>BGPR01001794.1:88611-124994 GCA_013235015.1 Araneus ventricosus | reverse complement strand
TTTTGATGCTAAAAATATAAAAGTATAAATTTTGAAAACATTTTTAATCGAAAGTGTTTTTGTTTTAAAATGATTTAATCCAAAATTCGAGAAAGAGGCTGAAGAGAAGCAAACAAAAACGACGTCGGTGGAAAAATCGTTATGAAAAAACACAATCCTTTTTACAAGAAACACTGAAATTGCACTTAGAAAATTTATGAATGTACTGTGGTTTGAAAATACAAGAATAACCACATCATAAATTGATTATTTGGTTATGTGTCAAAAATATTTGAAAATTTTCAAGTGATTTAAACCAAGCGTTAATTCTTGATTTACACAATACTTCATTATATGCTAAATATTTAATTATGAAATTATGTCCTTGTTAGATTGCAAATATTGCATCAAAATCATTTTTCGGTTTTGTCAGTATTTTTAATTAATTTAATTCTTCGCCACTAAAGTTTCTTTCTTCTCTTGTGGCAACTTTGGCAAATTTTGAAATTCAAACCATAATTTTTAGCCGTTTCATTTAATTTCTAAATTTTACATAATTATTTACTTTGTTTTCGATTTAATTATTATTTGTCTTAACTTTTGTTGTTGTTTCCATTAAGGTTTCAACTTTATTAATTTTTAAATTCAAATTTCGCAACGGGATTATTTCTTCGCCATCTTGGCTCGCGTAGGTTTTTGGTGTTATGAAGTTTTGGGCGTCTGTATCTGGAATCGTTTTCCGTTACATTTTGAATTCTTTTGTGATGGGCTAAGCGAGTGGTTGGTGTTGTTCCAGCTGCGGGCCCTAGGGCCGGTTGGGCCTGGGGTCTTGTCTTGCCTCTGCTTTTATTTTTTCCGTTAATATTTTTTGTATTTTTTAGTCTGAAGCTGAAGATGTTTTTTGTTCTTGATTGGTTTTCCTAAAAAGATGCAGTTGGAAAGACCACAGTGATGAATGCTCTAAAAAACGTGATGAAGTTTTTTTCTACAACACTATTCCGGAACAATCTGTGAATTAAGGTGCTGTGTGTGAAAGAAAGCAGTTCTTTCTTCTTCATTTTAAAATGATCTCTGCTACGTGGTGGCATGAACGCTGGTTTTCATCAATGTTACAGAGTTATAAATGATGATCACCTTTTACAAGATCTGCAATATGAGTAATACCTTCAGCATTTTTCTTCTTCATCGTAATAATGTGTACTCTTAATTACGGAGATCATGATCATCTTTTAAGCTTCAATTTCTTCTGAACGTCTTTTTCCCATCTTCAGTTTTTCCGATTTTTGAGTGAGTGATACAAGTCTAGAAAAAGGCCAAAGAAAATGCTAAAGTGTGCAAGTAGCATACTTCAAATATCATTGTCGAGTGAATACAAGGCAAATCCAATTGTAAAATAATGTTCATCAATTCAAGAAGTGTTTGTTATGTGGCACAGAACAATGATCATTACATCTCTATCAAATTTAGGTTGTTTTTTTTTACTTTGTGTTCAAAAATATAATTCTCAAGCATGCAGTGCTAATGTGTAGCTACAATGTTTATTTTTGTTTTGTTTGATAAATGTTCATTCCTGTGCATCAATTTTTATGCATATATCTAAATTTTTATGGCAGTAATTAATTTCAATATTAATAATTGTTAAATAAAAAATTATTTAAATTTTAATAAAATTGTTTTTGTTTAATTATTTTTTAGCATTGTACTACCACTATATGCAAATTGACTTTTAATTAAGTAGCTAGGGTTTTCAGGTCAGCAAAGGTAGGTGATTATATCAGTATTGCTAGAATTGCTTATTATTGTGTTATTTAATTTAGTTCCCAGAATTAATTAATTCTTCAATATATGTTATAATTTAAATTTTATTTTTGGGCATCTACCTTGCTTTAACGATTTAATATAATCCTAGCTACCCCATCCAATATATTTTAGTGCCGCCCAATATTTGACGCCCCAACATATGTAACAGTCCTTTAATTAATAGTTTATGAATCGCTGTTTCATCATAAATGATTGAAACAAATAATTTAAACTATATTGCAATAGATTATAAACTTTTCACTACTGGAATATTTTATTGTGAGTACTAAAAATTAATTTCGAGGTTATTATTGGAATTTATAAAAACGAGAGCAGAATTGAAAAATAATTTATGTGTAGAAATGGAAAGGTAATCTCAATTGTAAAAATTAGAAAACAAGAAATGCACTTTAGATTCGCAGTTGGCTATCGATGGTTTATTGTGGAAATCATTTTTCAGCTCTCATGAAATTAATATCCTGTGTTTGTCATGATATTATTTTTCGTTGAAACTAAATGGCGACCTTAAAAATGGCGAGAAAAATTTAAGTATCATCTCTATATCTAGCAAACTGGTAACTAAGCACAAGTAGAGACTTGATTTAGTTCCCAAATGTTTAAAATTGGCACTTAATATTAAATATAAAAAAATTATATCCTACATGGAAAGTGTTTCTCATTTTTTTCAAAATTACTTTTTATACTGAATATTTTCATAACATTATTTTTGATGAATTTTAATTTCCATTACAACCTATAATAATAAAACATGACACAGAATATTTTACCTTCTTTATCGAATCTAATTCCGGATCGATATGTCCAGATACGCTTTGGAAGTTGGGAAAAAGAACAGAGTTATTCGAAAGCACGCTTCTTAAAGATGTTAAGATGTAGTTAGACTGATGAAAAAATTTTAAGCACCAGTATCGTTTTGATGACCATCATTAAAAAAGTGTTTTCAAAGATAAAGATTTTTCACAATTATCTTGAATATACGGAATATTTTGAACATTATTTTAGCCAATGTATGTGTCTACTTATATGAAAATTTTTACATAAGATTCCGACGTTTTTTGAACTGGATTTTTAATTTGTTTCTATTGGAAAACAACATCACTCGAAAGTATACTCATAATGCAGCAAAATATGGCTAGTTTCGAGTGAAAATTAAATTATTCATTAAAATATAATATGACAAAAATAAATTGAAAGTAGGCAAATATGATACTTTATAAAAAATTCTCAACAATATAAAATGTAAAAAACTATAATAACACAAAATGCTTAATAAAATGATATGAGTAAGATAAAAAGAATATATTTCTACTGAATCCCATCAATATAATTTCTGAGACCTAACATTAAAAACTGCATATTTTTACAGAAACTTAAAACGAATAATATTTACAGCCAAAGAGAGCATGTCATATGTATTAGAAACCCAATTTAAGTAAATTTAATAAATAAATTTTGCATTGTAGTTGCAAAAAAGTAAAAACGAAACTGAGTGCATAATACTAGAGTTCAAAGATTTGATTTCCAGAAATTTTTGCTATCTATTAATTAGCATTCTTAATTACAGGTTCTTCAAAAAGCCCTCATTTTAATAACCGAATAGCGACAGAAACTTGAAGTATATTCAGAGAAGTAACAAAAAATTAATGCATAAGATTTGCAGAAAACGCTGTTAATCATATTTGCTCATTCAAGTGAAAAAATCATCACTGCGTGTTTAAATTTTTGAGTTGAATAAAATGATCGAAGAGAATAAACGAAGCTCAAAACGTTTAACCTTGTGGAAAACCATAAATTAATATTGAAGCGATTTAGCATTTAAAACTTGAGTGAACTAAATCTATTCGGAATTTTTATAAAAAGTAATAGTCTTTGTGGTATAGAGTCAGAGCTAAAATTCCGTTGTATTGTTTCTTATTGCTGTATAATATATTTAATCATTATTTATGCTCGATTTTTCATGTTTAGATACTAATTACCAAAGTTGTTTACGAATAGAGGACAATTTTGCAAAATAGCATGGCGTACAGAATTCAAGTATGCGCATAGGATGATGGGAAGATTCAGAAAGGGAGATAAAAAAATGCGATACATGGAACTGTTCTTCATGATTTGGGATATTCCTTCTCACATCTAACAGTATTTGCAATAGGATTAATTTTTATACCTGGAGATTTAAAGAAAGAAATACTTAATTATTTCAAATAAATAGGAAGAAATAAATCAAGCTTAAGTAAATATATACTTTATCTGAAAACGGTTATATTTATAAAACATAAACGTTAAGAATCAACAAAACGAATCATTTGAAGTGGAGCATAAAAATAACTTTGAGTCCTTTTACAATGTAGAAAATAATAAAAAAGCATGTTTTTGTTTTGTTTATCTTAATCTTTAATCGGCATTGCTAAGAAAAAGGAAAGAAATAACATAGAAAATGCACTGTATAAGAATGCATTGAATCTTGTTTTCAGCTTTTGCAAGTTTTCTTGACACATATTTAAACCCCAATTAATACTATTCTGAAGAAAATTCTTTTTTCCTGGAAATGCATTCAGTTGTTGTGCTCTAGAAGCTGGAAAACTTTCAATAGCTCTATTCATGATTCCATTCCCTTGTATACTCCATTGAGAACTCGTGTAACAACAGCTAGATTTTCTTACAGAATGCAGAAGAATATGTGAGCCCACAGGCGATAGAAAGAGCGAGACACCTCTTCTTAAACTAATTCCAAAATACCGAACAGCAGCTTTTATTATTCAGTAAGAAAGCTTCTCTTTTTTTACAGAAAGTTTAATATATTCAGTCGTTGTAATCTAAAAGTAATAACTCCGTCCACAGGTTCCTAGGTAGCAACCCAGAATACCACAATCAACGGACATGTTAGAAAACGACAAGCATAATCGACGACAAATGCTACTAAGATAATTTGAGTTATTTTACTCTTTAGTTAACCTATGCGTTTAGTGAAAACGTTTCTATGGTAAAGTGGTGGCCATGCGTATAGCATTAAAACAATTACTGGCTATTCATCACAAATTTGAAAATGCAGTCTTCCTCTCTGACTCTCAGGAAGCCATTCAATCAATTATCTCGTTCGAACTCCCATTGACACCGGAGATTTCCCACTGCAAAGAACTTTTGAGAACTCTATCCCGAAAGGGAAAACGAATCGTTCTTCAATGGGTGCCTGGAAATTGTGGTCTTTGGGGGTAATGAACAAGCGGACTTCCTAGCAAAAAAAGGTGCTAACTTACTACAACATCCAAATACAACTACTTCTTATTGGAAGATTAAACTGTTTCTGAAAAATTTGTGTACATCTAATTCCTTGCAGTATGTTCAGACTCGTACAGCTCTAAAATGTTGGAGGAGGGTTAGCCCTTTTTCTATGCCTGACAAACCTAGATGTGATGCAGTTGCAGCCTTCCATCTGACCACTGGACACGATTGCCTTGCCACCCATCTGCACCGCTTAGGCATTTCTACCGAGCCTTTTTGCCCACTATACAATTCTGGAGAAGTAATGGAAAGGAATCACCTGCTCCGATGTGGGGCTCTTCAAGGACTTATGGAGATGTCGAGATATTGGGAAGCGAGAGCGCTTTTGGGGTAATGTGACTTCGGTCTTCTGTTTTTGTCACACTTTCTTTTGTAACCTTTTTTGCCTCGCCATTGGAAATAAAATTTAAGAAAAACGTTTTTTCGCGAAATGCTGATAGAATCATGGGATAATAGTAAAGGATGTTGAAGAATAAAAGCTATATTAACGTCCCTTTTTGAAGTAACACCAGAGATATTTTAGGACCGAATTTTACGTTTGAACCTCATTCAGATGACGAGGACAACACCTGAGCTGGCACGTCCTCTCAAAACGTCCGCGACACACTATCGGGAGAACATTTCATTCACGACGTCATATTGAGCGTGCGCCAGGCTCACTTGCACGGAGTGTGTTCAGTGGAATCTGGTTTTGAACTTGGAACTCTCTGGACCCAAACACGAGACCTTATCATCAGGTTACCCCAGCCCCCTAAAAAATAAAAAGACTAACCAATGGGAATAAAGTTTGGTTACCGCTCCTTTAATTGAAAGCCTGGGTGAGTGCTGACGGAGGGTTTTATCACTAACGATAAAATTAAAATATATCAGTTTACTCAACCATTCCTGAATGCATGTCTTTTAATCAATACATTTTCTAGCATTTGGAATTTTACGCAAATTTATTTTGTTGATTCATTGTTTGGAAAAGATTTTCGTACAACTTAATCCGTTGACCTACGGATTTATTCAACCTTCTAATTAGATGAAGCATGTAATTTGGAACATTTATCGTTCATTTTATACTTATCTATACCTCAGAGTTAAACTATGTTAGGTCCAATTTTGTTGATTTTAATATTTTTTAGCGTATTCGCATTATCCCGACCGAATCTTCTGATAGGCAAAATGTTGAAGCTGTAGGTCGAAGGAAACGAAAGGTAACCTTTCTCAATAAATAAATTGTGCATCGCAATACATTGTGCTCTAGAACTTGATTTGGCTCTCCTGTAAAATCTTAAATTTGTTACTTAAGTTTACTTCTGACGTACAGTTGTTAATAGTTTACTTCTGACCTACAGATGTTAATAGTTTACTTCTGACTTGCAGATGTTAATAGTTTACTTTTAACCTAAAGATGTTGATAGTTTACTTTTGACCTAAAGATGTTGATAGTTTACTTCTGACCTACAGTTGTTAATAGTTTACTTCTGACCTACAGATGTTGATAGTTTACTTCTGACTTGTAGATGTTAATAGTTTACTTTTGACCTACAGTTGTTTATAGTTTACTTCTGACGTACAGATGTTAATAGTTTACTTTTAACCTAAAGATGTTGACAGTTTACTTTTGACCTAAAGATGTTGATAGTTTACCTTTGACCTACAGTTGTTAATAGTTTACTTCTGACCTACAGATGTTAATAGTTTACCTCTGACTTGCAGATGTTAATAGTTTACTTCTGACGTACAGATACAAGTAAAAAAACATCTGAGAAACTCTAGTGATTTTTGACTTTTAAATTAATTGCTACTTTGATTTCACTACAGACATTGATATAAAAATATGTGATTCGATGTACGATCATTGTGTATGAAGAAGTTAATAGAGCTCTGTGGTATTGAAATTTTATTTCACCTCGGCTTTTAGAATATAATTTCAATAAAGAACACAGATGTGTGATTCCATTCAAAAATTTCTAATTTAAAAGTATGAAATAATTCCATAAATGTAAAAGAATATATAAATAACCAAATAATTAAGTTATTAAAAATCTAGAAAAGTATGCGATAGTTGATGGTATTGTTGTGATAAAGTGTTCGAAGCAACGAAACGACCAGAAATTGGGAAAAAATACAAACATTGAAATATTCATTAATTATTGATAGAAAACTGTATTATCAACGGACTAACTAATGAAAGTTATATAAAACAAACGTTACGTTTTGCTGAAAATATTTTAGCATTTGCTTACCAGATTTTATCTTTGCGGTCTGCTTTCAAGATCTACAAACTAAATTTTTGAGGTTAATTAATTAAAACTCTATCAATCAAAATGCTCTATGCTAAAAAAAACTAACCAATAATTAATGAAGCCTAAGAATAAGCGTTACCACACTGAAATCTAAAAATCAATTTTTGTGAAATGTGCTTCAGCTTATTTTGCGATGATAACAAATGCCTTATTTAGCTTGTTTGAATGAATAAATATCAAACGTATCTTTCATATTCAGGTTTTTAAACGAAAATAAAATTTGTTTATTTCAATCTATACGTTTATTTATTTGTTGTAATAAATAAATTAATTCAGCCAGTGAAAGCCACGAAAATCACGATCATGTATTATTGCTAATTAACATGTTTAATTTATCTCCTTTTAAAACGGATACCTAATATTTTTTTCTAACCCATGTATATATATCTCTATAACCTTTCAATTTAAAACACAAATCATCTCTAAAATCTAAAATTTCTCAGAGTATCATTACAGAATGCATAATTGAAATATCTTGTTTTCTATGGCAAAAATATAAACTAAAATTAAGCCGTAATAGCAGAAACAGTATTCCTTTGAGTTAAATGCATTCCCAAATTAGTGGTTTCATAATTTCATTAAAAAATTAAATGCAGACTTCCTAAATGTGTGTATTTTTATTCTATCTATCGTAGAAAGAGAAAATAAATAAACTTTTCATCTTGAAAGAATTTGTTCACCAATATAAAGCTCACCTCTTCAATAGTGCTACATAAAAGTGTTAGAAAATATTCAAGCCATCATCATTTTTTTCCGTCTCTGAAAATATCCGTATGAAGTCTTTGTGATGTTACTGATAGAGAGATATTATCTAATTCTTATTGAAGTTCATAACAATTTTATCTTTTAAAATGCTCCCTAATATGTTTCTATTAATATTTGTTTGCTGGAAATCGTAGAATCGATTGTAGGAAAGAATAAAGAGAAACAAAATTACGGGAGGCTGTCTTTTCAAGCAGCCGATAATGTTAAAGGCGTAGAACTACTTTACTCGCTTGACTCTTTTGTTTCTCGAAGTTTCTCGTAAGTTTTTAAGTGTAAGTAAATTATTTTTGCAACCTCTGTTCTTACCCTTTAGCTCTAAAATAAGGAATCAGTTATGTTTTTAACAAATGTAGTTACCGAGATATAGAGGATCTCCCATATCAAGTTTTGTGGCGTTCTGGCGTGTGAATCAAATTCCGTCCTGAGACCCCAATGGGAGGAACGTAGTCCTACGTTAAAAAATATTTGAGTCCCTTTGAAGATATTAAAATTTCTTCTTGCTACTTCACTTTGAGAAAGGAAGACAGGTATCTTTAATATCTTTCGCGCGCAAAAAAGAAAGATCTTCCTTTTCATTATCGCCGTTAAGAATTTTATTCTTCTACTGTCATTTGATGTAGTCTATCTTATTTGGTTCTGCCTCAATTTATTTTATATGAAGCACTTATTGAAGCTTAACAATGTAGAGATGTTTATCTTAAAAATAGTTTGTAATGAAACATATCAACAACTGAAAATTGTTTGAAAGAAGCAAAAATGAGTGATTTATAGAAAAAGAGCATACTTACTTTCAATGTAAAGGAGACCTTTGAAATAAATGGTTTTATATCTCCTTTCAAACTTCGATATTACGTAGTTTTTTCCTTTTTTTAAGAACTTCTGAAGGATTGATGGTTAGAATGAGAAACACTTAGTAATTTCATTTTGCTTATTATAAAACTTTCGTAACTAGTATTGTTTAGTTTTGGAATCTATCTTATGATGCAGCCTACCTTGAATTGAATTATTCTACTTCCAATATGGACTAATCTAGTATTCTTCGGAACTGCAAGTGGCGAAAATTTGTAAGTTTTGAAGGACAGCTAAGTCATAAGGACAGGACAATTATTATATTCTTACATTTCTTTTATTGTTATAGATATCCTTTTGTTTTTTAAAGTTCATACAATAAAGCTATTATTATAAATTTAAGGTCTCAGAAATGACTTATTCAATTTCCCAGACTAGTGTATTCTCGTTGACATTTCACAATTTAAAAATTTTCAGAACTTCAATGTCAGCAAATCTAATGGATTAATTAAATTTTGATTCCACACGTATGGTGCCTCCTCGTGGTCAGTTTGAGAAAAAAATAATTTGAAAATTTATAATATATTGTTATGAATCAGTAATGCTATTTTCCTTCCATTATAGAATAATGGTAAGATAGAGGCAATTACAGAGATTCGTAATAGTATGGAAGCCAATATTCCTGGACATTGGAGACAAACTTATCGGCCATTTGGCGACCTTGGCGACAAAATGAAGGTTCTAGAAAATACTATAATATGGCCATATCTTTATTAGCAACGGATATATAAAGATTTTTTCAGAGAATTCCACATGACGTCATGCCCTATCGAAAAGCTATAAATACCTGGAGGGGCTGTAACCAGTGAATATCTTTGGAGTTCTGTTCGCAGATCTAATTGGTCAACTGTTAGGCGCTGAGTGTTATTGATAGTGCTGTTTCTGCTATTATTAGTGATTTATTGCCTGTTTGTATTGCTAATTTATACAAGTGTTGTTTTCTTGCTACCTGTTCTTCGTATTTTCTGGAATATTCGTGGAATGAAGCGTCGTTTTCCATTATCCTGCTTGTTGGACTGTTTTCACCATACACACACCGGACGATTTTCGTAACACAATTTAATTTAAAATAATTAAACATAAATTACAAACTGAAAAATAAAAAATAATTAAAATAAAAAAAATTCAGTGCATTAGTGCACTAAAAAAGGTAAGTTTTTTATTTAATTAATATATTATATAATGTTCATAAATTGTTTATTGGATTCTATTTTCGTTTATAAAATGAAATTGAGTTTGGATTAACTCCGACATAACTTTTTCCTACGTCGAATAATAAATCCCTCTTTGAAGTTACAACGGGGAAAAAAACTATGAATTCTTTACATAATTTACTTATCAAATAATATCGAAATGAGTTTTACCAGCAGATTAGAAATTAGATCTGAAGTAAAGAAAAATAACGCAGCTAGTGGACAAGTATATAAATAATTTTCCAAGAAAGAATGAATACATAAGAAGTAAATCTAGCAAGCGAGAAATTTTCGAACGAGATGATATAATTTCAGAACCAGATTTATATTTTAAAATTATATTCTTTATCTTGTCGCAAAATTAATTATATTTTATGAGATAGAAAGTATAAAATATATATGTATACACAGTTTTAGAATGAGCAAAAATTTTAAAAATAATTTATTTTAAATGAAAAAATCACTCTTCTATCGGCCAAACAAGTCAAATAAAGTAAAACAATTCAATTTTGAAATATCATCAACATATACTGCATACGGCGCTTCGAATAATATATTTTCAGAATCTACTGTTTGCAGAGGCAAATTACTTTTCATCGAGACTGGTTTAATACATTTATTTCTATTTTATATCAACGATGCGTATTCAGTATGCTAAACTTCGCTTCGTATTTTACTGTAATAAATGTTTTGTTTTCAGAAGTAGGGAAATTGAGAGAGGAAATAATGAATATTTATATGAATAGCGCTTGGATATCAATTTCGATGGATTTCAGACTTTCTGATTTTCTTATTGATTTTATTGAATTGATTTTATTTTGCGAATAAATATTTTTAATGCATTTATATCTTTTATTTACATTCGGAACAGATGCTTCATTTTCCCCCTCTATGAAAGGAATGATACAACTGCTGTACCACAAAACCAATAGGATTTTATTTCACTAACTATGGTTCTAAGTTTTAATCACTTTTAAGACAGTATTTCTCCCATGTCATTGTGCTTCACGGCACTAATGATAGGCAAATCGATTGCTAGTAATAGAGGAAGAAAGTAGGTAGTCGCACAGAGAATCCAAAAAGGCCAAAGATTCTTTACCCTACTAACTGGAGAAGTGGAACATTTCAAAGTTTCTTTCTTAATCTATTAATGCTTATAGTCTAGTTTTAGGACGCTTCTAAAAATGTGTCATAAATTTATGGGAAATATTTTCTCAATACAAATTATTCAATATTAATTATTTTTCAGTTAAATTCCAGAGAACGTTTATACGAAATATTTCAGAAAAAGTGCGATTTGAGCATTAATGGGTTTAACTTCCTTTTGAAGAGAATATGCTCTTGCCGGTGGAGGTTGGACATCAAAATTTTCTTCATTTATTGATTTGAATCGACACTTCTTTGTAAAGGAATGTAAGGAGATTGTGAGATTTTATTAACCCTTTAACATTCATTGGTTTTGCAGTGACACCACACATAGAACATTTTTTTACTGCGCATGGGCGAAACGTAGCGTAACTTTTCTTTCATATTTTAAGAGCCAGATATATAGGCCAACTTATGTAAAATTTCCATTTCAATACCGTTAGTATCCACAAAGAAATCGGAATTTCAAGAGCTAAATTGCTTTCGATCTCTAAGAGAAACAAATTGATGAGAGTTCTTGCACAAATGGAAATTTTTTGAAACAGAATCTTCGAAAGTAATATCGAATTTCATAAATGTTGAATATTATGAATACTCACGTATACTTATAAATTAAATACATAATTTACATTGCATTTCAATGATAATTTGTTCACAAGAAAAATAGCCTGTTTCCGTTCATTGGTTTCACTGTGGAACAACAAATGTCTTGAATAAAAAATGCCAATTTTTTTTGTTTTACATATTTATGATCAGCTACATGTCTAATACTGATTTTTGTAATAAATTTAGCAATTTTTAGAACGAAACATGTAAAGGTTAAAAGGGCCATTTTTTTCTAGTAGTGATATAACAAAATATCATTGGGATTGAGATTAATTTAAGAAAAGAAGTTGATTTAGCTTATTAAATGGCAATTTTTTTCTTTTTCAAATAATTTTATAAATTATTTATTAATTAGGAAGTCAAGACACTTCTTTATGGCTCGAGATAAGAAATCGGAACATCTAGGTTTGTGTTTCATCGAAACATTTTGCGAAAACTTACGCCAACCTTAAAAATTGAATTTAAAAAATGATGAATTCGGTGGTAAGTATACTTACCAAGGCGTTGGACAGAGTTAAGGCAGTAATCTATAGTAAAAAAATGTACGGGTGGTCCTCGAGGCTACAATTGAAATGTTGTAAAATCGTCTGAAAAAGTGATATTCAAAGCTTTTTGACTCGCTGCAAAAGAGTGGAATTTTTTTTTTGGTTTAAAATGTAGTATGTAAAATATTTTACTAAATATGACTAAGGACTAGAGGACTGTATAAAGGTTAGGCTTCGTAAAGATTTCAGCAGAAAATTTATGTACTGACAAACACATAAATATAAATTCTTTACGTCATTTTAAGAATTTTCCCAGCTGGAAGTAGATGTCTATGTCTAAAAGTTCAGCAATTCGCCACTATTAGAATTTATACACTGTCTATTTAGTTCAAAATATTTCAAAAAATATTTTATATAGTATGTGTAAACGTATATGCATACGATAAATAATGACTCTTATGTCAATAATTTATAGAAAATCTTAATGGAATCCACCACCCTCTTAATAATTTAATTTTTTCAAGACTTTTACTGTAAATATATATATATATGTTTTCTTTTTTGTACGTTCATATATAACAAGTTATATTTTGGTTTATATTTATATATATACATACAAGAAGCAATCAAATCAGTAGTAAAAGCTACATAATAACAAAAAACCAATCATAAACAACAAAACGTAAAAAGGCATTGCTATAAACTGATCGAAATAAAATACCAATAGTTTCAATAGGGATAAAATTTATTTAATAAATAAACAAAAGGGGAGAATAATAAAAATTATATAAAACACAAACGTCCATCCTTTTGTCTCTACATTGAAATTTTAATATATATATAATATTCAAAACATGTGTTATATTTTCAATATATGCATATGTTAATCTAAAAATTAAAATTAAAATAAAGTTACCTTATCAATAATCATACAAATGAAATACACAAGAGATAGATTGATTAGATACTATTACTAATATGAAAAAGACAACCCAGAACTGTAATTCCAACAATCAAGTGCCAATCGATCTTGGGAGCCGATTTTATCGCATTAACCTAGATTTGTGGCGCCAAACCTCTGCGAAAACCAGTTGTTGGAAAAACAAAAAAGTAGGGGAATAAATCTCCAAAATCTCTCGAGATTAGAAACGAGAAAGTACTTAATTATTGTTATGATTTGAGCATATATATATATTATAATTTCTAATGAATTATACACTCAGTAAATTCAGCTTATGGCAAATCAAGTGATAAGGATCTAAAGGTAAAAAAACGAAGCATGAAACAATAAAAACACGAAATATGGCTCATTCTCATTTACTACGTAATTGGATATCTTACGAAGCAAAATGAGAAACATCAAAGGCAAAACCGCACACCCGCAGGATTAAATTCAAATTATGATTATGATTTAACACAGCAAAACTGCCAGCTTGCGTCAAACTCTCGCTTTCCGTCTTCCGTAATGGGACTCCTCCGCTTTTGCCTCCCGGCAAGTTCCGCGATGGAGTTCGTCTGAAAAACATTCACCGAAAATGAAAGAAATCGCATATTATGTTTTGGAAATGCCAGTTTTCTCTCAAGTAAAAGTTATTACTCTTTATGATCTTAACATGTAGCCTAAGGGTCAGACTCATTCTATCAGTTCCGTGTATAGATTCGCAGTCTTATTATATTAATTATTGTCTCATTCCTGCTTAGTTATGAAGTCATTTATACAGATTTTGATTTGAAGATCAATTTGGCTTCTTTGGAAATGTCTTTAATGGCTTCGAAAATTATTGTCGAGATCGCAGTATAATAGTTTGAATCGGGATAGTCATTGTTATTTCTGTATGTAGATAATTTTTATAAATTAAGAGAGTACTAGCCGCCTTCGCTGACGAGCTGTTCGCCATTAATATTTATATCTTGATATGCTTGCAACTTGGCGAAATAAATTGGCAGTTGCGGAGGCTGTAGGACTGTGTCAAAGTTTTATTTTGCGATATATCTCGAAAATGAAGGTTGGCGGGAGGCAGGTGACTCTTGATAACATATCTACGTTATAAGCTTTTACATGAAATAAAAGTTGGAGAAATCGGTTCGGTGGTCGGAGCTGGGTACTGACACCCTGGTGTTGCCAGTTATTTTAAACATATAGATAAGAATAAATAAAATGGTATATGTCGCCACAAATCCACTGAGTTTTGTCGAATTGCTTCTCGTAATGCTAAGAACAATTTTTGACACGCTTTTATTTACTTTGAACTGTTTCATGTTTGTAAAGGATAGAACTTTGTAAATGATGTTTCACTCAATCATATATCCAAAGTTTGAAATTTTGTACACTTGGGAATTCTCGATGAAAATTCACTATTTAAATATTTTCAGAACTTAACTATTAATTGATCAATAATTGAATTAAAATTTGATTCCGCACCTGTGACACTACTTGATAGTGAGTTTGAGGGAAAGTTAATAAATAATATGAAAGAGGGAGTATAAATAATATAAAATGATTCTGCTGATTAGAAAAATGAGGTTCTGAAAAACTTCATTTAACAATTTTTATTTTATTACTAGCCGCCTTCGGCGACCAGTTTGTTCGCCGGGAATGTAATTTCAACTGAATCTCTTATGTATAAATTGATATCCATGGTTCACTTAACAAAGTAATTTTAAATTTCAAATTTTGATAGATGTTTAATCCATGTTCTTTCAATAGCCTTGCACCTATCCTGTTCGTTGTCTGCATGAACGTCGCTAATGGAGTCGAGTAACTGTCTGTGTCATGTAGCATACGATTGCCTGTTGTCGGCATCAATTTCACTCTCTTATTCGTGTTGCAAACTATGCATTTTATTTTAACTTTAAAATGTCGCGGCACATTTTCGTCCAGCAGCATAGTAGCTATATGACATTATGCTGATTTAAACAAATCATAGAATATTAAAATATTACCTTAGCATTCATCAATGAAAAAGAAACATGCAAATTAATATTTATTTAAATAATGAAAACGGTTTGATTTGCGTTGCATCTATGAAAAGCATTGTTGTAAATCATGCCAAAAACGTTTTAAAAGGTTATTAAAATTAGAGAAACATTTTACGGCAAATTAATTGATATCATTGAAATGTAATTTTTTGCTTTTTCTTAAAATTAATTTCTGTGTTGTAATATTTGTGGAAGTTATTAAGGAAAAACACCAAAATTTCGATTATTTTTTAATTAATTAAAATTCTAATTAAAATTTACAAGAAACGGCTCTGAGGTGCACATCTCACCCTCCAAAGAAAGTTCCTACCAAATATCGTAGCTCTAAGTCCAGCGGTCTGCCCTGCAGAGCGCCAACACATAGACACATACACACATTCTCCTTTATTATTAGTAGAGATGCCATTGTTTATTTGATATGAATATACACTTCAAACGAAAGATCATATTGAAAACTTGACTTTCTGTCAGTATTATGTGAAAATTATAGAATACCTTGACGCTTGATGAGATAATAAGGAACTCTCTTGTATAGTAATCCAAATGAAATATATGCAAATGAAAATACACAGTATTATTCTATTGAAATGACAAAGAAGGCAAATATATCATTCTTAGACAAAATAAAAATACAATGAAAATTTAGTGTCACACTAAAAATAGGTGTATTTACTGAAGGAAGGGGAAAAATGATATTGATTACCTTTTATTGACACTAAATGGGCACAATGTTATTGATAGTTTGATTGTAGTAGGTCATTGATACTAAATGGACATAAGACGATACTAAGGTCACTTTCTAATTTCGATTTTTTTTTTCTCTTCACAATGTATGGGACCTTAGTAAAAAAATCTAAAACTTTAAATTTTTTTTTTTTTTACTATTGTCAAACTTCTCCAATGTTCCTTTTTCCAATAAGTCTTTTTTCATAAACACATTAATTTAACTTTTCCTAAAAAATTCGTTATAGAAGATAAAACCTAGAATTCAAAAGTTAAAGAACGAATTTAATACAATTACATCTCATCTAAATAATAAATAAAACTTAAGTTAAAACGTATAAAGAAATATATTTACATTTATGTAAATATATTTATAGTATTTATACAATTTTAAAAATATGGAAAAATGCTTATATTTGTATTAAATGCATTAACTTATGAAACATAATTGCTAAAAGTTTGCATTTCCGAAGCACTATTGCACGTAGAAAATCCAAAATAACATTTTTTCAAACACTTACTTATCTTAGAAAAATAATTCACTTATGAGTAATAGAAAAATTGTTTATTTAATCCTCGACAGGTATAAAATATTTTTATAACACTTTATTTATGCGAAAACAAAGACTGAATACAAAGTCTTCAAATTAGATGAACTGCTAGAAGCGCGAAAGACTTTTTACCCATAACGGAATTGGATTGTCACCTCTTTCCATAAAGTAATTGCATTACAGTGAAAGCTAAAAGAAATTGTTGCAGGAAGCAAAATTAAATATTTTGGGGCCTTCAACAGGTTAATCTCTTACGCGGGTCTACAATAATTTAATTATGTGGCCATCAGAAAGGGGGTGGGGTAATATTCTGGTGGGGAAAAATTTTCATTCCACTTTAGTCCCCTCCTATTCTCCCCCCTTCAGATAAAATTATTCTACCCAGTGCTTTTAAAATAAGATTTTCTGTCACCATCTGGTACATGAACGGCAAAGGGGCAGGGGAACTTCTGTTAGATTTAGTGTCTTGTTCGGGAGGGGTATATTTTACCCGTGACACTCCGTGTGAAATTGGGTTCTGGTCGTGACCGGACTGGGGAATGATGACCAAAATAGGTAATCGAACTGTGATATATGGTAGAAGAGTGTACTTTTTTCCATAGGTTGGTTTCAGGCACCAGGTGGGAGTTTTTGGTTAATCTTTTGGAACGTGATGAGTTAAAATACTATTTGAGGGGTGTTCAAAATATGGAAATTTTTGTGATAACTTTTAGGTAAAAGTTAATAATTAATGGATTTTTAGAAAATTCTTTCTGTAACTTTTAGTTTGTTTTCACACACTTTTGATGAATAATACAAAATGAAGCTATATATAAATAGTACCTGAAAAAATATGGTAGACAATATTAAATATATACTACTAAATAAATATAACATTTTAAAATAATTAAAAAACTAAAATTAAAATGCTTCTAAACAAAAATATATAGCTAAAATAAAACTGATAAATAGAATTAAAAAATATTATTGAAATAATGTCTAAAATTTGATAAAATGTAAACAAAAGTATATATTTAAATGCATACAAAAGAATACAAAATAATTTTGTTTGCGATTTTTGGAAATTCACATAGTAAAATAAATTTTAAACTCATATTGGAACCTTAAATAAACATTATCTTCAGATGAACAACTTCATAAAAGATGTATTAAACATCAAGTAGATTCTTTGGATAGTGGAATTTTTTGGTTTAAAGACTGAACAATTCTCATTAAAATTTCATTTATAATTGCTGAACACAGCAAAGTCTTGTAATGCCTCCAAAATATGTAAATCAGGACAAAATCAACAACTAAATATGGAAAGACCAACTATTAGGGATGACAAAGTAATTTTAATTGGAATAAACTTTGCTCATAAACTAAAAGATAGACCAAGATGGAATTATATTAAATTCTTGAAAAAAAACCTAAATATATCAAAAAAATTATTCATTTCTTCAAGACATTGCTAAACAGATTAAGAAATACAGGTTTTGTGCAAACTGTCTCGAATGAAATATATCTTGAGCATTACGTATTAAAAGAATTCTGAAAAACTTTCTATAAAATGAATTTTAATTGGAAGACAATTTTAGAGAATTCTACGTAAGGAGAGAAAGCAGATTATAAAGACAATTTTTGAGAACAATTAAGTCCTGAGTTAATTTTCTTTTTTTATTCATGAAAACTTCTGAATTTATTTATCATTATTTAATCTATGACAACAAAACATTATAATTTTTATTTCTAAATTATTAAAACTTATAATTAAGTATAAATGTTCTTCCGACGGTTAAATTTCGATAAATTTCATTTCAGTATTGATTTCATTATTTTTTAATTGAAGACATGAAAAGAAAATTAATAATAAACGAATTTATAAGGTAAATTTTAAAAATGAATAACTGAGATGCATTAAATTTTCCCTGAATTGATACTTTAAGAATTAGGATAAAATAACATTTTAACTATTAATATAATATGGATATTTCAGCCTATTTTAAATATTGCTGCCATGGAAACAAATCCAAGAGCTTTTAATAGGGATTTGCTGAAACTAATGCCTCATTTTCCCTCCGAATTAAAATAACTGTAAAACAATCACAATTGCACGCTGTTGGGCAATGGTGAACAAGTACCAAAATATACATTCTAAGATGTAGCTGTTTCCAAAAATTATTATGTTAACAGTATCTAAATAGGTAGTTTCGTTACAAACTATAAATTCAGATATAGTTTGCATTAGCCAATCCAAAATCTGTAAAGCTTTTGTTGGTTCCGTATTATAGAAACTTCCATTTGTGAAATCACTTCCATTAAGTGCTTAATGGCCTTCTACGATTTGTCTATTCTACAATTTGAATTGTTGAATGTGTAAAAGAGCATTTCCATGTATTGTATAAATTTTGCAGTTATTAAGCAAGGGTATTAAAAATGTGTGATAACATTGCTTTTTTCCCAAAAGAATAACAAAGAAGTAAAAAAAGAACTATTAACAAGCATTAGATAGAACAATTTCATATTCTATCCTTTCTTTCATAAAATTCCAAAAGCGGAGTATTCATTACTGGTTGCAGAATTCTAAGTAATAATTACCCCCTCCTTCTAAACAATATCACCAACTAAAAGAATTTCTGTCCCAGCGATTCTGAAAGAATATTGATCCATATATGTAAAACAAGCCATGTGTTCCATTTTTGAATCTTTCGTTTACCGAGAAACAATTTGTGGGTACGTGTAAGTACAAGTTTATCCCCCACTGCTGGCAACAACACAGCGAACAAAACAAAGCGAGAAGATCCTGCCCTAAAATATAATTAGGGTGTAAATATTTTATTCCAAACATTGCTCTTAGATTTTGGAAAGTATGGCCAACAGCTCCTCGCAACAATGCAACGAAATAAATATTCAATCTATAAATCTACGCACCGCTCTCGCTATTCATGTTCATAGGGAAACAGTATTGTTAACATGATAATATTCATGGGCTGGATACTATTTGTAAATTGCGAGATGCGTCATGCATGGTGCAATAATCTTTCAGAACGCTACAGAGCAGACCACTAGACCTAGAACAACTAAACGTGGCGCATTTTAAAAATTATAATTAGGACTTTATTTAAAATAAATCGAAGTGTTAATGTTTTCCTCAATAACTTCGGAGCACATTATCCGGTGATACCTATTTTATTTCAGTATAACTTTTACTCTACTTTTAATAAATTCTTCTAAAGATTTTTAGGAGGCCGCCTTGGCCTAGTAGGAAGATGTCTGCTTCGGGGCCAGAGGGTTCCGGGTCCGAAACCCGATTCCACTAAAGATCTGCTGTGTACTGAGCCTGTTACATTCCGAACCCAACTTAGGGGGGCCAAACGTCCACCCGCTGGTGTGGCAAGGAGACGGGGCTCCCATGTTAAGTGCCTTTCTCGTTACCTGACCGCGGTTCAAAATTGCGAGGTCCTCCTTAAACTAGCCCACATTTTGCTTCAAAACATGATGTTAATAAAACCAGACTAAAACAAAAGGTTTTAACTATGTTTTACAACAATACCTTTCACTTTTGCGTTTATACATATGCTCTTTTCGGCAACAGTAAATACATTTTTGTATGTAGACTATCGATACTATAATTTCTGGTAAACGTTTAAAAATAATGTAAGGACAGACGAACCAAGCTAAAAATAATCATGCTACGATGTTTTGGACAATAAATTCAAATCCCTTTTAATATATATATATATATATTGAATTGCATTTTGATATGTCTTATTTACTTTGTTTTGTAGGTTCACATATAACAAGTTATAATTTAGTTTATATATATATATATATGTAATATTTTAATTTCTTAACTTGCTGTAATTATTTTAAGCGATACCTCATTTTTAATTACTTCTACTTTCATCGTAATAAGCATACTTTCACTTCCACTTCGAGTCACGGGTCTTTCGGGAAAATCCCCTTCTTCCACTATATACACTTTCTGCGCATTGTTAACAGCCCTTTTTTTGCTCTGACTTGAACTGCCAAGCGACACACGACCGGTGTTGTTCGTCAATATGATCATAGCGGGGACTCGTAAAAATGATCCCTGAAACATCTTTGTGGTAGTTCAATAAAGAAGAGATTCCGTTGTTCGTCTGTGAAAAATTCTTGCAATGCCTCTACAAACACCCAAAATTTGAAGAACTTCTCATATATATATATAAAGAAAAAATGCAAATATTAACAGGTGGAAAAATATATCACACACGCAATGAATGCGCTAAAAGCTGCAATTCCAAAAGCGCTGTGGTAGATAGAGAACAAATCGTAAAATGAGAGTAAAACGTAAAATGAAAAAAGCAATTAAATTAGCAATTCACAATAACTCAATCCCCTGAAGAAACGTTATTGTGCTTTAATTGCGTTTTTCATTTTACGTTTTGAACTCTCTCTCTCTCTGGATATATATATATATATATATATATTGAAAATATAAAACTAAATATATATTTATATAGAGAGAGAGATTGAGATTGAATGAAATTGGAAAGAATGTGCACTCTTGAAATAAATTAAATGACAAATTCCGAAGGAGCTATTAGTTTGATGCTAGATTTTGCACCTCTGCAGCTCTTAATTTACAAATACCATGAGCTACTGTGATAGTTTTCATGCCTTGTAGACTTTTTGAAACCAGAATGTTTGAAAATTATCCAAATATTGCCAAGAAGTTTCGATAAATCCGTGACAATACTTCACTCCAACTTCAATTTTATCTAATCTTCATACTACGCCAATTCCATTGCAGAAACATTATATTTTCAAAAGACCATAAATATAAGGTGTGCCCAAATGAAAAGGAGACCATAGCTGTATCGACGTTGTATCCAATCCCAGTGAGTTAATGTGCTAGTCGAAAGATGGTGTGGTGGTATTCCCAGTTGAACCTGCGTAGTTAACGGCTTCGCATCAATATCCTATTTCAGGAGAGCTGTTTCCGCAGTTCGTCGCATGATGGATTCCTCCAGATCAGCACAAAGAGCAGTTATCCAATTTCTTCGAGCAGAAGGGGAGCATGCTTTACAGATTTATCACAGGAAGAAAGAGGTGCACTGAGAGTAGTGTCTCGCATGGTGCACAATATTCCAGTGGTGTCAGCGTTATGAGGCGGGAGAAGTAAACATCAAGGACTTGATGTTGTGACCAACAGTGCCAAGATTTCGTCTGTGGATGAGCTCATACGGCTGAATTGTCGGATTACCACACGTGAAATTGCTGTTAAACTGTCGATAAGAAAAGGAAATGTGCATCTCATAATCCACAAAAAGTTTCGTTATGGCAAAGTTTCTGCAAAGTGGGTACCCAAGCATTTGTCAGAGAATCAGAAGACGGAAAGAATGGGTGTTTGCCTGACCCATCAATTTCTGTACTGAAGCCATCCACTCCCTTTCTATGCGCTGGGATCAGTGTATCAATGCCAATTATTTATATGAACTGTAATTAGAATATTGCTATTAAACTTTCTTCACATATAACTGTAGTCTCCTTTTCATTTGGGTACACCTTATATATGTTATCAAATATAATATCAAATTTACATCAAAGGAAAAGAGTTTATATCAAAAAGATAACATTTAAAGTTAAGAACATTCGAATTAATATTTGAGCAAATGTTTATAAAGGGCTGCAAAATAAATTTATGTATATAAAATTTTATACAAATATGAATGAAAAAATGACTATGAAAATATTATAAAGATCATAGACTAAAAATATACATACATTCATCAATACGTTAAAACAAATCAACAAATATATGTTTCAAAATTTCAGGTATGATTCAAAATCTGCGTTGGAGAATGTAAATAAAATTATATGACTTAAAATGTAAATTTTCTATAAACCTGACTGTATTAAAAGTGCATAGTTTTTAAGTCCATGTATATTGAATTTCTTTTGTCATATAAATACATTAAAGCCATACAGATTCTTATTTTGAGTGACGAGTGAATATCCATCAAAATTTTATTTGAAGGACAGAAAACAGTTCGAACAAATATGCTTAAATATAATGTATAGTCATTTAACTTTTGACTGTAATTCCAAAATATGGTAGGCCTCATTTATTTTACGATAATAACGAAGGATATTCTATTTTCCCATCTAATAAAGATGCGGGTATTGAAGGTAACGGAGTTTTAAAAAATTTAAAAATAAGATATCCTCTTATAAAATTTATATAGCTAGATTTTTTTCAGATATTATAGCAAAAATCATACTTGAACGAAGAATTTTCTTTTATAAAAGGGTTTTTATAATGAAGAAAACATACTTTATGCACAATGTTCTGATATCCTTCATTTTTCGTGATTCAATATTTTCCTAGAGGTAAAAAAAATATTTCGCTATGCAGTTATTCTTCAAAATAAAATGATTCCGACCAAAACATTTAATGCCATCTCTGGAGTATAAACATGCAACTATGTAAAAAATATCACATGACATTTTTTTATTCCTCTGAATAAAAAACACTATTTAAAATTTGATTCAAAATTTTCTTTCTACCATTTTTCTTAAAAAGAAAATATATCCTATCAGCCTTTTAGACTTCCTATATGTCTCCAAAGAAAAAAGATACTTTTGGAAACAGAATAATAATATAAGTTGTGAACTCTCGTGTAGCTGGTATTGATTGATGCTGTTTTTGAATTTTTTGTTATGAGTAAAAATTTAATTTTAAAACTGGGATTAAATTCCTTAGACAACAAAGACCATGCATCTGGTAGGAGATTATTATATTAAGTTATTTCTTTTGAATGTCAAAGTTCATCTGCAAATTCAGAAATGGAAAAATTATTTTCATTAAGTTTCATAGAGAATGGAGATGCCAATTCAATTGTTCGCTTTAAAAAGTTCAATAACAGCAAAATCATTTGAAAACATGTAATTAGATACTTGTTCCTGAATGTTTGAGGGCTAAAATACGTAAGTGAGATAAAATTGCTTCAGTTTCTATATTTTGTTATAATTAAAGATATGACAATATTGTCATGAATAAGCAAAAAATTACTGAATATGATCCAAAAATTAAAGTATATTTGGTAAATCTGGAGTCTACGGTGCCAACTTACTTCGTTCCTGTTAGGATCGCCAACTCTTTGCCGCCAAAGACGGAGAGGAGAGAACATTTGTTTTGGTTGCGCAATGATGTTTTTAACGAGCGACAGGCGCGCATGCGCGGAACTTAATCTTTTCATCGGTGTTTTGCACATTAAGCTATATTGCGCCTTGTTTCGATTGGACTGTTTTGTTCATCTCTTTTATGTGATTCGTCGATTCATTCGAATTTCAATAAATCTTCGTTTGGAATTCTTCGGTTTGAATATCGGTTCAGTATTGTGTATGTTATTTTGTGTGTTTCGTTCCTCAATGAATAAGCGAAGCTACGAGTATTCCGCTATGCTGAAAGCGAAGCCGCTGATGTTTTTTCAAGTTAAACAATTTTCTCGGTATACACTTGAAATGCCGTAGGCATCGCGTGCTCAATCTCTCGTTTTCTGGTGACGCATGCGCAAAAGCGAAATAAAAAGCTCTCTGCAGATCCAAAACAGTATTTGGCGACATCAAATGAAATTGTGCCAAGAAAAACTGACGAGAAACAGGTGCGCACCGTAAACTCCGGGTTTAACGTAGATTTATTAAATTTAAGTAAGAAACACGTAACATAAAATAATAGAGAACTTGCTCACAACTTGTGGGACCCAATATTTATACACTTATGGAATATTCTAGGAAGATCTAGAATTTCCATGAACATAAAATTAACTTTTGAATTTAAATACCAGTCCTTGGAATAAACTATCGCGGCCTTTATTCGAACCTCGGACAAGCAGATTTATTGTCAAATGTTCTATCAAATGAGCCATGAGACAGTTTCTTTGTGCAACAATATGATGAAATCTCATAGTAATATCTTAACGCTAAAAATGGTAAAATTAACACGAGAATGATTTTCGGCTGCATTAAAAAGTATAATATATTTTGTATAATGAATAAATGTTAAATTTATAGTATTCGATAATATACTATGTTAAAATTAGATTAACAAGCACAGAACAGAAAAAAATAGCAATAATCTGAATGCCATATGATCGTAAATGCTTTTACGGGAAAAATCCTTGTTATCACTATCTTATATAATGATTTCTACACAAGGTTAGCTATCAATTAAGAAAAATATTTTTAATTCATTGCTCTCGATGTGCTAGGTAACTTCCCTTCAATTTTCGCTTTTTAATTGGTAACAAACACAAATGCATTTGTGTTTGAAATTTCTTTTTGTTGCTCAAGAACCGCTTATACTAAGAACCTTCAAAAAGTTTATTATGGAAGATTGAATGCAGATAAAACCTGTCTATTTGGTGTTTCCTCGAAAGTGAAAACCCTGTGCATTCGGGTCATCATTCACACAAAGTTGTAAATATGGATTGCAAGCCTAATTTTGCAACCTCCTCCAATACCTTCACATCTTCTCTTGTCCAGAACTTAAAAACCGTTTCCCCTTTAGCAGATTCTTCATCCGAAGAAAAAGACACATGGGTCTAGATAAGGGGAAGAAACTGGTTGACGAAACACCGTTATGTGATATTTTGACAGATTATTTCACAACAGGAGGAAAAGTGAACAGGCATCAGAAGTGAAGGCAACGACTTTGCCTTTCCCGGTACGGGAAGTTTTCACTGCATGTAATCACCAGCTCCATGCCTTCACTGAATGTATTAGAAGTGGACGAATCTTGTTCTAACTACACTCATGTCCATAAATTAAGGATAATTCAGAATCACACAGAAATTGAACTCTAAAATAAAAATTTCACCTGTAGAATTATCACACACATCTTGAAGAAGAATATGCAAATTACAGGAAACCACCAGATGGCGCGGATAGTACGTCACAATGACGAGAGTGTAAGAGAGGGGTATATAAGGAATGGTGGCAAAGAAGTAAAATTGTTCACAAGCGCTTTAAAAGACTTTCAGTGCAATAACCGCATAGTTATGGCACAAAGGAAGCATTTGGATGATTTTTTACGTGGTAGAATTATTGGACGACTGGAATGTGGACGTACCCAGCTGGAAGTATCCGAGGAACTTGGAATCGCCCAGAGTGTCATCTCCAGGCTTTGGCAACGATTCCAAGATGATGGTAATGTGAGTAGATTTTACAGCGCAGGTCGCCCCCGAGTTACAACGCCGAATGAGGACCGGTATTTGGCAGTTACTGCCAAAAGAAACAGACGGAGCACAGCATCAGACCTGTCTCGTCAGCTCTCTTCAGCTACCGGTACGACAGTTTCAAGGCAGACCGTGTACAGACGCTTAAGGCACATTGGTCTATATGCTCGTAGGCCTGTCAGATGTGTTCCACTTACCGCAACTCACTGTCGCCTGCGATTAGCCTGGAGTAGAGAGCATGCATTGTGGACACCGCAACAGTGGTCTTGTGTGGTGTTTTCCGACGAGTCCAGGTTTAGTTTGCAGTCTGATTCTCGCCGGACTTTCATATGGAGAACGCCAGGTACCCGTTACCACCAAGAGAACACCATTGAACGACACCGTTACGGTGGTGCAGGATGACTCGTTTGGGGAGGAATTATTCTTGGTTCCAGAACTGACCTGCATGTTCAGAGTGTAACGATGACAGGCCACATCTATCGGGATGTCATTCTGGAACAACATGTACGTTTGTTTCGGGGCGCCACGGGTGCTGAATTTCTGTTTATGGATGACAACGCCCGTCCTCACTGTGCAAACATTGTAGACGAATGCCTTCAATCGGAGGATATCACCCGTATGGATTGGCCAGCATACTCACCGGACTTGAATCCAATAGAGCATGTGTGGGATATGCTTGGCCGACGAATTGCAGCCCGTCAACCCCCTCCCACCTGTCTACCGGAACTTCGGAGGGCATTGCTTGATGAGTGGTGTAATATTCCCCAAGATCACATTGATAATTTGATACTCAGCATGCCTAGGCGTTGTAAGGCCTGTATTGTATCGTCCGGGAGACATACTCCGTATTAACCATCATACTAACCATGTTATACTGTTTTTTGTAAATAGGTTCTTTTTTGAAATTTTCTCCAGGGAGTAAAAATCGCAATTTTTATTAATTATGTCAAACATATAGCATTTGTTTTGCTCTTTACCTTTTGTTTAATAAATAGACTTTACAAATAAGTCAAATTTGTTTTGCTTCTGTCTCTTTCTTTGCCTGAACTTCATTATCCTTAATTTATGGACATGAGTGTAGTAGGTCAAATGATACTTTATGCTTGATCTGAGGGAAGAGACATGAATCATTTATATTTGGAAAACATTTAAATTATATATGCATATGATTTGTGGGAAGGAATCAAGGTACTAATACCACAGCATACACCGGAATTTGGAGCCTAAACGGCTCACTGTCTGTTGGATGGGTATGTGTGAAACTTTATTGAAAAGCAAAAGCAAAAAAATTCCATCAAGAGATATAGAAAAAACATAAAAAGGCAACTTACCTATACATAAGCAGAGAAGGATATAATGATAGATAGGGATATACAATCCGAATATAATATAAAATTTATACAAGAGGAGTTATCACATGAGTGCTATTAAAGGCTAGAGTTTTACCTCGAGTTACATCGTTGCATACAGTTTCAGCCCTCCCACATAATTCGGGGCTGTTAGTGTTATTCGATACGACGTTAAAGAGAAATAGATAATGTATTACAACCAGAGTTACATTGAGGATTACACTCGTAACCCTACCACAGTATGTGGGGCTGTTTCCTGTATTCTGTCTTGTTAATTGTTACTCCAGGTTTGGCAGTTATATGAAGGGTGAATTTTTCAAATGAATCATGGATGAAGAGTAAGTGTTGGCTGTCTGCCTTTCTTAAGTTAGGATGCTTTGCTGCTGGACTGTGAATTCGTCGAATGTCTGGTTCTGGGAGGTGAATCTGTCGAAGTGTCTATTTCTAGACTGGAGTCTGTGTCGGTGTTGTAGCGTTGACTTTTAATTAGGTCTTCGCTAGTCGAAAAGAATTTGATGAGATGATATATTTTTCGTCTTGAGAGTTTGCTGGATGGGGCGCTCCTCCACCAATGGATCGTGAATTGTGGGCTTAGTTCCCTGTGATGGTATGATGAGGTTAGTGGGCATCTCGTTG
Organism: Araneus ventricosus; assembly: GCA_013235015.1. NCBI lineage: Eukaryota > Metazoa > Arthropoda > Arachnida > Araneae > Araneidae > Araneus > Araneus ventricosus. The sequence goes on along the minus strand of BGPR01001794.1, from coordinate 97,139 downwards.
AGTAGTGTAGGGGATTTGTTATTTCCTTACATCCGCAATAGTCTGCTGGATGGAGACCGAATTTCTTTAAGTAGCTGGGGAAGGGTCCGTGGCCAGTTGCGAATTGGATGCATTCTCTGGACCAGTGCATCTGCTTATTTGATGTTTTCGGTATAATGTTCTAAAGAGATCTGCCAGTCTCACCATTATCCCATTCAGCTTGCCAACACGAGAGAGAGCTGTAGTAGTTGGTTCTTTAGGTAACATTTTGGGAATGGAAGGTGGACTGGTGTTCCATCTCTGGTTGCCTCTTTCGCTAGGATATCTGCTGTTTCATTGCCTTTTATGTCTATATGTGCCTTAACTGTCAAGCTGTTGAAAAATTTTTTGCTATAAAATACGAGAAATATTTTGGTGTAAGCTGCAAAAATGAAAGTAAATTTTTGAAGCATAGATTTTATTTTGAAATATTTAGCAGGAAATAAGTAGGAAAAATATTTTTCTAACAGTCGACAATACTTAATTTTGTTTATTTTGGGAACATTATGTTTATTTTATGTTCGAATAGGATTATACTCGGTTTTGTATATTACGCTACCGTTTGAGAAGGTTTCTTCTTACTGTCGTGAAGTGCAAAACATTTAAACCATGACAATTCAGCATTTTCCTTGGGTATAAATTTGATCAAATGCAAAGTGTCCAGGAAGCATAGATTTTTCAGAACCATATCAGAATTACATAATAAATATTGGAATCACAGAAATATTCATCTAAAACATTTTATTCAAGAAAGAATATAGTATAAACTTCTTTAACTAACTGAATTTAACCCCTAAAATAATGAAAGAAACGAATATGGTATTATGTTTCCATACAAATATTAATGATAAAATTGTTGTTCTCTTTTCCGATTTCAAAATGGTTTGAAAATCAAAACCTCAATAAAATATTTTAAAAGAAATAAACTGTAAACCAAGCTGAACTTCACACATTTAATATTCAATGAATCTTCAAAAAACTAATTTTTCACACAAGCTTGAATTTATGTCTTTTAATTTTTGCATTATGAAATGAAGAGTAAACAATTATGTGCTTCTGAAACAGATTTATAATGATATTTTATAATCTATAAGATGCATTTTCTTTGATAGCATTACTGGAAATACAAAAAAATGAAGATTTAACATACCTATTTATGTAAAGTTCACTAAAATACATGTTTCTATTTTCAAAAAATATCGATAGCTACCTTTTGTATGTTTTACAACAGAAGTTGAAAAAAAATATAAACAGTTATACATGCTAGTAAAGTAGTTTGAAAAATACACCAAAGTTAAAATGCGTATTATATTATTTAAATAACTAGAAATATCTTAGACGCATAATCATCTTTACGCGAATGTTACAGATTATCTTATAGGAATGCACCTACATCTAAGCAAGATTCTTCATTACATATTTAAATTCAATCTGCTTAAAAATAGTAAAATTCAATTGAACTGACAACTTAATATTTAAATATGTGATTCATAATAATCTTGAATACATGGAAGATTAAAGAATGAAAGCTTTCAGGATTTTTCACTTTTTTAAAGAATCCGTAAGTAATTTTTAATCAAATGATTTTGCTACCGAAACTGAACGCATAAAATGAGATATAAATTTAAAATTGCAGCACGCCTCGTTATTTTAACTGTGTTATTCAGCCTAGTCTAGACTGAAGATCAACATTTCATTGCCATTTTGAGATACATTTTTAATAAATGTCAAAGTATGAAATAGGAATTTGTGAAGCTTTGGAATTATCAGAAATATTTGCCGCTGATATAAACAGTCCGCTTAATATAAATTTTGTTATGAATTGATAGGTTGACAGTGTATTTACCAAAAATTACGATAATATTTTATTTGATAAACAAGCTATAACTATTTGAATAAAATGATATTTGTGCATTTTAAAAGTCACACTTGATGACTTAAAATGTTCAGAATTTGTAATTTTTATTTACATTGGTTTATGTATATAGATATTTGAGAAATTTTATAAACTAGTTTGATTAGGTATATAAACCACTTCCTTAATTTCATTTAAATATATAGTCATTTTGGTTTTAATTTCCATTTTTATTTAATTGTAAATGGTGTAATTTTTTATGTCAACTGCTAATCACGTGTGTAATACTAACAGAACTATGATAGCCAAAACGCACCTGCATATTTGCTGCTGTGGAGATATGTTTTTAGTACGTTTTAGCTGTGCCGAATATACTTGTGTTTGAATCAAGTTTAATTGTATTTGAGTTTTTGTGTATTTTGTAATATTAATTACTTTTATTGATTTTAAATGTGTATTTTATTTCATGTTTTATTAACTGGCAACGGCTTTCATGTTCATTTTGTATAAATATAAAATGACAACAGTTTTGTGCCGATTACTTTTTGCTTGGCAGCGCGGAGTTACAGGTTGTACTTTTTCAATAAAGTTTGTGTTTTCGAATTGGTCTGAGTTGACTAACTCGATAGCTAATTTTATAAGTATATTCCTTTTAAAAATATATCTATTGTAAGGCTTGTCATGATACGAATTTTTGAAATTTTAGGTATATTTTTTTCGATAATTATCTCTATACCACCCCTTACTCAATAGTGTATAATATTCGATTCCCTGAAATCAGGATTAGATGGGACAGAATCCTGTCCGGATCAGCGAAAATTCAATGCGCGATTTTTTAAATTTCAAAATAAAAGATGTTTTCGACATGGAAAGTTCACATGTAACAACTGAAAAATACCCCCCAAAAATCAAAATAGAATTGTGATACTATTAAATTGAATTTAATGAACGTATCAAATCAGTATTTCGTTTTCATAAAACAATGTAAAAAATATTAAAAAAAGTATTTTAAAAGTAATATCAAATGGTAAATACCTGTAGAAGCAATTGATGATACTATCAAAGATGCTCCTTTTAAATGCTAAAAACTGCGTAAACATATCAAAATGTCATGTATTAATGGAATTACTGAATACTTAACTTAACACCACAGCATACCCCCGAACTCGGAGCCAGGAGGGCTCCCTGTCGGTGGGTTGGGTATGCGTGCGACTTTATTGAAAAAGCCAGAGCAAAAAAAAAAAATACAATTTCTATAAAAAGATACAAAAAACAGGACATTTAAAACAAAAGAATATAATATTTTTTTTAAAGTTCAGTCTTTCAGGTCGTTGTGTTGCTGACTTTGAGAGGGCCGTGCCCTGTGTATGGAAGAAGAGAGAATATGAGTACATAGGGTGAGTTGGGTCTGTGGCTAGTTGTTGTCGCCATCTTTTGCAAATAATTATTATCCGGTCTCTTATGATGTTTCTAATCTGATACGGCGTGTACGAATGAACAAAAAATTTTCTATTCATTATTAACGTGAAAAATAAATTATGCATCAAATTTGATACAGTATGAAGTGAAGGGTTAAGATGCACGCAATACAAGTTTTAGATGCATAACAGTATGAAAATTGATGTTTTATTTCATAAATACAATCAACTTTTCTTATAGTTTATTTAAGACAGCTTAGAAAGAGTCTACGTGAATTAAAAAAAGAAGGGTATACTAATTTTAATAAGAGGTCATCCCAATAAAATTAGTATATCCTACTTTTTTTTAAAAAAATTTAAGCTGGAACTGTATTAGAGGGATTCTACTGTATAGGCGTGTTAACGCGTTCCCCATGTTAACTTATAAACAAGATAATCGAGGAGTTTTGATAGAATTTGAAAGAGCGAGAATTATATTGTGGGGAGGGTAAATGAATTGGACGACTTCGTAGATGGGTCGTCCAACTCAAAAAGGGAGGAAATGGTGGGGTTGAAATTTTCATTTCCTTTATTTAATTTTTATATTTACTTTTGCTTTTTTTTCTTTATTTATTCTATTGTACATTTTCTTTTTTTAAATATCATGTTATTCTTTTGGCTTGTTTTGTCTAAATTCTCTTCTTGAGGCAGCTGTTTAGGTTGATTATCCTTTGACCATCGGGCAGGTCAGAGTAGATATTCAGTTTTTCTGTTTGACACTTCGTGGGCCTTGGTCTGAAAGGGACAGCTACTGGCCCTCGGTTTTTATCCTTTTGGATGTCGGTTGTTTCCGATGGGGTCCTCTTGATAGATGGGTTGCTTCATGGCATCTCATCTGCTTTCCCGTGCGGCCTCGGCTTGTGTGGAATTTAAATCTTGAAAGCTGAACTACTGAAGTCAGAAAGATTATTCAAATTAGGACCTTAGGCCTAGGGCAAAGTATTGGTTAAAGTGAAAATACCTTGGCATTCAATCTGATGGTGCTAACAAAATTAGCTGTACATCCCAAGTAGCACATAATATTGTTTAATATCATAAAATTCTTGAAAGTAATATTGTGCAATATTTTCCCCAATATTGAAACAGTGTAAAACGTAAGACTTCTTCAATATTGTACAATGTTTTTTTTCATAATATTGGATAATGTCATATAATACTGTATAATATTGTTACACTAAATCTTACCGTGGGTGTATGGTGTAAACAGTCCAACACGCAGGATAATGGAGAATGAAGGTTTATTTACAAATATACAGGAAAACACGTAGCACAGGTACAGGGAACAATAGTCCTTGCACAGATTACCAATGTAAATAGACAACAATTCACAGGTAATTACAGTTCAGCGCTTTGATATCTAACAGCACAAACAGTCAGCAAATAACTAGTCACGACAATAATAGCTCAGCTCACCAGCTGATTAGCTCACACAGCAGATAGAACTCCGAAGACGTTTATGCTTCACAGGAACCAGTCGTTCAAAGACGCTGTTGTGGTCCAAACGCGGTCTTATATACTCTCCCCGTTAGGCCGTGACGTCACATAGAATTTTCATGAAAATCCTAGATCTCGGTCCCTAATAGAAATATCGTTAAAAGGGTTGCATTTTCGAGAATAATCTATTTGTCGCCAAGATCGCCAAATTTGTCGCCAAGTCGCCAAAATGGTCGCCAAGTTTGTCGCCAAGGTCATGCGTGCCACGAGAGTCGCTGAGGTCACTCCATGCTTCACCTTGTAAAACCCTCTTCCCAACCATAAGACTTGCATTGCTGGGGAGCGACTTTCCATGACTGTAACAATATTATACAATATTAAATAATATTGTACTATACTGAATAATATTATATAACATAGCATAATATGACAATATACTGACTAATTTAAAAATACATTTTAGAAAAATAAAGATAACTTATTTCCTAAGTACTGAACTTCAGGGTAGCATCTTGTTATTTTTTGAACACCATCACTTACACCCGCTTTGAACCCGGGACTTTTTGCTTATCCATCCGGCATCATAACACTCGACTAGCGAGACTGACAGTAGATCGCGTAAATGATGATAATAAAATGTAGTTAGAGAGTTCGGATCTCTACGAAATTTCACGCACATTCCCATTTTATTCTAAATAATCTATTGAATTAAATTATCTTTTTTCGTTACGATTTCGAGTTAAAAATGAAATTTAAAGTCAAAGAGGAAGTAATTTTAGCTCTTATCTAAGGTTTGCCAATTGAATAAAATAAGGCAATAAGGTTTAAAAGTAATTATAATATGTTTGAAAGGTTTTAAAATAATTTTGAAATTTATTTATTCCTCTTTCAATGTATTACGGGACGCATTTAACATTTATAATTACAGTATTAATTGAAAATCAAATACAAGATTCGCATGCATTCACGTGCATATTTTTACGATGAGAATGAAACTCAATATTTTTTTCACAGAACGATAAATAATCCATATGTGAGAGCTGTTTTATGGTGGCCCGCTTTTTATATACAGTAGAACAAAATGATTGTACAAATATTATTTAATATCCAATGAACATTCTGTAAAATATTTTTTCGGATATATGATTCAATGTTGATAAATGTAGTGTTACAGTATGATCATTGCGCCATATGTTGACGGTAAGAACAACTGCACCTTAAAATATAGATCAACATCGATAAATGTAAAACTAATAATATCGGTTTCGCTGTATTGCATAGTATCATATAAAATTCAGCATCTTAAATAAAAATTATTCTAGGGACATTTTCAAAATAGAACCTTAAATCCTATGATATCCTGAGTTAAAATGCAGATTTTTATAAAATAAATTGTTTTTATATTATTTATGAAAATTTAGTATCTCGAGAATACTGATACAAACAATACAATAATTTGTTACGGTATTCGGTGTTCCTCGGTGTCCATAATATAGTTTAACATTGTGCAAATATTATATAATATTTCTGTGCTACTAGGCATAAATATTAACTTTACAAAATTATACTTCGATTATTTTTTCACATATACAATGTTACTACCATGCAAAAATGAAAAAAATACCAATATTAGTTAGGTGTACAATTCGTAAAACTGAGCATTAATAGCAGTAGAAAAATAGAAAATCTTAAGCAATAAATATGAATAGCTAGTCAGAATATGCCAGCTATGCCACACACAAAATGCAAAAACAACCCTCTGTTGGACGATTAATGACAGAAGTAGCGATGAAAGTACTCAACACAGTATTTAGTGAAGTAATAACAGCTTAAATAATCGCATTTGGGAAATACGTTACTAATTATATATGAACATGGAACTGAAAAAATAGCAAGTTATTTGAAAGCTCATGCAGTAATTAAAACTGTTGTGCCGGACAACTTCATCGTAGAGAAATATACTGCATCGAACATTTAGCGTTTAAGGAAGCCATAATGTAATTAATACCAAAACGAAATAGGCAGAGAACAATTTATACGCAATAAATCTCTTCTGTCTTTAAAAAAAAAGTTCAACTCTAAAGTTCTACCGCCAGAGCTAATTTCTCTTCTGTTTTTTTTCACTTTTGTTGATTATTTTAATCACGGTTACCGTTTAATATCCCGTGTAGTTCTAAATTAATGGTGCTGCTAATGAATTGCGGAGGGTTCGGCAAAAGAGAGGAATTTGCAGCAGTTCTAATTCCGTTGATTAATTATAGCTGGCAATTGTGATTAGTAGCGATGTTGAAGAAGAAGCACTCTTTCAATGGCTGTTAAAAAAGAAGAAAAATGAAACAGAGGAATTTGTTAAACCCGATATATACTGTCTGCAAAGGAATTTGAACAGCATATCTTTGTTCAAAAATCCTTTCATTGGTTTTTGTATGCGGAATGTTACGTTTTTGCAAATTGTTTGATTGATGGCTGTAATAAATTGTAATAGTTTTAATTATTTTTAGTTTAATTGTTATATCTGTGTATTTTTCCTTCCTTTATTTTTCTCTCTATTCTCTCTTTATAATTATTTATTATTTTATTACTTATTTAATTTTGTTATTTTTCCTTTGTTTGTATTCTATATGTATTTAGATTGTTATTATTGATCGTTGTATTTCTTTTATGTATTTAGCGTTTTATGTTGTTGAACAGCATTTATTCCTGCGTTCGTCACTGTATGTGGGATTTTCAGTTTTTCCAAATCGTTTGATTGATTGATCTTAAAAATTTTAATTGTACTAATTGTATTTTAGTTGAATTGTTATACTTGTATATTATAACGTAGGATTACGTTCGTTCTCAGGAATTAAACGTAGGTCTCAGGAATTAAATTGATTCAGACGCCAAAAACTTTATATAGGAGATCCTATATATCTCGGTAACTGCATATGTTAAAAACATAACTAATGTCTTATTTTAAAGATAAAGGGTAACAGCAGAAGTTACCATAAAAATTGAAAATCGGAATTGTAGTTCAGCCACTACTGAGTCGCCAAGTTGGGCAAAAATACGCATGAATTGATGACGCGATCCTCTATATCTCGGTAACTACATACGTTTAAAACATAACTAATGTATTATTTTAGAGATAAAGGGTAACAACAAAAGTTACGAAAAAAAAACTTAATTAAACGTAAAAACTTACGAGAAACTTCGAGAAACAAAAGAGTTACGCGAGTAAAGTAATCCTACGCTTTTAACATCAGTGGATTTGTTGAAAAGACAGCCTCCCGTCATTTATTTTTTTCATTCCTTTATTTTCCTTTTTATTTCCTCTTTTTATTTGTTTATCATTATTTTATTTTATTGCTTAATGTAATTTAATTTTTTTGTTATTTTTCTTATGTTTATGTCTTATATGTATTTATATAGTTATTATTGATTATTATATTTCTTTTATGTATTTAGCATTTTAAGTTGTTGAACAACATTTATTCCTTCTTTCAATATTGTATGTGAAGTGTTAAATTTTTTCAAACCGTTTGATTGATGGTTCTAATGAATTATAATTGTTCTAATTGCTTTCAGCTGAATTGTTATATTTCCATGCCCTATTTGCACAAGATGTCCTACAATATTCATACGACATCTTTACGATGTTGTGCGGCATTCAGAATATTGTAGCAACATCGTGAAGATATCGTAGAATATGCTGTGCTAATAGGATTTGTTCGATGTAAGCGTTAGGGACCGATAGAAGTTGAAGCAAATTAATCCACTGCTAA
>BGPR01001794.1:52936-86903 GCA_013235015.1 Araneus ventricosus | reverse complement strand
GTATAAACATTTATAATAGACAAGGCAAAAGATATAGAAGAAGAAAATAACAAAATGGGACATATGTTTAGCGGTCAAAATGACCGGAATCAGTCTTTCTAAGTATAAAGATTTATAGCAGTGACGATAACAACGAGCGAAAACAAATATTTTTCAAACATTCTTTATGAATAAATAGGAAAAGTCAAAGAACGAATAAGAAATCTAAGAATAAAGAAAGGAAATACGAGCATTTAAAATTTGTTTGCGGTCAAAATGACCGTCGTCGTTCTAGTGTTAATATGTCTCAAAATATATCAGAGGATTGTCGATTCCAGTTTCGATGTCTGTTTTTCAATTGAAAGTATTCTAAATTTCTAAGAGAGACATTCAGTTAGATCTGCAAGAAGACATTTGGAGTTTTGCTGTAAAATTCAGAACCAGTCTACCGCGTGTGCTACCTTATATATGTCGTGTAGCTGCAAAAATCGAAACGAAATTTAAAAATTAAACTGTGAGGCATCCGAAGCGTTTATGCAATGTGTTATAGTATGCAATTTATGATGGTGAGATATCAAGAGGGTCAAATAGACTTATAGACTTTCAAAAGACGAGTTTTTGAAAAGTGGAGATGGCCACTTTTTCAGCTACACGACACATATAATCGAATAATCTTCTTATCTCAAGGGCAATGAAATTAATTATACTTTTGCCAGCCAAATTCAAAAGTATTCACTCTTTTGAAGGTCCAATATTAAAATGGATATTGATACTTTTGATGTCCTGATCTTGAAAATGGACGATTTTCGATTCTTTTAAGAATTATAAATTTCCAAGACAGATATTCATATAGGGTTACAAGTATATAGCTGAAGTTTTGTTGCAAATATCAAAGCCTTTCTACCTCATGGGTATCTCATGTAATTGATTAAACAATTTATCTAAAGGTTCATCAATTTATTGATATTTTTGGTAGCCCAGTCTTCGAATAGATCGTTTTTCACTCTTTGAAGCAATATCTTTAAATGATTCAAGTTATTGATATTTTTGTTGGCCGAGTTTTCGAAAGAATATTTCATTCTATGCCACAAACTTCAAAATCGATGAATTCTGTGAAAGTTACTATAAAGTCAGGATAATTTATATTACCTAACAGAGTAAACCCATAATGTAATGTAATTGCTTAGAAATAAATGTAAAGAAAACTCTTCACTAGAAACATAATTATAACTAAACAAGAAAGCGTAAATATCCAGAAATAAGCAATTTATTTTAATTCACAAAGATTTGCAATTTTTTAAGGAATCGAGATGAGGGCTTTGCTAGAAATACAAAGATATTTGAGAATGATTTCATTGTATGATAAAAAGCCATTTCCTAGAATAATTCCCTTGCAACACATATTGCTATTTCTGAGAATAATTTCCGTGCAACAAATACTGTCATTTCCCTTTCGAACTATCTTCCCATTTCTATACACATGTTATGTTGTCAGCGACAAGTTTCAACCAGAAAGGAAAATTCCACAACCGAAAACATTCTCCCGACGGGCTTTCGGTTCATTTTTAGTCCAAAATTCTATAGATGCCGTTTCATTTTAAGAGTTTAAGCCTATCAAGCAGAATTTCAAAATGAAGCTTTCTAAAATAATATCAACAAACAGTATAGGGTGAAAATAGTAGAAGAAGATGTTTACGTTTCGTTTCCCCTGAGGCAACCGGAATATATGTATGAGCTCTTTTATATCTTTTAATATCTTACGGGAAAAACAGCAGAAGCATACCGAAAGAAAATTCCAAAATTCATCGCTTACTTGCAACTTTTGTGAGCTTTTCCTAAGTACAATTGGATATAACGCGAACCTCTTCACCAGAGGAAATCTCTGAATAATTATTTATGAGAATTTCATTTGATTATAGATTTATTCGCTTTTACTGCTGAAAAAATAGATTTGGCAAAATTAATACTGTCACAGCGACTTGTTTATAACGCAGTAGTTTCGATCTTTTTCTTCCTTTCACTGGTTTAGCCTAGCTGACGTCCCGTTTAACACTTTAAATGGCCATTTTTTTCTAGCAACGTTATAGAAAAATGGCTTTGGGATTGAGAATAGAACAAAATAAAGAAATCAAGATAATACAATGGCGGAAACCCTCTTCTTATATGTCTTCAGGGGTCAAAACAAGAATCAGGATTTCATAACGGACTTTTTTCTGTTTAAGGGCATGACATTTGTCAAAGGAAGCCCAAATTTTGATCCGAAAAGTCAGGAAGTGGAAAGATTTAAGATTTTTTAAGATTTATTATTTTTTAAGATATGTGTACTCTTTTATTTGCTCTTATTTTCTTTTATAAACATTGAATTCATTGTTTCTCCCTTTTTTCGAATTTATACTTTTTTCTATATAAAAGTATAAATTCGATCGATAGAGTTCGATCTATTTGAGAAATCTATGAGTTTCATTTCTTTTGTTGATCTTTGGGATTGAGATTCATTTAAGCAAAGCAATTCTTTTAGCACATTCGCGATGGCATTAATTTTTTTAATTAATTTTGCTAATTATTAATTAATTATCAATTCCAGACACCTAATTATGGTTTGAGAAAAGAATTTGGAACATTTAAGTTTTTTTCATGGAAAATGTTGGCGACCTTAAGAAATGCATTTAAACATTGATGAATATGCGGTAAGTATACTTACCACTACCTTAAAAAGGGTTAAAAGAGGGCTATTTTGGGCGAACATTGCCATTTTGAACCGTAGTCAGATAACGAGGACGAAACTGTAGAAGTATCAGCTTCTTCGTAGTTCCACGCCACAAACAAAGCGGCGTCAGATTTAATGTGCACGAAACCCGTAAACTACCCGTATCTTCGCAATAATCGTTTCGAACCTGAAACCCTCCGCCTTCGAAGCCGAGAGCTTACCACTAGACTTCAGCAGCCACTGGAAGAATGAGTGCACAATTTTGGAATTATGTCTGTCTGTGTGTCTGCCAACACGATAACTCCAAAACTTTTAGAACAAGAGGGATGAAATTTGGTATGTGATCTTTACACATAATTTGTAGGTGTATATAATATTTTAAACAAAATCTGTCCAAGGGAAGTCTGTCTGTGTTCATGTGAACCCATTAACTCAAAAACTTAAATACCTAGATGGATAAAATTTGGTACACAGTTTTCTCATCTGGAATGTAGCTCGGTATTAAATTTTCGGCCAAATCCATCAAAGCATTGACTGTCTGTCTGTCGGTATAACCGCATATTTGTGAAGACGATAACTCCTAAACTCCATGCCTTATATATAAAAAAAATGGTGTGAGATCTGCTAATATTAATTGTAAATCCGTGCCTTATACTCGTTTCAATCGGTTGATGAAAAGGCGTTCAAATTGCATGTTCGGTTTCTTCACCATTATACACTGAGAAAAAAATTCTGGCAAAAAAACCATATTTGTATGGTAAAGGTATTTCTGGTAATAAAAACAGAATTCTGGTGATAATCAACAAAATTTACGGTATTTAAGTCATTTGTTTAATAATCTTACTGTTCGTTCTGGTAACGGTTTACGAGAATTTCTGGTTTTCGAAATTATGGCTCTTTTTACCCACCCGTTTAGTAAAATTATAACGCTGAAAAGTTAATTTACCAGGAAAAACGGTTTTCATACCATACACTTCGTTTTTTTACGAGAATCACGATAAAATTACCAGATTATTTTTCAGAAAGTATAGTTCATTTTACCATATGTTTGGTGATTTGACTATGCTGACCTCTCTGACATCTACCAAATACAATGGTAACAGTGTATTTATTTCTTTTACCATGCCGTATGGTAAATCTCAAATATGGCGGCACTTTGTTGGATTGAAGCAGATAACGTTCCTCCTCAAATATACCAATATATCAGAGAAAAGAAGGACATTAATGAAGTGTTGAAGTGTGAAAACATTCTATACCCTTACGGATCAACTCATAGCGGTGTCTGTTTTATGTATCTGTTAAGTGCGTAGTGCAATCTACTAAAAGTTTCAGTTTGGAAATAAAGGAACGTTAAACGAAAAATCTTTCTCTGTTCGCTCGGCCATGTTTAGCATGACGGGACATTCTCGCGTTAGAGCTGATTTGGATATTTACATACCCATTGAAAATAGACATTAAAGAAAAGCTAAAGAAGTGGGGATTTGAAGAACTGGTAACAGGAGTTTACTGGTAAGAACTAAATTTTATTTTGAATTGATTTTTCGGTAATGTTGAATTAAGTATATATGATTTGTGAGTATATATTTAAATAAAATTTCTCATTTATTGAAAGTTAAAAATTTGACAGCTGGGTAAATTGAACGTCGAAGAAAAAATAAGGTAAATATATGCATATATATGTTCACAAGAATACTTTATTTGCAGTTTCTTTTCATATCAATCATATTAAACGCTTTTTGTCGATTTTTTTTTGTTTATGCCGAGTCGGTGGCCTTCGACCCCATTACATTTGAATGTATAAATTAAAGGTAAAAATCTTTAAATAATTAGCAAATTTCTTAGGTCATGACTTTGTTTTCACGCTGTGAAAAAAATGAAAATATATTGTTCACTTCCTTAATACATTTAATGTATACTTCATCGATGTTCTGCCAATAATTTAATATTTAATTGCCGTTTATTTTTAAATACCTTTTCCTCATAAGTGAATTACGTTTAAAGTTCGTTTTGCTACCGTTTCCTGAAATGAAATGTCGAAATTTTACTTTTTAAAAAAATTAAGATCATGAATACTGGGTTATTAAACAATTACTACAGACGTATGAAGATAGGTTTAATTTTATTTCCATCTGTATGGTGAAAAGGAATGCGTCAAAATTATTCAATTTGCAATAGTTTTTTGTTACATCAGATAATGGTAAAAGCAAAAATTAAATAATTTGTTATTTCCTGTATTTTATTTGGAAACTTCTTTCATATATAATATGAAAATTATCAAAATCAATGATCATAAGAACAAATTGAAGAATGTTCCTATTACGTTTGTTTTCTTCATAACTTGAACATCTTTCTATTATTTATATTGTGCTTCTTAACCGCTTATCTTAACAGCCGAGAATACTCGTGCATCGAATTATCGAAATTTTAGTCTTATAAACTAAAATTCAATCATTAATTAGCTTTATAATTTGACACAAAAAATATATCGGATCCATAAACATTTTAAGTATCCTATGCCTTCTTAGATGAATAAAACGACAGCCCCTTTCCAAAACAGGAGGGGTCATCTTATTAGATAGCAAAGAAACCTATTCAGTTAAGTGGTTAAAACTGTCATATCTAAAATTATATATTTTTTATGAAGAATATGGATGGGTGGAATATTTATAATTCTTTTTTGTTTTTGTCTTGTTAGACATTTAGTAAAAAATTAGCAATAAATTTATTTTCGGATCCGGGGATAATAGAGTCCCTGGGTATTTTTCCAATTCCATACCGTGATCTTAGGTTGATTCGAACTCTCAAATGATTCGAACCGGATCGGTGCGCGTTTAGTCATCTGCGGTTGGCAATACTTCGAATGGAAATAAAACGGATTTTTTTATACGCAACTGTAGTGGCGGTTTGTTGACATGTTTTTGTCAGTTGGAGGTGAGAACGGGAGCAAAAAGAATATGGAGGCCTTTCTCGGAGGGTGCCATTTTTTTTTCTCTTGACCAAATTAGATCGGCAATAATTTTAGCCCGTCTTTTGATGCCAATTTTTTCTTGCCTTTTAAGCATTTTGAAACGAAGGCATAATTTTGTGATACTCTTGCTCTAACAATTTTTGATTTTTTTTTTTGCTCGTAAAACGTTCTAAATTAATTTTTAAAAAAATATTTCAGGTTGCTAAAATAATGTTATATTAGTACATAATTTTTTATCGTTTAGCTTTTACTTAATGTTTTTATTTTTTATGAGAATGTTATAATGTCAAAATTTTTTTAGAACTAATTTTTAAAATTGATAAAATTATAAGTTTCTAATCCAGGAGACGTTATTATTTTTTACTTAACTGATTAATTAATTTAAATAAAATTTCTAAAATAAGGAAATAGTTTCCTTATTACATTAAATTAAAACCTCGTAAGAAATTCTAGTTACTTTTATTCTGGACATAACATATATATCCGAATCAGAATTATTTGGTTATGGGTAAGAAAAAACTAGTTTTCCAAATATGTACACCATTTCATATATTTGCTTTCAACTGGATTTTGGATATGTGATCAAAAACATGGACTTGAGTAAAAAAATGGGTCTTTAATTTATTTTTAGCTGCTGATAACTGTATGAAGAAAATGGACATAGCTCAAAGAAAAGAAAAAGTGAAGCAAGATTCTACCTTTAGAGGTCTAATGCGAGAAAAGAACATAAATCTTGATGAAAAGGGTAAAAAACTGCTGAATTTAATAATATAAAAAATTTTGTATTTTATGTTGAAATTTTGTTCCAATTTGTATAATGTTTAATTAAACCCCTTTACCCCGACCGGGACATATGAGTGCCGTTTTAAATATGCTTGAAATATCAAGGTGGTAGCAAAATTATTTAGCTTTTTAGAATTTATGCAGCAGCAGCCAGCTATTAGTGTTCACCATGTTACATTAATGATTTAAAAATTAAAATTTGTGTGTGAAATCATTCATTTGTTATTTTTTATTGAAAGTGAACTATTAGATAACAGAACCACTTAGTTTAAACGTAAATGTACTAACACTTTTTTAATAGAGGTATTAGCCACGTTATTGAAGTTTAATAAATTGAGTAATCTTGCTATTTTACAAGAGATAAAGGAAAGGGAGAGCTTACGTGCGCAGTGCGTTTTGAGCTTGCTATTTAGTATAGGTTAAGCTTTCCTTAAAATGCTTCCATTTTTGTTTGATGGCTGAATTTTTTGCTGAAATTTTTGTATGATGAAGTCAAGAGCAATCAACGTAAGAAATGAGAGTACTACTTTAAGTGATCGATAATTAATCCCAATTCATTTTTTTTATGATCCTTTATTTTTAATTTTAAAACATTACATTTACTAAAAGGATTGTTCAATGTTTTAGATTTTGTAAAAAAAAAGTAAGTTTAAGGCGATCTCTTCAGTTTTGACTCAGTCTGCGAGATCTTAACATATTAAGAACCGTTTTTGCCTTACTATAAGAATCATTCAAAATGTTAATTGAATTGTTTTACATTTTTTAGATGAAGACTTATCAACAGTCTACTCCAACTTATTTGTAGGAATTGTTCTACAGATAAATTGTAAAGCAATCACAGAAGTGGAGGCCAACAAAAGCTGTAAAGTTGTTTCCTTAAGTTGCTAATCTTGGCGATGTATTTGGCGACCATTTGGGTGACTTGGCTGCGAAGTTGGCGGCAAAAGGAATTTTATAGAAGGACCTCGAACTTTCAAACTATTTCTACTGGCTTTATGAACTTTCTGGAGATTACATCACTTCCTACGTAATGAAGTCACTTCCTGTTGAGAAAGTATAAAAGCAAGATCTCAACGCTGTCCAATAAATTGAAGTTAGATTTGAAATATGTGCTTTTGTTTTCTTAAATACTTAAAATAAATTCACTGCATATTATGTATATTAATAAAGAAAATTAAATTACCAAGAAATGATAAATTTTAGTAATTATGACATTGCTTAATAAATTTAGCAATTTATAAAAAATGAATCAATGAGTTTTTGCATTTTTTTTATAATTCACTTTTCACTCTGCCTCAGGCATTTGTATATTTATAAACATTCTGCTTTTTAAAAAATCGTAGTGATGTTGAGAATTGAGTAAAATTTTACAGGTCAAAAAGCAAAAATAAATAAATATTAATGCGATTGGCATTATAAACGGACATACCGTATCTCAAATTTTACCAGATAATTTGTAATAGAACCAGAGTTATTCTGGTAAATTTATCAAATTAAATGGTCTAAATTACCATCTTATTGGTAATAGAACCAGAGTTATTCTGGTAAATTTATCAAATTAAATGGTCTAAATTACCATCTTATTGGTAATAGAACCAGAGTTATTCTGATAAATTTACATCAAATTAAATGGTCCTAAATTACCATCTTATTGGTAATAGAACCAGAGTTATTCTGGCAAATTTATCAAATTAAATGGTCTAAATTACCATCTATTGATAATAGAACCAGAGTTTATTCTGGTAAATTTATCAAATTAAATGGTCTAAATTACCATCTTATTTGGTAGTATTACCTTTGTGTACGGTAATAATACCAAATTCCATATCAAACAGCGTGGTAAATAAATGATATTTTTCTGGTTATTTTACCATAAAGTCATTACTAAACTGCTGCGGTAAAAAATACCATACTTTATGGTGTTCCATATGAGCCAGAGAATACGGTAAATTTTACCATATTCTGGCAGTTTTGACCAGAATTTTTTTCTCAGTGTACGACGCAGAATAAAGGCGCTACCGATTCGCGTGTTTTCCCCCACCTGTGTTAGGGAATAGCGCATGTTACTGGAGCTTGGTGTATTTTTTATCCCACCAGTTTTAGGGCGGTACGAGAAAGTTTTGTGGAGACCACGTCCGCTGTTTTTCTTGCTTCGAAGACTTTAAACTTCATACCTTTCCTCGAGAAATAGTATACACAAATTTAAGTTTCAATTTTTACTGTTCAATAATCATTGAGTCGATTAACAGCGAGAGACCTAAATCATTAAACTTTAAACGCCTCTCCTGTGAAATTACAGTTTATCATACTGTTTCAGTCTTCACTGATTTGTCTTGATATCGGTATGCCTTCAAGAAATGATAGCCGTGTCTTCATCAATATGTCTGCCTAAATCATTCTCTGGATATGTGTCTGTGCTGATAACCTCTACGTAGTTTTAATTTAATCACTGGGCCATTAACCCGCTCTTCTAGGCCGACTAACGGTTAATCTGCCATTTCTAAAGACCTCTTGAAATTATTATTTTAACTGAGCGATCAGGGGATGCTGATTCAGGAGGTCGTCAACAAGATGAAATCAAAATACCTCTTTACAACCCGAGAAATGTAAAAACATAAAATAGAAAGAAGGTTGTCTTATGAATGTTTGCATGTAACATTCTGAGTTTTTAGAAATATGGTGTGCCGAAATTCGAAGGAAAGTTTTAAGCCTCCATCATTCTGTATATTGTGTAATATTCAAAAGGGGCGACGTGGGGTCGGTCATCCCCCACGATTTTCGGAAAAACTTAAATTTTTATTTCATTTTAGCTGAATTTGGCTAGGAATTATTTAAAAAACAATAGTGTCTGGGAAAGCTAGCCAATTTTGTAACTAAATTTTTAAATTTTGCCGTCTACACCCTGTACTCCAGAGTACTTTTAGGAGTCAATTATTTGCCAACCAATCGCCACCAGTATTTTCCCAACCCACTAGTACCTATATTTAATATACAATTAATTAATAAACGTATTAAGATTCCAAAATCATTAATAAAATTTTGATTAGAATTACTCTAATTATCAGAAAGAACGCGAATGATTCAAAAAATATATATTGAAAACATATACAATAATTAAGAACTAAATAAAAACGCAGTTAAAGTTTTAAAGTAAGATATAGACTTATATTAATTTAAAAATATGAAACAAAATTTTTAAAAATTATTTCAAACAGCAATGAATATTCTTATATTATAAACAGCAATGGTATGATGCGCATTATAGTCAAAATCTGTATCGTTGCGAGCTAATATTGAGCATTAATTGACTGCATTGTGGTGTGCACTTGTCTATTGAAGTAACAGCCTGACAGTTTTTACGATGAACTGTACTCAATGTTTACAAGATATTTTCCTGTTACAACACGCAGCGTATGACATTTGTAAATAGCCTGTCCAACACCGGAAACTGTTTTCTATCTATTAACTAGCGGAAGATGTGCTGTAACTGCATGATTTATGATGCTGGTTAATGATATTTTAAAGCTAATGAATATAAATGCATTCGGACGAAATTCATGTAAACTACATACCAGATAACAGTATGGCCAGAAACAGATCTAGCTGAACAGAACTGATAACTAATTCAAGCTCAGTTCAGTTACAAGATATATTCTATTTTTTGAAAGCATTTCTTTAAATCTAGATAAATAAATGTAAGGTATACGGCAGAAATAAACTTTTAAAAAGTTGAACAGCTTAAATTAAAATGAAATCGTAATATTTAAAAAAACTGAGAATTTTAAATTAAAACGTCAAACACTTTTCTACTTCAAGTCAAAATTAAAGTAAATATAATATTATTAAATCATTCAAAACGGTAAAAAAGTAAGGGATACATAAATATATATTAATACTCTTTTTTATTCAATAAGCAAGACGATCCGTCAAAGTTTTTTCAAATTTCAAACATGAAGAAAATATTCAATTTTTCGCAACCAATAACGAATATTTCTGAATTTATTTAGCATCTGATATATGCATGAAACCGCATGTTCCTACCTAATGTGAAAAAAATTTAGAAATATTCGTAATTCGTTGCGAAAAATTGAGTATATTCTTCATCTTTGAAATTTCTAAAAATTGAGGCAGTGTTGCTTGTTAAGCGACGATCGTGAGTTCTAAAATTCGCGTCAAGTGCTCCTATTGAATTTTATACAATTATTAGATGATCAAAACATTATCTATTAACTTATCTGTGAAAAAAAACAAGCAATCGTCAGAACATTTTCGTACTTTTATTACTTTACATGAATCCAATCCCCTCTGTGCTTGAAAAGAATACTAATTAATGTCTTAGTGAAAAAACTAATTAGGTTTGCTTGATTAACATCCGGGCGGAAGTAACAAGACGCTTTTCTTGGAATTAGGAGACGATGATGCCTACGGAAATGGTAGTTCTTCACAATGCTTCCACGCAACACTGACTGGAGGACGTTTGACACTCCACTCGAGATTTGATGTGCACATATCTAGCTGATCTTTGGCGGAATTGGTCATCGAACCTGGAACCCTCAGGAACTAAAGCCAATTCTTTACCACCTGGCCACAGCAGCTGGCAAAACCTAGAATGAGTTAATGGATATTAGTAATCATTTAATGTTTTATTTCTGATTCGCTGAATTAACAATATTCATAACATTGTCGTAGAAATATAAATTTCGCTTTCGATTTACGAAACATCTTTTATAGTTTCAACTGGATGCAAAGAGTGCAAATACAACTTTTTTGGTTGTTGTTGTGAATCTTGAGAAAATGACTTGAATTCCAACAAGTATAATACAAGGCACATACAATCTTAAAGTCGAAAAATGACGAAATTACATTAGTGAATTTTTCCACTGCGATTGCTACTCCTATCAAATTGTAAAATTCGTTTTGTTATGATCTTACGAACTACTCTAAGTTATTTCAGGACTATAAAAAGAAGTAAATCCAGATGAAGATTAGGTTATTCATTTTTCTTTACTGAAGAAAGACTCTCCTACTAGAACAAATAATACTCTCACCACAGCAGGAAAGATTTCAAAATTTTACACGACCTCTCACCGTGAAGTTCCCAACTCTATTCCAACACAGGATAACATGTCTACTCATCAATCTGTATTGAAACCACCAAACCCACTTCTGTTGACACTGAGCAATGCCTGTTCTCCCTCCGATGGAAAAAAGAATTTTCCGATCTCGGGAATCTGATGCTGATGCCGAGATGAGCTCCTCCTCTGCATCAGAAGGAGATACTTTAAAATATAATATGTCTGAGGAGTCGTATGCAGTTATTAGTCCTCCACCCTCTTCTAAACCTGAAAAGACAGAAAATAAATATATTATTCCTACGAATTACAACAAAAGGTAGCACTATTGCTTGTCTGTTTTGAACATGGCTTGCTTTTTCAAAATTTTCTTTTGGAAAAAAAATTAATGGCATGCGCTGTATAGATGCGCTTGTTTACTTCTACAATATTTTTAACATTATATATATATATATATATATATATATATATATATATAGTTTTCGTCCTTATTATTTTACTTGTTCTTTGCCTACCATGTGACGCTTTAGACATATTTAACATTTAACATTTTAAACTTTGCATTGTTGTTCTTCTTTCCTAGCTCATCCCTCCATTTTTGGCAACATGCTTTTATTCTTTCATATGTTACTCTAAATAACTGCAAAATGATTTTAGAATTTTAACTAACTTTTTTACTATATCTCCATATGTTTTAGCACCGTGATCCTGCTGATCTACTATACGTTTGACGCAGTATAACCAAAGATGGCTTTTGCGCCTATAAAATCCAACAATCTAATCCAATCATTTTTATTCACGACACTTGAAAACATAGACGAAAATACTAAAAAAAGTAAATAAAACTTTTAACTAACTAACGAGATTTAAAGATTTTTGACATGAACGCTACCGACCATTCGAGTGACATTCAAGACCGTGAGTTCTATTGTCCGTTTTTGGGTGGGGATATTTTTCGCCAATGTTATCAGTTGTAAGCTCTTATTCTACATTTTTGGCCATGTTTAGGGACAATAAATTCCAAAAATCTGAAAAGTACTCCATTTGATAATTTTACGCTGAGGATAAAAGCCGAAATTTTCTTTTCTCGTGTTTGTTTCTTGGATTTTTTAGAATGCCTCAAGAATATCTCACGGATATGGGGATTGAGAATGTGATGAAGAATTTGGATGAAGAAAATTTTGATGAAAATGATTCAGATAGTTGAGAATCAGAAAAAAATATTTGGAAAGATAATACAATAAACAGAAAAAAGACTCTTTTAAGAGCCCAAAGGTTTTAAAAAGTAGAACACTTTTTTACATATTTAAAACAGACGTTTAAAAAAAGTATTGCATAGAAAAATTTTTCATTTTTAAAATTTATGATTTCAGTTTGATTTAGGGACAAAACTTATTCAAGAATATATATTAATAATTTTTGTCTAAAGATTAAAGATACAGAAATGCATTTCACCCAGCAAAAATTGTTAGAAATTATTTTCATTGGAATATAAGAAATCAGTTAAATGTTTTACCTTTGTTTGCTGAACTTTGGCTTTATTTAGTAGCTTTCAAACGTATTCATTTAAGTTAAAAACCGTCATTTCCTTCTTGGAAATGTTTCATTATTTTTTTCAGTCACACTTGCTCATATTTGAACTCAAAAGATTTTAAGGATATTTATTTCTTTGTACACTAAACAAGGCTTCAATTTGGGAATTACAATAGTTAGGGAAAAATTTTTAATATATTTTGCCTCAAATTTTGTTCTCCTGTTGTATGTTTCGTAGAATAATTTTGATAATATGTGGTTATATTATTCATTATGGTAGTTGAATATGTAAGCTAAATCTGAAACTTTATAGAGTATGCATACTTGGAGATCTGTAACTGTTCATATAATTTATTGCTACACTAAGTAAGTAAGCACAGAAATTATAAAAAAAGTTCACGATCGAAACAATGCAATCTCAGAGAAATGTAGTTTTGAGATTACAGTAACATTTAAGTTCACATTTGACATATTAAATGCTCTTTTAATATATATACTCCTTGAAAATATGGTTTATATAATATATAAGGTTTTATTGCCTATTTCTTTTAAATGTTAATTAACGCAATATATAACTTTCAGTTGTGTTAATTTTTTTAATATTTAATACTGACTAAATATTTATATTGTTTTTTAAGGAACTAGAAAAAAGTTAACTGGATTAAGAACTGATCATAAAAAAATTCTAAGACTATTTTAACACACAAATAACGATTTCCTACTGTATTATTAATCTTTGTATAATGTTTTTCTGATACTTAAATAATTGATATCATACCACTTTGTTTCAGGAGAAGTTAATTCGAGTAATTTGTGGAGATGAAAATAAAATTGCGAATGAAACAAATAAAAATTATAAATATAAGCCCTTTTTTCATATATGATTATTATTAAATATCCCATTTAGATCAATTTCACTCTCTTAGTACATGAAATGCTGTACTTTCAACTCGAGTAGAAAATTTATTTTAATTTTAGAACTTACTTTAAAAAAGAAATCCTGCATATTGCAAAATGCATAATAATTATGAAAACAAAATAAGTACTTCAAAGCGAGAAATTCATTCAAATAAAAGTGGGAGGGAAGAATTTAGAAAAAAATATTGAAACATATGTAGCCAAATCTAGAGACTTTCCTGACACTGCAATTATTACTGACCACAAAATTACAGCCCTTCCCCTCGCCCCATTGTAAAATGAATGTCTTAACAATACTGCATGGAGTGTCAATGGGCATACTGGTCTTTCTAGTGGGGGAAGAAATGATCTCCGCTCTAAAAGTAGCTGAACGAGGGATATATTTTCCTTCGATCTGCGCAGAGTCCTAGAGGTTCATCGTGAATTCAATCGTTGCCAGCTCGGGTATAGAAAACTCTGCCTTTGGAAAATATAAAAGATAGGAGGACATTACGTCACAAACTCTGTAGGTTCAGACGATGCTATTAAACATACGTAAATATGTATTATGCAATTGAATATTAGCAAATCTGGACGAAACCCAAACGAAGACAATTCTTTTCGTAGATTCTTATTAAGTCTTTACAAATACTACGAAACCTTTTTTCATTCCCAAGCAGTAAGAAGACATATAACTCTACAACTTTTATATTATTCAGCCAGAAAAATAGATTTTCACCAAGTCCAAAACTATCGTATACTGCTCTGAAAAATTCTGGAGAGAGCAAAGGACTTGAAAAGACATTTTTACAAGACGTAAAACTTTTAGTTAAATTTGGTGATTTAATGGATAAAAAAATTTGCCCTGAAGTTAATTACATTATCTTGAAATAATATCTCATTATATTTTCTATCAGACATCCTAAAATAGTAGGATTTTAATTATTTTTTTTAAAATTCGCAACATTGTACCTTGAGATTTTTAACCCTCCGTCGGGTGCAAGCGGCCTGACAGACACAGCTCGGACGTTTTAGTTACCCTTTCCAGTTCCAGGAAGGATAGAAGTTGTAGCCTATGCTGTAGTACGTTAAGTCACTAAAGTTATCTTGTAGAAAAGATAATTTATTAACTGAAAACTTAACACTAAACAAAGACTGACAAACTTTAACGAACATTAATTAATCGCAGCAAATAGCATCTTTAGAAAATTCTAGAAGACAAATCTGTAGCTCTAATTAACCGGAACTTAATAGCACAGCTGACTAGATATTGATAATTGCCACAGTTCTCCCCACGAAACCGAAGGTCGGCTATGAGATGACCGTAGGATCAATACGAAACAAGACAATGCGTCCAGGTGGTGTTACGTACTGTGGAGGGGGGGTATTGGCCAAGGAGGGCTTTGATGAACCGCTAGACAACAAAGGTCTACTTACCTATAGTTAAATTGTCTCAAAAGTCAGGGCTGATAACCAATAACAACGATCAGGACCTGGAAGATCCCACCTATTCATGACTGGAGCCAACAAAAACATCCTGGGGCTGCCCTAGAGCTGGAGGGCGATAGGAAATTGCAGACCACCATAACAAGATTTATTAGCTGACATACTCTCACGCTCACATATGTACAGGGACAAAAGGTTTACCTGTGTGCCTCAAGTGCAATACACACCAATCTTCTCCAGACCATCTGCTCTCATGTATGGAGCTGGAGAAGAGGAACCTCTTTGAAAGTCCTGCGCTGGTTCGTGATTTTCTGTGGGCGGGCGGACTCTTGGACTTGGTCTAGCTGAGGACTAGAACAAGTGGAATAAGAAACAACAACTGTGGAGGGGTGCTTGAAGGAACATCTTCAAGTTGCATAGTATCGCCTAATATATAGACTGGTTTTAGTCTATCCACAGACACTGTCGGCTTTTGACCATGCACATCCAGAGTGAATACCTTATCTGTCCTAGATAGAGCTCTGTATGGTCAGTCATAGGGTTGCTCAAGTGGTCGATGAGCAGTATCTCGCCAATTTTTAAAAAGACAATGTCTGACCAATTTGGTAATCTCTTTTCTTCATCTGATGTTTAAACCCCCTCCCATTCAATTGACTTGCCCGCTGTGTGGAGTGCAGATATCTCCACATTGCGCCTGAATTCATCAAACATATGATTGTTCGTTCGATCCAATTACATCTTTCTCACCACAGATATTTATCCCCCCAGTTCCACAAAGATATTACACAATATTATACGATATTGAACAATATTGGAAATATTGCATTTAATATAATATTATATAATATCGAACAATATTGTACAATATCGGACAAAATGTTGTGCTACCTGGGCTGCGAATACACGGATGAGTTTCTGCCGGATAAGTAAGCAGGAACTCGTTTCTCCTGGGGGTACAGCAATGGTGGGGCTCAAGGTCCCTCTACCAGTGATAGTACGTACCTCCTCCGAGAGGGGTCAGGTGTTTGACTACCAGGACTCCGGCCTCAGTACTAGATGCTATTGCAGCGACTGTCATTCAGATGACCCGGATGCATAGGCATGGCGGGAGTAGACCTTCTTTTACGGTTACCACGGTTGTTTATTTTACTCATTTCATGATTTTATCATGTAAACTTTATTGCCGTAAAAGTGGTGGCCCCCAAAATTTATTTCTGTCAAATGAAAGAAACAATACACCAGAATTTTCGGTTTAAGTGACGAGACGTTGAAAGATGTTTTTTGCAACGATACCCCCAATTTTATCTTTTAACCGTTAGGCTACGGGGACTTAAACCAGAAGAACTGCGTTCAATGCGGGGAGTGAAATCATCTCTTGTGTATGGCAGAGCAGACCATCATTCAAAGGTAAAAAATTCTCTGGTACAACAGGCCCGCAAGGAAAAAATTAAACCTCCCCTCGAAGTTCAGTGATTAATTTAAGAATGCTAAAATTAAAATTTGTGGGTCTAAACAACATTAAAATTACGAGATTGTTTACTTGTGCTTGTCAGGCTCTTTGCGTCCGAACTCGCCGGTGTGAATATTGCTCCCGACGTAGGGTTAGCTGCTAAATGAATGATCATAGAATGATCAAAGAGTCTATCGTGTAACTATCTACTTAAAGCACTGTTGTAATTTTTTAAGAAAACCCCAAAAAATTATTGCCTTTAAATTGCGCAAAAAGTGAAAAAGATTTTCTGTGAAATTAATTGACAGATTCCTAAAAGATTATGATGGGGATTATAATTGCGTTAGATACTAAATACTTGATAGTTCGAAAAGGACCCCAAATCTTGGTAGAACGCATCTCAGAACACAAGTAAAGAATGTTTCCAGATATTCGTAAAATGAACAATATAAAATGTTGAACTAAAGGACTTGTAAATAAAACTCAATTGTGGACGTCTAATAACCCTCTGACAGTCATGATGCATTTTAAAATTGTGGGTAGTATAGTAGAGTAACTAATGCTGTCAATACCAAATATCAAATTTAATTTAGCTAAGTTTGGGTTGTCCTGTTTCAAAATCCAAAAGCGTACTAAGTTGCCGGAAAGAAAAAGAATAACTTAACGAATTTAAAAATAAAATTGTGGGGAAAGAATTCATAATACTTTTTTGAAATATCACAAATACCTACAGAAGTTAACAATACTTTTTAATAATATTTTTGAAAAATGCTACTTTTATACATTTTCTGTCAAGAAATCAATAAAACCCCACGTTAAACTCATAAAAATTTCAATGTCATTTCTTATAGAATGGAAATATCTTTCTGTTCTATTTTATGCAATCGTTGTAAAGGCTAGATGACACATTTCATCCGTCTAGGTTTGTTCAGATTTATCTTGCTCTCATACTCATCGACAGGCTGTCTTCATGCTGGGTGATTTGATCGAATATTTGATACAGATGTACAATTTTGGTGTGTAATCTCGTATGAAATTTTATCTAAATCTTGTAAATGTTTGGCATCGTGCATTGTATATTCTCGGATATAATTTCAAAAATGGTATATAATGGTATATAAATATTAAAAATGGTTCTATGCGTATACCGAAGTATACGATAAAGTTGCAATTTCGAAATTTCCTATGATTTCATTTCTCAATAATTTTTCTTCATAATGCTGATTGAAATTTTGGATTCAGGTGTTTCTATTGGCATTTATGATAAAAGAAAAGACTTTAATTTTAAGGCCATTACACTTGGTGACTTTCATACTAATATTAGCACTAAAATTCTAAAAAAAACTATTTACCCACAAATTAATAGAATAAAAAATATTTTTAAAAACCATTCAACATTTGCCACAACTTATAATAATTTAAAAGAAAATGGCTACCCAAGTAATTTCTTTTACTATAATAAATTAATTAACAAAGGATTGAAGAGCTTCTAAATTTCTGTTAGTTTTGTTCGAATTTTTCACAATAGATGTAGCTAGGTTTGCTAGCTTATAGACTTAATATCCTTTGTTTCTGAATTGCTTCAATGGCGTTGTTTATACTGTATTTGGCAGAGGGAAAGATTAATTTTTATCTTCTATTTCTTTATTGGATTTGTTAAAGAAGACTTTCTGAAGTTTTTCTTATTTAAGAAAGGTTTTTCCCTACATTATTTAAATTAATGGATACATTCAGGTCACAGAGGGAATATTATTTGACAATTAAGTCATTCCCTTGACAGAAAATTTATCTATATTAGAACTCCGATGGCGAGTGGCACTTTGTAAAAGTTCGCCATTCGAGTTATCTTCCATTTTATTTGTTTAATCTTAATGTATTATAATTTTTATTGAAGCATGATTTTTGTTGTTTGATTCTATCTTAATTGATTAGTTGATTGCACACAATATTGTTGATGCAATTACTGGATGCTGCTGCGTTGCTCCCAAAAGGCATATTGTTATTACTATTGTTTACTTCTTCTGTATTTTCTTTTTGTAATTAAATATCTTTATAATGCTGAACGACATAACTTTTGATGAAGATCAAATTAAAATAAAGCGAATGGAACGGGCCAGATTGAGATTAAACAAATAAAATGGAAGAGAACTCGAATGGCGAACTTTTTCAAAGTGCCACTCGCCATCGGAGTTCTAATATAGATAAATTTTCTGTCAAGGGAATGACTTAATTGTCAAATAATAATGTATTTTAATTTTTATTGAAGCATTATTTTTGTTGTTTTATTCTATCTTAATTGATTAGTTGATTATAGACAATATTGTTGATGCAATCACTGGATGCTGCTGCGTTGCGCCCAAAAGGCATATTGTTATTACTATAGTTTACTTCTTCTGTATTTTCTTTTTGTAATTAAATATCTTTATAATGCTGAACGACATAACTTTTGATGAAGATTAAATTAAAATAAAGCGAATGGAACGGGCCAGATTGATTAATTCTGATATTATGTGGAACGTAAATTGAAGCGTTGCACAACAAATGGCATTATTGGCTCAAAAGATGGAAATAAAAATAAAACAGCCTTCAATAAATTTAAGACATAAAAATAAAGATACTATGAATGCACATCCAAAAGAAAAGCTAGCATTATTATATTTTGAATGAACACAGTTAACTGTAATTATTACGAAAAGATAGCTCATAAAATCAATATAAAATAATATTATTTTTTCTTTTCTTTCAAAATGTAAATTTTAAAAATACTATTTGTTAATATATTAATGTAATTTTATAACCGAAATAACATGTTCTTTCTATTTTAATTCAGTTTTTAATTTAAAGTATTGAATTTCGGAAATGACTGTCTTGGCTTTTAAAAATAAATCTCATGAAATATTTAGTAAATTTAATTGGAAAATTGGTTCTGGATTAATATATTTTATATACAGAATTTATAATATGCACCAGTTTCATTTTTATGGAATGTGTTTTATTTTTCTTGCAAAATTTAAAACTCTGAAGACATAATTCTATAATCGAAATAACTTGTGCTGTCTATTTCAATTCATTTCATAATATAAAGTATTGAATTTGTGAAATGATTGTCTTGGCTTTTAAAAATAAACCTCATAAAATGTTTAGTAAATTTAATCGTCCAATTGGTTCAAGATTAATATATTTTATATACAGAATTTATATCCTACACCAATTTTATTTTTATGGAATGTGTTCTATTTTTCTTGCAAAACTTAAAACTATGAAGATATATTGTTTTTACTGAGTTGTAACTCAAAGTGCCTCAGAAACAACTGTGCTTCGAACTGCTTTGTACAATTCTACTGAATTTCTTCTTTTACATCCGTTATTCTTATGCAGAAAAAAAACCGATGGTATCGTTTCTTAATCCATCACTTTTACTTGAAAGTTCTTCTGGAAAAAAGAAACGCGGTCAAAACCCAAAACTCTACTTTGCTTGAGAATTCCCTGTTTTTGAAATATAATTTTTTTTATTCATATAAACCTAGATATTCCAAAAAAAATATTAGTTGCTTTCACTTGAAGCCTATTTTTCTATTACGTGTGGCTGCAAGCGATATTAAGAATAATAATCTTGAAATTTGATAATACGCAGTGTTTCTGTTCCTACATTGTAAACTTAAAATAAATAAAATATAATAAGTTCTGAAGTTTTAAATTTCAAAATTTATTTAGCGATTTTAATTACATTTTCGTTTGGTTAGATTAAAACATTTGTAAATTTATTTTCATCAAATTTCTGAAAAGCACAAACAATTTTGTTTTATTTTGTTCTGCAGCAGTGTTAAAAATTTATTTTTGAATTTCCATTCCTTTCTAAAAGTAAAGAAGCAAATAATACCATTTAGATGATTTTACTAATTTTTTTCAGGGGAATCTGTATAAAAAGAAATGCTAATATTAGGAATATAAAATGATAGAAAAAAAAAATAAGCACGTTATCTATCTAGAAACATGAATGAAATGCATTCCATTCTGATATACGTTCTTAAGAAGAAAGAGAATAAATTCTTTTCCTGTTCTAAAGTAAAAATAATCATAACAGTTGCATTAAAAACACTACAATATAAAAATATTTAGGACATTCCAAGCCTTTCATGAAAATGTTTAATGCATATATAAATTGAGGATAAAATAATCAAGTGTATGGAAACAAACTTTTTTCATTACAATAAAAATATCCCACTTCTTTAACATTGTTTTAAAGTGATTGTCGTATATTTTACAACAAATATTTAGTTTTTATTAGAAATTAATACCAAGTAATAAATATAATAATAATTATTAATATTATATCAGTTAGCTTTCAGAGTCAATAGAAAGAGAAAGATTCAAAAAGCTCTTTCTTTTCATTTGAAGCTTGATTTAAAATGAGTTCCAGCATTTTAAAGATTATTTTAGCTATACATAAGTGGGAATTCCGGACATTTTAAGCAAGTGAAACTTCTCATGACAATAATTGATAATTAAATTGACGTAAATACATATAAGAAATATAAAATTTTCCATAACCACAATCTTGCAAATATATATAAATGTCTACTGGCCTGAGATATACTTTAGATGTACTTTCCTATGGATGCTTTACAATAACTGCATAAAAAGACATTAAATATAGGGTGAGTCTAAACTGTTTTTACAAAATAAGAGGGGTGATACTACTCATCCAGACGAGCAATAATTACCATGGAGCATAGGATCGCATTTCGCTCTGAGAGGCAGTAAAGAGTAAAGTTAGAATTTCAACATGAACTTACAAGAGTGTTGGGAAAGCGAATGAACGATAGATACCAAATTTGCACAATTTGATTTATTGATGAGAGAAAAACTCACAGCAAGTGCTCAAAGTGGGGACCACGCGTTTCGTTGCACAGTTCACACCGACGAAGGAATGACTGGCGCACCCTCTCGAAGATTCCTGGTGCTGTGTTAATTTTGCCTGCAGCAACAACGATTTCTCGCTACGAGATCTTCAGCCGAGTCCACAGGCATCCCGTACACTAAAGATTTCATGTGCCCCCAGAAGAAAAAGTCCAGTGAGTTGTGGTACGGTGAGCGAGGAGGCCAAGTTACAGGTCCACCATGTCCGATCCATCGTGCGGGATATGTGGCATTCAAGAAGTGCCGGACCATGCTGAGGCTTCATCGTGAATAAACCACATGTCTCTCTGGATGGGGAGCGGAACAGCCTGCAACAAATTAATGGTATGGTTCCATGGTAATTATTGCTCGACTTTCTGGGTACTATCACCCCTTTTATTTTGTAAAAACAAGTTAGACTCACCCTGTATACTGAGCAGTGATTTGTATACACATACCGGCAATAATTTGACTTTTCACTATTTATTTTAAATAATTAAATGATACATTAAAATTTATTTACTTAGTGCATGCAAAGTTATTTAGTAAAGAATAGTTTATTTAACGATTATTGTTTTTCATTAGGCAACGCTAAATAATATTTTAGTACAAAATTAATTTTTATTATTTTTCCTACATTGCCTACATTCGTAGTTGGGTCATTTTCACGAAACGGTGCTTGTTTCAATCCCTGGGTGATAAAAATTAGAAAGTGCAGCAAATGTCCTAATATTTTTATTCTTATGTATAATTTAAGTTTTAAGAAAGCTATTCAATACGTTTCTACTAAAATAGTTTTACTATTTAACTTCCATTTTTCACTCAATATAATACAAAAGTCCCCTCTGTGGACGTCCCTACATCTGAAACACAAGAAAAGTTTTACTGACACTCAAAAAATTGAATTAAACTGAAGAAAAAATTTCTTCTTCTGTATTAACTAATTTAAAGTCTCTAGTTATGGTTTAACTTAATATTTTTAATAGATAAATTTTATTTAGGAATTAAGTTTTAAACTTGGTCCCTGAAAAATTAAGTGTCCCTCCATGGCCAAAGAAAATAATTTCAAAAAATATCATAAATGGCAGCTCATGTCAAATAATCACGAAAGTTTATAAGAGATGCAGACAATTTGTTCTTTAAGGAAAAAGGATTTGTTCTTTTTCGTTTTATTGCGAATTTATTGAATGTATTCCAATTTATTTGTTCCATTTAGAGCCTGGCAAGGTTCTCAGTGTCCACTCCGTGGACATCATAAATAAGTTAAGAAAAATCTAATTTTTAATTAAAATACAAGATGTTGATATGTTTAGTATCGAATTTAATAAAAATAAGTGTACCACTTTAGCCACGTAAAAACCAAAGCTATTAAAAAATCGAAACTTAGTTTTTATCTCCTCCGTGGACATGGCATCTCCACTGAGAGGATGCCATTGTCAATGAAACAGACGAAATCTCAAAAATCATGATACAGTTAGATAAATTAAAATAATACCGATTAAAATTCCTTTTGTAGATATTTTTTATGAAATTTAGTGATTTTTTTGTATTTTTTAAAATTAAAGTTGAAATTATATTCTCGAAAAGAATTAAAGTAAACAATTCATGTAGAATATTTATAATATTAAAGATTCATTAATGTATAAAACATTCTGATAGCTAAATTTATTTTTAGAAAAAATGGGAATATCAAAACAATAAAATGACAAAGCAGTCAGATGCTCAAATTCAGAAGAGAAGAGAGTAGAAAAAACTTAATACGAGATTTACTAGATTGTTTATTAATAAATAAATATATGATATTCCTTAATTTAGTATACAATTGATACTTTCCTGCAAAATATTGACTTTCATTTATTTGAAATTATTTATAAATATTTTTAAATGACGCACAGTCAGTGAAATTATTTAAAAATTACTATTTATTTAAAAATGTTAAGTATTTTTTCACTGGTTTTTCATAACTAATTTTATTGTTTAATGATAAGAAATAAACCTGTACCAAATCTGCCCACTAGTCAATTATGCTTTCGCTTAAAATGTAAAAGTTCCGTTGACTATCATGTCTCCTTCGTAGAAATGTCAAAATTTTAAAATAACAAAACAGTCAAAAATAAAATAGAAAACTTGACCACAAATATAGTTATTTATTAAGCTTAAATGGAAACAACCATGCAATTTTTAAGATTTTTTAGAGAATTTCGTAAAACAAAATGTTTTTAGCTATTTGTACCTTTTTCATGAGAATGATCCATTTGTATTTAAAACTTTTTTGATAGAATTATAAATATTTTGTTAAATATAAAAAATCCTATCGTGTTGGCTTCAACAGGCATTGTTTAAAAAACCACTTTGAAATATATTTTACAGACGGGTTTTCATTCCAATTCACTCCCTTAAATTCTCAAAGAAATACACTATTCCTATAAAAACAAGCAATGCTAGATCAGGTTTTTGATTTATAGAGTAAAGATTTTTTTTCGCAAGATTGCCGCGTGGATTTTACGATTGGTCATACACCTCCAAGTTTATAGGCGATGTAGAACATTAAATATTTACACCTTAATTATATGTTGGGACAGGATCTTCTTCCCGCTTTGTTTTGTCGGCGGTGTTGTTGCCAAGACAGAAGAGAAATCCCGCAATTTCACGTTCAGACAAATTGTTTCCTGAAAATGAAAGACTGTGAATTGGGGACAAGGCATCCTTTACAGAAATGGATCGATTTTTGCAAGGTTTTTCATTACATTTTAAGTTTGAAAATAACCAGCGATTGTGATGGAGAGGAATTATTTTCAAACACATCTATTTAATTGGCTTGTTTCATTCTAATAAAGTTGGAATTTTTATTCTCTTCCTGATGTGCTAGAGCAGCAGTATCCAACCTTTATTTCTTCCCGTATCACTTAATTAATCTTTTTTATTTTTTTGTACCCCTTACTGTATATCTCCCTCAACTATCCCTATCTCAGCGCAAATAAAATTTTTATAATAATTTTAAGGGCTTAGGTTAGTTTAAGTGTATAGCAACTCGAATTAACTTCTTAACCCCTGTAAGATTTAATTTTCATTTTGCATTTTATTTGATACTTATAATGGCACTATCATAATTATTTTACATTAACTCATGACGAAACCTAAAACATTTCTCATCGTGATTATCATTTATTTAAATAGCGGAATATTTCATTGCTATCCTTAAGCTTGTTCCATGGAACTGAGTCTTACAAAATTAGATTCTTAGTCTTATGTCTGGAGCTGCGTCAAAATTGTCTCCATTATTTTTTATTAATGTACGCACATTATAATTTATGCTCTGTCCACAAGTTCCACCTTCGTGTTTCCTGTTCCTCTTGTACCAAAACATTTTTTACCTTTGAATGCAGGTCGGTACAAGTGTTTTACCAGACACAAGTGACGATTTCACTCCCCGCATTAAACGCAGTTCTTCTCATTTAAGTCCCCGAAGCCTAAAGGTTAAATATTTTATTGATTTAATACTCAGGTTGTAGTTCGGGATGCTTTTCTTTCTATGCTACCCAGTAGGCTTTTGGACATGTATAAATTTCATTTTCCCCCTTAAAGTTGAGGAAAAAATTTTATAGATTTTTTTCCATTTTAATCCTTTATATTTTGGATTTTATGACATTCCTTTAGAATACCCTAACTGGTCAGCTGCATACCCTCAGGTATATGTCTACAGAATGTTGGGAAAAGTTTGGCTTGACTAATGCAGTTTCGCACACTGGTGTATTCTCGGTGTCAATACAACAATTGTATATTTTCATAACATGAACATCAGTTGATTATTAATGAAATTAATTTGTGAGTTCGCACCAGTGCCATCACCTGATAATCACCGATTTAAGAACCAACAGATATCAAAAACAGATTTTCAGTTAAAATAAGATACTCTGTAGTTTAGTGGACTAAGGAGAGTGTGTTTCAAAAATTTTTTATTAAATTTATTTTAATTTCTTTTAGAATTACTAAGAAGTGAATATTTTGTAAGATTCTTTGTTACTAAAAATTAGTAATAAGTATCGTGTTCGGCACTACTTTGTACCTTTTTCTTTCAAATATACGATATAGATGACCATGAGATAGAATAAATCATAAAAATGTGCTTTTTTATGTTAACCCTCTGATTCCTAAGACCATTGGAATAGAGGGTCGTAAAAATACGGGAGCGCCCGAGTTTCTCTTTCAAAGATAAGGGAAATTCACTTCACCCCTCAGAAACCACTATGACAGCTGGCACTGTCCGACTTCTAAGAAAACCCTCCTTTTCCCCCAACACATTTGGGCAAGTCACTCTAAAGAAGAAAGCGCGCGCCGTGGTTGAGAAATCGATCACACTTAACGAAAGAGAGTAGAAATCTTGCAGTGATTTTGGGACGTTTCGGACGGCCATCGTCTTTGTCTTGAAGAGACGTTTGGGGCGTTCCCGTATCGATGGAGTTAAAATATTAAGGAATTAAGATGAAGCATGCATAAGATCTAAACACACAATCATATTTAAAGAAAACTTTCAATGCTCTAAAAATTGACCTAAATAGAAGAGTTTAGTTATATTAACGTCCCGTTTTCAAGCAACACGAGGACTATTTTGGGACGGACTTCGTAATTTTGAACCGCCGTCAGATGACGAAGACGACGCCTGAGCTGGCACCCCCTCCAAGCTTCCACGCCACACCAGCGGGAGGTCGTTTGGCCACTGCGTATGGTTTAGCGTGCAACGGGCCCCATACACGGCGTATCTTCGGTGGAATCGGGTTTCGAACCAGGAACCCTCCGGCCCCAAAGCCGGGACCTTGCCACTAGGCCACCTCGGCCCTCCTAAGTAGAAGAGAGTGTGCACTCTTCTGTCTTGTTTGTCACTCATTTATGTTTATTTAACATGAAATAAATTTGTTCAGGAAATAAAAATTAGAACGTTGAAATTGTGTAATATAATAATTTTGTTATCAAATTTTTAAACTTATTAACTTCACTAGAAAATTTGCCTTGAAATTTTAAAACTGTGTTATATATGCTACTAGCATCACAATTTTAAACATTGGAGTAATTTTTATTCGGAATAATTTATACGGATAATAGAGACTATATTACGATTAAAAAAGCACTAATTTCTGCTGCGAATATAGTTTTATACATTTTTACAGTTTGGGTTGTGAAAGTTCCATATAAATTTTCATTAAATATTCCCAAGTTGAACTAATGGGTATTTTTGTTTCCTATGCTCTTTTATACTATTTATGGACTAATTTAAATTTTACGACATATTTAAAAGGAAAATTCGAAAAATGAGGAATCCAATAATTTGATAAACTTTTCTTTGTCATTCGTTTAAAAAGGCAGCAAATTAAAATTAAAACATAGGCATATAAAGTTTTGCATACTACTGTTTAGCAACGGATTCGGAAACCATCTGCGCTTTTGCGCATGAGCCGAGCGCAGTAATTTTTATCAAGATAGGGGGAAAGTGAAGAATGGAAGGGTAATGTTTACATTTTACTGAGCGTGATCTAACAAAGAATTCCGGAATTGCGCTCATATGACTCATTGCCTGACACCCCTCTCCGGTGTAAAATCGTCCAAAAGTGATAGTCTAGGAATCAGTTGCTGAACAGTAATGCGATGGCGTTATTCCGCAGCTAATGCCCTAACTGAAAAAATGATAGAAGATGGTATATTTTATTTTATAATGCAGACATATTTTTATGATTTTTTAATGAATAGAGAATGTTTTTGATTTATAAATTAATTTTGGACGACCGGTTGAAATTATTTTTAAGCGAATGTATTTAATTTAAACCACAAACACGAATGGTTCAAAGATTAGATCTCAACAACGCTGCTTAACTTAAAATTCAATTAAATTGAAAAATTGCTTCCTACTACTTTATTTTATGTTATTACTCATCAAAAATCTTCCTAAAAATTTTAAGAAAAAATACTGAAACCAATTTCCTTCAATTTATACTCCAGTATTACCAACTTTCCCCTAAACTTAAATGCAATCCTTTCCATATTCTGATCACCTTTGAAATATTTTTTTCTTCTTTTTACTAAACACTTCACCCTTCAAACTCAAGGACATTGACCATAAACTCCCATCTGCTGTCTCAGATCTGCCTACTAAGAAAAAGAGACTCCTTCCCCATATATCATCCTTCGATTACCTACGTCTAGTCATCATTTCCAAGTCCGGTCACGGCCAGAACCCAATTTCACACGGAGTGTCACGTCTGAAAAATATACCAGTCCCGAATCAGACACGAACTCTAACCGAAGTTCTCCACTCCCTTTTGCGTGCTTGTACCAGTGGCGGCAGTAAATATTATTTTAAAAGTCTAGGGTAGATTTTTTTTTCTGTGTCAACCCGATTGGTAACTGAATGTATTTAATGAGAGAAGAAAATATTTCCCATTTTTTCGATTAAATATTCGAAGTTACGAAAGGATTTTCTGTTAAAGGTCCGATATAATTCTTTTTACTTCGCTATAACTATTTCTTTTAGCTCATAATGATTGTAATGTAATCACTTTAAACTATAAGTTATAGTATGAATTTTATCAATTTAAAGGTTCAGATACCAATACATCATTCAATTTTGGGAAAAACATCACTGAATTGAAAATTGTTTACTTGGATATCTAATTTTCTCAGTTTGAAAAACGTATCACTTTAAAGGTCAGATGCCAATACATCATTCAATTTTGAAAAAAACATCGTTGAATTGATATCTAATTTTCTCAGTTTGAAAAACGTATCACTTTAAAGGTTCAAATGCCAACTCCTTATGCAATTTTGAAAAATAAACCGCTGAAATTAAAACTGTTCGCTCAGATTTTTATTTTTCTCAGTTTGAAAAATATATCATCGGATAACATTAAGTTAGTATTATCAGTTGAAAATATGTTTTTAATTTCAAATACTGAACAGAGCGTATTCTGTAGAAGATATGATTTTTAATATAAGTATCGATGCGTAAATACGAGTAATGCTAAAATATGTGAAATTACAAAAATTTGGCTAATAAAATATCTATAAATTTTGAATCTGTAAAGAATCAATAACTTTAACCAATAACTTTAACAGTTCATTAATTATAAACGGCAGTTCCTGTTCAATTTTGTAAAGAAAGAAACTAGAATCGAATATTAGACCGTTGGACGCTTAATTTTCTCAGTTGGAAAATATTTGCCAGGTAAACACCAAAATATACTTTGAAAATAAGTTTTCAGTTTCAAACACTGAATAGAACATAGTCTTAAGATGATATATTTTTTGTATGAGATTCTATTCATAAAATAATTGGCTCAAAATGATGTTAAATTATTAAAAGAAAATATTTGTTCTTACTTTCTTCGTTTGTTTACAGTACATAAATCCTTAAAGTGCAATAAAACCTGCCAATAGAAATATTTTGAAATAATATTTTAAAGGTAAATTTAATATTAAATTTGTTGGATGTCGGACTAAAAATTTTGATATATCTGAAAATAAGTAGAAATATTTTGATAAATATTTGTCTATATACTTGAAAGAAACTTCAAAGTACAACAGTTAGCTAAGATAAATATCACACTCAGTTTTGTTTTTATTTCCCAAGAATTTTTCGAATATATTGTAATGATGAAAACTTAGTGTTGATTTTTTGAATGTGAATGTTATACAAATTTTCTTCTCTCATCAGATAAAAATATGAAAAAGCGATAAATATTTGCTTTTATTTCATCTCAAAAATGGCATGTAAGATAACATTTTTAACTATATTTGTATTTATAATTAGTATGCTTACTTTATCAGAAAACGAACTGTTTGTGAAATATTTGCTAAAGAGACACCCTTTATACTAACGCATATTTGTTTTTCAAATTGTTTTAATGCTTTAGATAATATTTCCTTCGCTAATAAAAACTAATAAAATATTTAATATTCCCTTGGAAAATTTATCTCAATATTAAACATTTTATATAAAATGAAAAAATAGGTATATTGTCTTTATACAATTTAAAAAAAAACTTTTTTAGGAAATGACTAAAAATTAATCTAAGAATTTTCATGCTAATTTATATTCACGAAGTCATGTAACATTATAAGGAATTAAATATTAGCTCAGATTTCGTGTATTCTTCTAAATAATATTTTCGATATAAAAAAGGCACTTGATGGAAAACTTTAGAAAGCAGACTTAATTAAAATTTTTTTATTTGTAAGAATATATGATGTTATTGCAAATTTTCTTATAAAATAAATTTAGCTGCATTTCTGCATAAAATCGGAAGATTCATATATATTTAGATGTTTTTAAGAAAGAAAACAGAATGGGCAAACATTTTTTTGCGCTTTTAAATAAAGAATAATTCATAAATTACTTTAAACTTTTTATACATCTATATGTCTTATATATCGTATATTTTTAGTATGTCCATGTTGTTCTAAATGCAGTTTTTAATGCATTTCAACACTTTACTTAGAGTTTCTTTTCTGGCATATAATGAATTTCTGAGAAGTTAAAAAAAGTTAATCATATATTTCTATAAAATATAAAAAAATCTATATACAAATTTTAATATATATACTTCCTTTATTTGTCTCATTATAGAAATTTTTATTCCAATTAGTGAAATGCAAATATGAATCATTGATACAACTCGTCAAATAAATGTTCTTTGAGAGTACCGAGTTGATGAAAATTATTATTTTGCTCACAAAAATTATATTTTAAGTAAAAAGTCATTACATTTGTGAGTGAAAGAAAGGAAAATTATATAATCTGATTGAAAAAATT
Source organism: Araneus ventricosus (assembly GCA_013235015.1). Lineage (NCBI taxonomy): Eukaryota > Metazoa > Arthropoda > Arachnida > Araneae > Araneidae > Araneus > Araneus ventricosus. The sequence goes on along the minus strand of BGPR01001794.1, from coordinate 56,369 downwards.
TGAAAAATTATTTACTTTAAAAAAATAAATATTGTCTATTATGTCTATGCTGTTCTAAGTTAACTAAAGTTTTCAATCAGTTATAAAATTGTTCAAAAAATTTCTGTATTTGCATATGCTGGAAGGGTGTAAAATTAGTAAAAAGAAAACTATAACTTATAATAAATTATAAGAAAAAAGAAATTTCACAGAAATATAAAGATGTTCTCTTGTTCTATATAATATTAAAAAATAAATGAATTATAATATGAAATAATGCAGTTCAAATATAAATTATTCTTACATCAACATAAAAATATTCTCTAGAAGAGCTTAGTTACTTGGATGTATCTTTTTACATGCATATCCAAATTGATGACATGTACTGCCCAATTATTATGGACGTTGTTTTCATAATGAATAATGTGTTTGAAATCGTAGTTCTCCCTTCATAATTGCAAAATTTTGTTATTTTGACAACTAATTAAAATTATATTTATCTCAGCAGATCACGACGGACATGGTGGCTTGGTGGTAAGTTCTCGGCTTCGGCATCCAGGGGTTAGATCTTCGAAACTCAATTCCTCCAATAATCCGTCGTATATTAGCCACTTCTTGCTCGGATGTCATGCGACGAACAGAAAAATGGCATTGCTGAAAGTCAACTTGTCGCTACTTAAGCATTTCGTTATATTCCGCGATTTTGACAATAAAAGCAGTAAAATAATCGACAATAAATGATTTGAATGCTGTTTTTACTCTCTGAAGGTCAAGAAAGGTTTAAAAGCTGTTTTCATGATAAGATTGTAAAACCATTTTAAAATGATTTTTTACATATCATTTATAATTCTTTTCCTGCAAATATTTATCTTAAATACCTCAAAGCAATAGATTTGAAATATATTTATTACCAGAGAGAAATTTGGTTTTAATTTAAAACTTGGGTGCATTGCAGGGAAAACTGGAGATCAGTGAACGGGACATCACATGTATGCCTACTAGTAGGTCAAGCAAAAACTACATACGGACAAAAATATCTTGAATTTTCGAATTCAGGATAGAACATATATTGATTTTCAGCAATGAAAAAAATGTTTTTTTGGATTGAATATTCAAAAAAAAAATCCCATTAGAAGGGTTCAAAGAGCCACATTTAAAGAACGTTACACTTGTTCCCACTGTTCAGTGATCCACTTGCGTTGTTAGGGATTTATTGTCAGTCTGAATTCGATCAGACGCACTGTGCATAGCAGCCCATAAAACGCTACTGAGTGTTCCGTCCGCCGACCCTTCCTCTGATGTCGGGTATTTACCGCCAACATTTCTGAGGAACATTCAAACCACCTTACAAACTTTCGATCAACAATGATGCTTCTTTTCTGTCCCATGACGAGAGTCCAAATCCCATGTCGAACTCCCTTCCTCTGATGTCAGGCATTGACCGCCAACATTTTTTAGGAATATTCAAACCGCCGTACAAGCATATCTCGAGCAAATACAATGATTATTTGTGCGGTTCCACGACGAGAGACCAAACTTATGCCGACTCCTCTATCTCATGTCAGGATTTACTTCTTCTTCTTCCACCCACGTGACAGTCCTGCTTTGAGATCGTGCGATCTCTTTGCCAACATTTCTCGGGAACATACAAACAACGTTACAAACTCTCGAGTAACAATGATTCCTTGTTGGCCCACAGAGAGTCCACGATGACGGGATTGACCGCCAACATTTCTGGAACATTCAAATAACGTTACAAACTCTCGAGCAAGAATGAGTCTTGTTCTCCACGAGAGAGTCCACGATGACCGGAATTGACCGCCAACTTCAGGAACATTCAAACAACGTTACAAACTCTCGAGCAACAATGATTCTTTAGTGTCCACGACGAGAGTCCACGATGACGGGCATTGACTGCCAACATTTCTCAGGAACATTCAAATAACGTTACAAACTCGAGCAAGAATGATTCGTTGCTACTGACGAGAACTAGATGACGGGAATTGACTGCCAACGTTCTCAGGAACATCTCAAACAACGTTGTAAACTCGAGCAAAAATGATTCTTTAGTGTCTCACGACGAGAGTCCACGATGACGGGCATTGACCGCCAACATTTCTCAGGAACATTCAAATAACGTTACAAACTCTCGAGCAAGAATGATTCTTTGTTGTCCCACGACGAGAGTCCACGATGACGGGAATTGACCGCCAATGTTTCTCAGGAACATTCAAACAACGTTACAAACTCTCGAGCAACAATGATTCTTTGAGGTCGCACGAGGAGAGTAAAGGTGTAACACCATGACCGGAGACCGTGGGAAGGGGGTTTACATAGGGCGTCGAGGGTCAAGCGTCCTCCTGCTGGTGTGGTGTCGCTGTTTAGAGACAGAGATAATGTCGGCTCAAGTAACCTCTTCATGTAACCAAGATACAAAATTACGACTCCTGTCACAGAATAGCCCTTCTCTTGCTTCAAAACGAATCATTCATCGAACTAACATTTAATTAAACGAAAAAAACACATCCATTAACGCACAGAGTGGTTATAAATGATTGGACCAATTTCAAAAATTAATAAAAAAACGAATAATTATACAACTGCGTTTTTTTTAAACGAGAGAGCAAATAAATTTTTTTTCGGATAGGTGGCATATAATCTAAATTTGCTACAGCGAGACATTTCAATACGCAATGGCTACCGATCATCAGAAGCCGATGCGCGTTTTCTTAATTTTTCTTGAATATCATGAAAACTAATCAATTTCCGAATTACAATTGATTAAAAAAATTAAAGACTGCAAAATTTCCTACAAATACATGCTTTCATTTTTCTTATAGCTTTAATGGTTTCTCAGATAATGGCTCTCAAAATTGGGAGATGCCCAATAATTTATGAACACCTAGACCACTGTAACGGCTCGTTACCTATCTGAAAATAAACTTTTTAAAATGTGCTTTCACTTTAAAAAATGTATAGTTGTAACATTATTAGTCTTTGTTATTAATTTTTGAAACGGTTCCACTAATTAATGGCCACCCTGTATATTTGCTATCTTAGGAATAATTACCATATAATATAATATTTGAAATACAATTTATTAAACTAGTTTAGCTAATCCTCATGCAATCTTGTGGTCTTTATGTTGTGGTTGACTCAACTCTTAAAGCTTAAAAATTCGAAAGACGACAAAGAAAGAAAATTTAAATGAGTCGAATGAATACTAAGAAAAGTCTATCAATATTTTTTTAATTTCAAACAGTTATGTCATGAATTGTTTAAAAGGAATTTCACTTCAAACGCATTGCGTCTAACATACTTGTGAAAGTTTTGAAAATATCTTGCATGACAAGTAAAGTTGACATGAAATTGGCAAAATAAAAGTTGACAAAATTAGATTAAGATAAGCAGAGAATAACGCTCTTTGTCACATCTTTCATTCCTTCCATCATAA
>BGPR01001794.1:35134-52926 GCA_013235015.1 Araneus ventricosus | reverse complement strand
GCAGAGAATAACGCTCTTTGTCACATCTTTCATTCCTTCCATCATAAAACTATATAAGTAAATAAAAGGAAACGGATTTTGTATGGGAGAAGATGTAATGAGATAAGTTACGTCATGAATTGTTTAATAGGGATTTCACTTCAAACGCATTGCGTCTAAGATACTTGTGAAAGTTTTGAAAATATCTTGCATGACAAGTAAAGTTGACAGGAAATTGGCAAAATTAAAGTTGACAAAATTAGATTAAGATAGGCAGAGAATAACGCTCTTTGTCACATCTTTCATTCCTTCCATCATAAAACTATATAAATAAATAAAAGGAAACGGATTTTGTATGGAAGAAGACTTCAGTACAACCGTTCATTACGCAAATGATTTATTTATTTATTTATAACGAGAAGTAGTTGCAACATGCTAAGTCTATTAACAAGGATTAATTTAATAATATTACCCCGATGTAAATATTTATATGTTGTTACTCCTCAAGACTAACAAGGAAATGGAACATAATGAGAAAACTTTGAGTGGAAAACCTTCCTACTTGCTCTTATTTTGGTAAATTATCCTATTTTGAATTTATCGTTAAACACAATCTATTTTAATGTGCTTGTTTCATATTGATAAAGATAGAATTGTGTTCGTCGAATTTTTTGCTGACTCCTTAATGTGCTATTGCTTAAAAATTTAATGCTTTCGCGTATTCGGCATCTAAAATATTTCAGCATTTTTAGATTTTAAATAAGAGTTAATAATTACTTAAATTAAATTTCGATTTCGTACCAGTGGCGTCATCTAGTATTGAGTTGAGGAAAAAAATTGTCAAGTTTTGAAAATGAAAAATATTTAAAATAAAAAAAAATTCTGCAGTTCAGTATGCTAATAAAAGTATGTTTTTAATAACATTTTTAATTAAACTTGTTTTATAAGACATATTTACTTTGGGTAAAACAGTCAAAGTAATTTGTTACATTATCATGTTTATTATTTGTTGCAATTAATTATTCACTAGCTTGAAGTTTTTCGAATGTTGGTATGGATGTGCATTAATTAAGGTTTTTCATTTTAGGTAACAAGATGTTAATTTTCATTCTATTTGAAGATTCTATGTAATTCACTCCTTTATTTCCGGATTATAACTCAAGGCGGAAACACTTCGGCAGCAGAGAAAATTTTTATCACGATCTCTTCCATCAAAAACTGACTGCCGTCGCTTTTACTTTTCTCACTCTCACAGAGAAAAAAAGCTCCACTTAAAGTACATAAAATACACATTAGCGAAGGATTTCCAAAGGCCAAATTTCAAACCTTTACTCTGCAAGAAATGAGATTTTTCTGTTAATCGCAGAGACACGTGACGTAGAAACAGCTGGTCTCCAAATAATTGAAATGCGGTGAATTTTTTCTTTTTTCTTCCGTCATGCGTTTCAAAAGTGGAAAAAGGAAAAAGCGTATTTAAAAAAAAAACTCGAGTTTTATATCTATAAAATGTATACAACGCTTCAGATCATTTGTCTCTTTATATTAGAAAGTGGCAACGGAATTGCAGATGGTATTTTAATGTACAACGTGTTAGTAAATAAAGTGATACTCAGATATCATATAAGCGATGAAGATCATTAGTTCTTTACTAGGCTTCAGTGTTACACGAAATGCATTACAATGTTTGCAAGCAATAGAACTTAATTCGGAGGTATTTCGGAAAAAGAGAGATTATTTTATTAATTGCCAAGAGTGGCGTTAGGATTTGCCCTACAGGGGGGGGGGGCACAACTTCATGTACAAGGGGACGAATGTAATAAAATTGGTCTCAAATTCTCACCTGAAATTTATTTATTAACCAGTTGAGTACCCCGCACAAAAATGCACACCCCGGACGGGAGAGATCAGCATCCACGACAGGGGGGTCCTAACCCCCCGGTCACCCCACACCTGTTAATCGCACAGGCATGTGTCACAGAAACTGGTGGGCTCAAAATATGTGAAATGTGGATAACATTTACTTTTTTCTCGCATCATATATTTCAAAAGTTAGAAAAGTCCTTAAAAAAAACTGTAGCTTTTATGCCCTATAAAATGGATATAATCTTTCACAAAATTTGTCTTTATTATAGAGAGTGGCAATGGAATTGCAGACAGGATTTTAATCTTAAATACATTAATAAATAAAGTGACACTCGGGTTTCGTATTAGCGATGTAACTCATTAATTCCTTACTAAGCTTCAATGTTACGTGAAATGCATTATGATATATGCAGGCAACAAAACGCAATTTGGAAGTGTTTTGGAAAATAGAGCTTATCGCTAAAATTTGGTACAATGGACTGAGGTTTCAAGAGTTTTGCTTATAGTAAAAAACTGACTTGAACAGACATTATATTGGTTGTCTGGAGGACAATTTAATAAAAAGGGAGTTGTATTATATTGATTGTTAATTAATGGAAAAACATTCATCCGTTGAGAAGATGTTTAAAAAATAATAATATTCTAGGAATGCGATAACTATTATAGGGCTATATATATTGTGATGAATAACTGTTTGGTACAAATATAAAAGAGAGACTTCAAACATTTCTTGGAAAATAGTCTATCTTATAACACTTGCTTTATATTTATGGTATATTATTTAATGAATATGAAAGCATGATGGAAAATCTAGCAATTAATGTATCTTTCACTATATTTATGAAATTCCAATAAATTTTTGATGTTTGTGGTCAATTCTATTTTTGATTCGGGAGATTTTCTTCATGACGGAGAAATGTGTTTGTTCAACTTTTCAGCTTTTAGATATTCGATGCTTATAATTTTTAATAATTTGGTTAATAATAATGTTAATAATTTTGGACTGTGTATAATAAAACTTTGACTAAATCATTATTACACTGAAACCATAAATGCATGGCAGTATTCGAAATGACAGTTCCAGTAACAAACCGCCTCAACGAAATTAAGGATAGTGTCTTCTTTCTAATATAAGAAACAGTAATTCATAATACAATCAACTATACACCTAATATATTTTGTTTAAGAAAAATTCGACATACTTTACCTTTGTATTAATCAACAAGATAAAATGGAATATCAAAAATAAATGAAATACAAAGAGTTATATGTATTTTCCGTACTAACTTGCTAGCAATTATCTTTTCCTGCAAATTACCTTTATATAATAGAAACAACAAAGCTTTGAAATAAAAGCAATGGCTTTTCTGACTATAAATAACTAGCAGTACTCGCACGGCGTTACCCGTGGAATCAGGACTGGGGAAAAAATGCCAACAATGACACTAAAGAGTTTTGAAAACAAAATCAAAATGAAAGATACACATTATTAATTTTCACTGACATTTATCAAAACAGAGACGTATATATTATTGAGATGACGATGACGCGAATGTAATGACGTCACCTGCCGGAAGAAATCGGATTCTAATGAAAGCATATGACGTCACCTGCCGCGTGGAAGGTCACGCAGCAACCAATGAAATTGCAACAATGCGTGCTGGAATCGTCCGGAGAAATCTCGCTAGCAAAAAAACCGGTTCAATTGTTCAGGGAAAAATTTATTTAAAAAAAACGAAAAAAGATATTTTAACAGTTCTTGTTTTAAATCCGACATAAACGTTCCAGTTATAATTTGAAAAAAAATGAAATTTATGGAGATGTTAGAACGTCAGATGTGATAATTTGAAGAAATCTTTATTAAAAATTACCATAAAAGTAACTATTCTTCAAAAATTTTTCAAAATTCAATAAATTGCTTTAGACGTACGAAAGGAACTTCATTAGAACGGAAATCGTTTGTTCTTTCCGATGGTGTAACTGTTTTTTTCGTACAATTATTCGAAGTGATGCTATTGAGAAATGAGTGCGAAAAATCCCCAAAACAACACCAAATATTAACCCGGCAAAGCCTGAATTAATTATTTTTTATTATCAATTTCATATCAATTTCTTTCTAGTATATTGTTGATAGGATGCTATTTATGTAGGAAAAGCCTTTTTTTGTTGTAAAATTTCAATAATATTGTCAAAAATGCATGAATGAAAAATATTTGCACTATAACGAAGAAAACTGTAATATTTTAAACCTTTATTTATGGCACCATATGGTACCGCTAGTCTTTCAAGGGTTAAATAAAAAATTTCTAGATTAAATTTTAAAATTCCGGCTTCGAGGTGCATTCAGTCACCATTATGACTAACTGTGTGCCAAATTTCATGGCTGTAAGGGAGATAGATTCGTCTGGATATCGCAGACACACACACACACGCACACAAACATTGCCTTTTATAAGTATAGACTAGCAGTACGCGCACGGCGTTGCCCGTGGAATCAGGACTTTAACAAAATAAAAAAAAAAGAACCGCCCACAATGACATGAAAAAGTTTTGAAAACAAAATCAAAACAAAAGATACACATTTTTTGATTTTCCTGCTTATTTTTTTTTCACGCTACAGTACAGAGTACGTTAGTCCAAAACAATATTACAAAATTGGAACGTGAAAATGATTATTATACAGCAAGCAAAATATAAATAAAATCCGAAAATAATAATCGAAGTAATTCATTCAGGTGAAGGTCATGACGTATCCTACGCGTCCGCCAATCAAAATTGGCATCAACGTTCCGAAGAAGTGCCGTTTTTGGAACTCGATCGAGAAAAATAACTCGCAACGGCCCAGAAAAAAATTAATTAAAAAAAAAACGATAAAAGATATTTTAACCATTCTTGTTTTAAATCCGACAGAACCGTTCTAGTTATAAGCTGAAAAAAATTGAAATTAATAGTGTTATTAGAAAGTCGGATGCAACAAATTTAAAATCAAAAGTAACATCTTGATGCCAAAACTGGGTATTTTTTAAAAATTTCTCAAAATTCAGGAAATTACGTTAGAAATTCAAAACTAACTTCATTAGAACGGAAATCGCGTGCTCTTTCCGATGGTGTATCTATTTTTGTCGTGCAATTATTCGAAACCAATCTATTGAGAAATTAGTGCGAAAAATCAACCAAAACAACACAAAACATTAAATAAAAAAAATTCTAGATTAAAATTTAAAATTTCGGCTTCGAGGTGCATTCAGTCACCATTACGACTACCTGTGTGCCAAATTTCATGGCTGTAAGTGCGATAGATTCGTCTGGACATCGCAGACAAACACACACACACACACACACACACGCACACAAACATTGCCTTTTATATATATTAGAGATTAGAGAAGAGATATACTCACATATCCATTTCTTTCCACTCATTATGGTGAATTCCAGTGAACGAAAACAGTATTGACATCAAAAACAGTCTAATTGATTTCTTAACTAAGCAACAATGACGTTGTCATTAGTATAATAAGTCAGTAAATCCCTGCTCTTAATCGTTAAAATGTGTCTGAGCCCCAGGCTTAAGATTATGAAAAGTCATTCATTTGGGAAAAGAAAGTGAGAAAAAAGCACATTATGCCCTGCGACATAATATTCCTTTCACTTTATTTCGGGTTAATTTTTTAAGGCAAAATCCTTCGCTTAACTTGCCGAGAGGCAAAGGCTATAGAGTCCCATTAGGGAATAAGGTAAGGGATAAATGAGGGAGAATTTGATGCTGTCTGGTAAATTTTGCCGTGTTTGAGCATAATTTGAATCAGAATTTAATCTTGTGGTTATATGTTAAATGCTTTTAGACTTGCGTTCTAAGATATCCTATTAAGTGGTAAATGAGAATAGGGCGTTTTTCTTTATGCTAGTGTTTTTTAGTGCGGTATTTCTTCTCCTAAACTGTGATACTCTGGGGTTTATCCTGAGAAATACAACTGGAAAGTATTTCCAAAAAAGTTATTCTTCAAATGTATTAATTCCAGTAACATGAGGAGAATTGTTCCATCAAGTTATTGATATCTCTCCATTATGTTATTAGTTTAAATGATACTGTAATTTAATTAAGAATCAGCAATTTTTCATGATTTTATTATATATACTCTATCACTATAATTATCGCCATGCAAAACCTTGATATTATTTCAAAAAAGAAGAGCATGAAGTTAACCTATGCAAAGAATTTTGTCTTCAACATTACATATTATGAAATATTATGAACAGTTTTTCTTTTTTGAAAAATATATTTTATTCAAGTATGTTCAGATACATTTTTCAGACTGCGAGGAAAATTGAATTAAATAAAATAACTTTTTAAAGTACTTTTCATGAATACTAGTGTAATATTATAATATTAACAGTAAGGTCTATCTAAATTAAAATTAATCTTTGCACGTATGGTAGCCAAATTCTTTTTACGGCTAATAGAAAGATTTAAAAGGGAATAACGCTTTAATAATCCTACCTGTATTTTTTAAAAAGTAGTATTAAGTGCAATTAACACTTTGGAAGCGGCAAACGAAAAAAATAAGTTTTTCTCGAATTACCCAACATCAAAATTTTAATTCAAGAATCTGACATGCATACTAATTTAGTTGGATATGTTAATACATCTCTGCAGAATGCGTTCATTTTTTTCATTTATGGTATATACATTGTCTAAAGTAAGCACAGTTACAATTTGTTTTTTTATTTGAGCTTGCATCTAATGCTTATCCAACACACAATGTGTTAAAAGCAAAATAAAGTTTATTACAGCATGCAGAAATTTTCATCATGTTTTATCAGAAATATGTGTTTTAGACAATATTCGATGAAAAGAACTTTTCATTTGGACAAAGCTTTGTTATTTTAAATACCCCATACAAATAACTGGATTTTCTCTTAGCTCACAATCATATCAATCATATCCACTCAAGAATTACTTTACACCGAAAACACCAGAAAATATATAACTCTTAAAAACAAGTACAATCTAAATTTGTCTACAACAAGATGTATCAACAATAAAACACAAATATCAACTCCATATCTAATACTATCTTCTATCTCGTAATTCTGCTCAGTTTTTCTGTTGCAAAATCAAAACATCTGATACAGTATTTCATATGTTATTCTTCTACAGATTTGTTTATTTAACAATTAAAAGAACCACCAAAGAAATTTTACAAATTGATAAGGAGGAAAAAAGCTACAGCAAAGCCTTTGCTGAAACAACTGGATAAGTCTCATGCTAAAGGAATAATCCAGGAACAAATTGATTAAAGCTTTCAGTGTTTCTTTTCCAGAACACTTACAGGAACATGAAAATAAAAACCTCTTATCTAGGAAAGGATAAAATCTCTACGGTATTTCTTTCACGTTTTCAATCAGCGCCGCTTAGAAAAATAATAAAAAGGCTCTTTTTATATTTTTTCTACTATTATTTGTAAAGAGTCTGCAAATTGTTTTGTGTTTCCCAGGAACGATTTTTTGTTGGAAATTTTACCGTTCATATTTCGTAATTGTTGTCTTTTTATGGCTATACAAGCATTTATTAAAAATTCTGTTTTCTTACTCTCCATCTAATTGATATAATTAATCGGTAAAATTTAGTATGTTCTTCACAAAATATCCAAATAACTAATAAATTCTCTGTAGGCAACAAAAAATATCTTTAGAACTTCACACATTGCATTTTTTAAACTTTGCGTATCAGCTGTTGAACGAATATTTTTTCTTCATGATCGTTCCAAATTGCAGTCGACAGCTGTAATTAATGAATAGAATTAGAGCTGCTACAATTTCACCTCTTTCGCATATCTCACCGCAATTCATTAAGATTAACCATTAATTTTGAGCTACATGAGATATTGAACGGTAACCGGAATTAAAAATAATCGTCAGGAAAAGAAGAAATAAGTGAATTGTTTTTTCTGTAATATTTTAAACCTTAGAGAGTAAAATGTTTATGTAAACGCTAAAGAATTTTCTTTCACCTAAACTGTGAGCTGTCTATTTCGTTTCGGTATTGATTTATGACTAGCTTCAGTGCTAAACATTTTAAGTTCCGTATTTCTCTTCAATAAAGCTGTTGGACATACAATAGAACCCCAGTAAACCGAACCCTAATCCGAAATTTCGGATAATCCAAACATCTTTAATCTAACATTTTATTGAAAAATGAAGGGAAAATAGCAATGACGAATCAGAAACAAAGCTAATGTTTATTCCTAACTTTAAAAAAGTATTCGAATTGGTCTTTAAGATTGAATACAGCACCTTAATTAGTAGAAACAAACTCAGATATGTTGTTGTTACCCTCAAGTTATTTACCACTGTACCCCATTTGTTTGCCACGTAACACTGTTCCTCGACTTGTTTGGCACTTACGATTGTACCCCGACTTGTTTCTCTGTTACGTGCTCTTTTCGTATGCCTTCACAGTGCACCCAGAGAGTCAATACTCTACTGCATTCGGTATATCAAAAGTATATAACGAAATCTCCCGGATAATCCGAATTTCCCGGAATCCGAACAAAGGTCAGCCCCAATTAATTCAGATTCCCGGGGTTCTACTGTACTAATTTTACCTTACTCTGAGTACATGTTTTTTTATTCTTTTTCTCAGATGAACTGGCATGTTTAATAAGTATCAATACCGGTAAATACGTTGCTTCAATTTGTTATCTATCCTATTAAAATTCGAAGGTAAACAAACGTATGTATGTATGTATGTATGTATGTCCTTCTATCTTCTCAAGAACCGCCGAACGGAGAAGCGCGCGGAAAGTACCAAATGATGGGGAATAATTCAAGGAATCCATTTCGGCCATTTAAATATCAAAATTTTAATTAGTGAAAAAGATATTAATTAAAAACTAATTTACAACAATACTTTTCATTGTTTCGGATACTTTATAACAATACTTTTCATTGTTACAGAGCAATTCAAAATTTATTTTATTGTTGAAGTCGTTTACTTTAAAGAACATTGTTACAACAACAATAAAAAAGTGACGCTGACAGAAATAAAAAAAAATGTATTGTTGCAATATGGAAACCTGAACAATGCAAGAAGTCAATGTGGATAGAGTTTTGTGTGGGTTTTGGTACTTGATATAAAGAAACAGGGAAAATTAAATCGCTCATATAGGGTTTTTACTAAAACTATTGTTTTCTATGAGGTTTCACTTTTAGATTTCATGTACTCAGTGCATCTTGCTTCATGTGCATATAAACTGGAGGCGGGCATATGAAAAAATACGGATTCCGATCAACGCTGGATTATCTCATTCCTTCCGTACTAAAGTCAGACAAAAAAATAATTCCGGAATCGTAATTTTACAAAATAAAGATTATTTTTGCGATTTTTTTAAAAGTATATTTTGAAGCCTTTACGGGGACGGAATGATTGAATCACTCTTTACTTCTTATTTATTTAGGAGAGAATGTTGGGCATGTGTCACATGACCTCACTTTTTCTCTCCGTCAAGGAATGACGCATTATTCGAGATAGCCCGTGCAACGCCGGGTCACGTAGCTAGTTACTTATTATCTGTTATGAGCACTTTCGCGGTTGCTGTTGTCATTATAACGCTCATTTCTAGAATTTTCTGTTTTTGTGGATGTGAGATAATGGCTTAAAAGCTTTCCAGGATAAGAGTTCCTGTTGACGCTTTCCATCGCAAAAACATTTCAGTTATTTACTGTAAACAGGATTTATATTTAAGTTTGTTCAAAATTATCTCAATTAGTTATACAACTTCTTTTCATCATGTAGAGTTTTTTTTCTTTGAAAGTTCTTGCGAAGAGAATCAAGAAATTAACAATTAAAACGGAAATAATGGTCCTAGGATATTTGATTAGTTATCTCAAAATCTTACGATATTCGGTTTTTTGCATTCAAATATACTTACACATATTTTTTCAAGTTTGTTTTTATACATTTATAGTACATATTTATATATACCTTTAAATTCAGCTTCTTTATTTCGCGCTTATTGTCAAAATTTACACATAAAATTCAGAAAGCGAATTTTTTTGAAAAATTCATCAATTGATATCTTTCCTCCTAACAAGAATGCGAATAATTAATTATTCAGTGTTTAATTCAAATATATTTTACTTTTACACATTACGGATTCCAGCCTATATAAATAACTCCCACCTATTGTTTCAAACCTTCCTCCAAAGCGAAAAAAAGAGAAAGAGATCATTTCCCTTTGCACCACAGTCTGCTGTTGCTTTTTTAGATTTTCCTTTATCCATGTCGTGTCACGTGGGAATCATACGGACGCGTTTTCTGTTTTGTCGATATTAGGTTCACAAGATCGTTTTCCGGTAAACCGAAAGAAGATGGAAGCTTTACTATAGTAGAGCGCCTTTTCTTGTCTTGACCGAATCAGATCAAGAATAGTTTCGTCCCTCTTTCGATGGCAATTTTCCTTTGTTTTATGAAAAGAAATTTGGAATGATTAGGGGACAATAGCCTTTGCAGCTGAAAATCCCAAAAATCAATCAATCAATCCGGTAACCCTCCCATTTACACAAGCGCCAAATCTATTTGCATACTGTCTGAAACACCAATCTTTAATTTGCACAAAGCGTTGAATTCTCTGTTGTTTGAATTCGCTTGAATTTTTTTATTTACAACAGATGAAAAACGACTAAATTCATCTGGAATGATTGTAATAAGTTAAATCGTTTGGTTAAAAATTGAACGGCCATTGATTATCTAAATGGTTTGGTTAAAAATGTAACCGCTATACAAGCCCTAGAAAATACCAAAAAGATCGATAACGAAAAAATATGGCAGCCTTTCCATACAATGAGACTCTTATTTTAAGTAATCATTGAAAGTTGTGGCAATAGGAACATCAAATTAAATATTTTCAAAGTAATCTTAGGCTACAACATAAAAAAACTTTACTTTAAACATTAATTAACATCTTCAAACAGAGTGTTGAAATTTTGATGAATCTCATTGCAAAGCATTACGTCGGAAGTTGGTCGGTCTAGAGGAAGTTCTACATTACCCCAAATAAACGAAACAGAAAACTCGTCCATACCATTCTCGAGCAGATATTCAAAATCTAAAACCACCTATCTCTTTCAGATACAAATGTTGACGGAGAATCTTATATTCATGAGTAAGCATAAGACTTTTTTTCATCCTGGATGTAATTAATTTGGATAAAATTATTCAACATCCATAATTGCGTATCCTTCATATCCTCTTCGCAGATGCCACAGGAATTAACTGTTTAAGGATATGAAATATTTGTTTTTATTTCTCATCACTAATTTCTGCAAAATTTAATATAAAAACTTTTAAAGGAAATGGCTTTTAACAATCGTCTGATTTGCATTCTAGAATATCCATATTTTGTCGGTTTATCGTGTACTTAAAAGGACTTTTAGTAAAGTTGAAGGAGGTAGAATTATTATTTTTACCGTTCGAATTATATTTTAAAAGACATAAGGAGGCAAAGTGGAAAATGTGTTACTGTTAATAAGCATTAGGGATATTTGTGTTCAAAAATTATTAGTAATAAAATATAATAATCATGCCTGCTGTAAACCTGGTGAAAAATAAATCCAACTTTTTATATGGATCCATTTTTATTGTTGTTATATTAAGATGAAAATATCAAGGAATGACAATATTTGTCACGAGCGCTTCCATCAAAATTCGTTTCTTATGAAATTTTGCTTTTATTTCCCTCATAGAAAATCTTTTTTAATTTAAGTTTATAAAATTTCCTATAACAAAAATTTTCCGAATTCTAAATATCGTAACCTAAGAAAAGGGAACTTTTGTCATAATCAAAAGCCAACTGCTACCATGAAAATACTAACATTACTGATAATTTATTTTCATTAAAAATGGCATTTTTGACTTAGAATGACTTAAAATAGAGTTAACATAATAAAATATAGTGAAGTGGGAGAAAAATAAAAATACAAAAGAACGTTCAAATTTTATTATAATACAATTCCTTTATAAAAAATATCTTCACTACGAATTTTTATTTTGTCATTAATAGTGATTTCAATAAATGTTACTATTAAAACATTTAATACAGTGATACACATTATTCCGACCTTAAAATGAATTCCAGGTTCAAATTCCTCTATCGATTGAGATCATTTCCAAAGAGGCAAAAATGTGTCTTTCTAAAAAGTCTGACTAAATGATGTTATATCTAAGCAATAATGAGACAGTTATTAGAATAACAAGTCAGGGAATACCTGTTCAAACTGATAAAATATGTCTCAGCCTCAGGCTAAATGTTAAGTGATAAGTTTTGCTTGTAAAAAAGCTATTCTTTAAAACATAATACACTTTCTCAGTATTTATAGTGCATTTTTTAAGGGAAATTCCGCCGCGAAACTTGCTGGGAGGTAAAAATGAAGAAGTTCCTTTACCGAAAAATGTGAGCAATAAATGACCGATAATTTGACATAGACATTTTTGCCGTGTCTGAGCATAATTAGAATTTGCGTTTTATCCTGCGGTTATGCGGTTTTACTTTACAAGATAAGGTAACCAATTAAGCGGCAAATGAGAACAAATCATATTTTAATTATGATATTTTTTTAAATAAATATTCTTTTGTGCTTAGGTTTCTATATATTGCACTTATTCGTTGAAGTGTTGTTATGAAGCATTTAGATAAAATTTGGCCACAAACCAATCTATTCTTCCTATATGAGTTGAGTTAATGCTTAAAACTTTTTTTTTAAATTTCCATTTATATTAATAAGTTTAAATATAATTCTCCTGATATCAAAACTAGAATTTTTAATTTTAATTTTTTACCAGCATTATTTTTTACCATTTAAAATTACTAATGATACTTTATGAATCACATTTAATAAAAGGAGTAATGATTAGTGTTTATTTCATTCAATTTAAAACTTGCGGCATTTCAGAAAACTTATTTCCTTTTTAAAATACAGTAGAGTCTCTCTACAACGAAGTCTCCCTACAGCGAATTTCTCCCTATAACGAAATTTTTAATCGGAATGTTAAATAGCATTCAAAATATTCTCCATGTAACGAAGTGGTTGTCTCCTTAAAACGAATTTTTTCAGACCTTTATCTTTTCGATTTTTGTCCTTTTTGAAGAAAGTTGCTAATTTCTGTGCAAACAAATCGCTCACATGTGTCTGTTTCTGGAACCACTCAAGTAGCTCAATTGCCGGACATTCCCCCTTCAAATTAAAGAAAGGTATTTCAACATCTAAAGATAAGAAGACTATTACGAACTAATAGTGTAAAAGTGAAAATGCCTGTGCTGTACATAGTGTATATATTTCCTTCTTTTTGTTTATTTTGTTTTTCTTTTTCTTAAATAAAATTCCCGTGTCTTGCCCATCAAACCGTTCAGTGACCGGTCTGGTCACGGGTACGGGGGTAATGGACGGCGTTCTGTTCTGTTCATTCCAGCGATAACACATATAGTCCAGTCATTAGGTGCTAAGAATGATCCTAAAAAGGAATGATTTAAAGCAAATTCTGGTGTAGTCATAATGTTTTGCTCCTATACGTTTATTGGGGTGCTGATTACGAATCTGAGGTTTCCCACCAAAAATTTTTGTTGGAATTTTAGTTATAGCCAAAAAACATGAAAAAAAATGGACTTTCCCCAGTTTTTTGCTTATAAACTTTATCAACTTTTTTATGGCATCATCATATATCAAAATAATCAGCACAAAATTTTCTACAATTTATGCCTATACAATTTTTTCGTTGCGCATGCCGTTTAAGTACTATAACTGGTTGAAGTTTGGCGAATGTTTGACTTGCCTGCTAGCTCGGCTTGAACAACAACGAACCATCCAATCTGTATGCGCGAAATTTTCTGTCTTACTAAATAAATTCCTACTTAATTAATATACTTTTTCTATCGTAAACCTCTTTGTGCAAATAAAGATTTTATCAGTTATATTATGAGTATACTTGCATAATCTGAACAAAATTCCTTCTAAATCTTTCTACCCCTGGTATTACCTGGCTTTCGCGGTTGTGAAGTAAACAACAGAGTAAATATCACGAATCTTTTAATAAGTTAGGAAGCTTCAACATAGCCCTATTATTGTCCCCTACCTGCTCTTGGTATCAAAAGAATCGAAGGAAATAATTTTAATACTGTGAAATTCAAAAGAAATGACAGAGTGCAACCACTAGCTCTAATAAGTGATGCCATCAAGGTACATGATGAAAGTGTATCTATCAACCCAGAATGCTTTTCCAGATAATTTATATTACAAAGCAATCGTATGAACTAGAGGACGTCTTAACATTTGAACTATGTCCCTTTCCATTACCTCTGTTTGATGCAACTGTAATGCGAAAAGGCACGAAATCCTCTTTATACAAAGCTTTCAAGCCATGTAAACGGGATTTTAATGCTGAAAGCGGTGTGTATATTATTGATGGAGGATACTTGCTGCACAGAGTCATCTGGAAAAGGGGTTCAACTTTTTCATCAATTTGTGATAATTATGTAACATATGTTTGTACAAAGTACAAATCAACTGCTCTAGTCATTTTCGGTGGGTATCCTGAAAATGAAACAGTAGGAGGCACTAAATGTGCATAATGGGCCAGAAGAACACAGAAACAAATGTCAAGTGAAGTAATGTTTGATGAAACGATGATACGAACTGTTTCCTAAGAAAAATTCCTGGCCAATCCGAAGAACAAGGATAGACTCATTTCCAACCTGATGAACAAATTCTCCTCAGTAAACATGGCATACAAGAAAGCAGGCGAAGATGCTGATTGTTTAATTGTGAAAGCTATAGCTTTGGCCCCAACACATCTGTGGTTGTCATAGGTGAAGATATCGAACTTTTTGTCATCTTAATTGGCATTTGTACCTTTGACAATGTATATTTCCTAAAACTAGGAAAAGGAAAATCGCTGAAAAGATATTTTCTCCTCATACAGTTTTAGAAAAAACAATCGCCGACAATATTTTATTCATACATGCCATGAGCGGATGTGACACCACATCAGTTCTTTTTAATTATGTTAAATTGAAGTTTGTGCGGACTTTGAAAAACAATAATGATCTCCTCAAAGTAATTGAAATGTTTAAGAACCCGGATATGACCCCTGAAGCTGTTGTGGATGTAGGGAACTGCTTTCTTGTGGCATTGTATGGCTACCCAATAACTATCTCGGACACTCCATCCTTGAATAATCTTTGTTACAAATGTTACATGAAATCTTCATTTAACAAGAGTAGCAACATGGCTTGGCTTCGCAGCTGCCCACCAACATTCCCTAAAAGTTTACTATCAGATCCAGCACTGGCTTGACAATAAAAAGAGACCTGGAGACTGGTGTTGGGAAAGAATAAACAGTGAGCTCCAACCTGTCATCTCTGAAGTCCCTCCCCAGCACCTGACTCTATCCTGTACGCAAGATATCCTGCAAGTGTAAGAAGAGGTGCACAGGAAATTGCAGATGTAGGAAGGTCAGACTGTTTTGTTCAATGTTGTATCCTCATTGTTGGGGCAACTGCAATAACAGAGGGATTCAAGTAATTAATAGTGATGAGGATGATGATGGTGAACCAATACTGCCCAATGATTTAGTTGAGGCGTCTTTATCTTTGCATGTGGAGGAAGACACAGGTGATCTTTCAAAAAATATTGGACCATAAGCTTCAAAGCGACCAAGATAAAGTGAAGAGACTGTGTAACGTATGCAGATGCTAAGATCATATTTATGACTGTAGTTGCATTATTATT
The DNA here is from genome assembly GCA_013235015.1 of Araneus ventricosus. Classification (NCBI taxonomy): domain Eukaryota; kingdom Metazoa; phylum Arthropoda; class Arachnida; order Araneae; family Araneidae; genus Araneus; species Araneus ventricosus. The sequence continues at coordinate 37,299 of BGPR01001794.1, read as the reverse complement.
AAGTTATTATGACTTTTAAAGTTTAGAATGCTACTTTTTTTCATGTCATTTTTTTCTTGGTTACTATATATCAAGTAATTCAAATTAATTAATAGAAATTAATAAAGTTTAATTAAAAACCACACTAAGTACTTTTAGTTGTTTGTAAAATAGCATTTATTGTGCAAGTGAATCTAAGTTTCCATCAACATCAGCCTTTTAGAGCTAATCAAGGAATTTTATTCATAACTAGCACTTATGTCCGGCGTTGCTCGGAACTAAATTGCCTTCATGTCTAATATAACAAATGAAAAATTTATTTGAAAAAGGAACATTATGGTAGAAATGTGTATTAAATAAGTAAAGTATATTAATAGTAAGATAGTAAATTTTAGTGCATACAGATAGGAAGATTTGTTATTTTTCAAGCCGTGCTAGCAGGTAAGTCAAACTTTAGCCACACTTCACCCGGTTATGGCGCCTAAACGGTATGCGTAACGAAAAAATAGTACAGACATAAATCGTTGGAAATTTTGTGCTGATTATTTTGATATATGATGATGTCATAAAAAAGTTGATAGTTTTTGAGTTATAAGCAAAAAACTGGGGGAAAGTCCATTTTTTTCATGTTTTTTGGCTATAATTAAAATTCCAACAAAAATGTTTGGTGGGAAACCTCGGATTCGTAATCAGCACCCCAAAAAACATACAGGAGCAAAACATTACGACTCCACCAGAATTTGTTTTTAAAAACTACCTAATGACTGGACTAATAACAATAGAATGCTATGTGAAGGGTAATGCAGTTGTGGGGACCTGGGTTTCTACAGAGGGAGCAACATTTCTACGAGTCAAGATTCCAAGAATCGGGGTGGAGTGGGGGTGGAAACAGCAAATAGATGTGACAATACGCATTTTATGTTTATCCATACTAGTAGAAATTATTCTCTAAATTGGTGAATTGTCTTCACTTTTGAGCATTTTATTTATACAATAAAAATTAGTATAATTCTAACAAATTTATAATAAATATTACTTCATTTTTATTTGAAAGTCATAATTAAATATTTTTGAACTTATCGCACATACTAAAAGGTTTGTCACATTTACTTAAATAACTGCAAAAATCTCTAATCTCCGTATAACGAAATTTTCTCTATAGTGAATTTTTCAACTCTAACTAAGCGATTTCGTTATAAGGAGATTCCACTGTATATAAGTATTTTCTGTGCATTTCAAGCATCTCAACGCTATAGAAGTGTAAGACTGCTTGAATGATTCTTTAAGTTACTTAATTTTAAAAATTGAATTATGCGATTATATTTTTTTATACTTTTAAATCGGTGATATTAAATGAAAATGAATGAATCATCTTGCATCTTATAAATAGAAATTATTCCTTCAAATTTCAAATTTTGTAATACCAAGAAACCATAATCTTTATTTGAAATCATCCAGAAATAATATTTTCTTAAATTTATTTTAAAATCTGAATATCTCGTACTATATTTGGGGAGAATATAGGAATCTAATTTTGCCATAATTCTTAAATAAAATTTACGGCAATATTTTATCAACAATACACTTAGATATTGAAATAGTAAAACAATATCTCAATTCCATGGTTACTACAAGGTATTTCAGTTTACGATATACAGTAAAGCCTCATTTATACGTTTATCATTTATACGTCGTTTACATTTTCACGTCGTTTCACCACAATCCCGATTCTTTCCTATTCATTGTAATGATAAACTGCTTCGCTTATAAGACGCACATCTTCAGTTACACATCGTCCCCTTCCCCCAGTACTGAAATGTGAAAAATTCCCCCTTTTGTAGTATATGAGCTGTTGTAACCATTTGGACGCCATAATTTAATTCCTGCTAGGGATAACAGTAGACGTTCAAAGAAAGGGGCTTGATTCATTTAAACACTTTTAACCCTCCAGCCGTTAGGCTTTCAGATTGCTAAGTTTAACGAAATTGTCACGTTAAAGGAGAAGGTTATTCTTCAAATTGTGAGGTTTTGGACAAAAGGATTTCAACCCCCTTTTGTGGTCATTTTCGCACCGTAGGGGGTCTATTAGACCTGTTATCGTTCAGCAGTGACAGATGACTTCTAACCTCGATTCTTTGTGACAGAATCCTTTGTTAGAAGACCCTTCTTTGAGCATTCTTAGAAAA
>BGPR01001794.1:0-34806 GCA_013235015.1 Araneus ventricosus | reverse complement strand
ATTAGATGTAAATGTGATTGTAGTTACATTCATTCAAATATTTTTATTTATTAATTATCTGCGATTATATGTACTTCGTGCCGTAAATTTCCATGTTGCAAAGAAACCATCCTTTGGTGCAGAGTTACCCTACATGAGAAAAACCACAACTTAACTAATAAGTGCAATTGGCATTCAAAGCAAAAGAATGGAACCTAGGTGTCTTGTTCTTCTCACTAGAATGCATTTGCCTTTAGAAACTTAGCATGTTTGCATTAGCCCTTGTTATATACGTTTAAGGACTAAAATACGTTTATCAGTGTTGCAGGAAAACGGGAAATAATTTCAAACGCGTACTTCTAATCAGAAGCCTCTACTTCAGTCTTTATTACCGAGACGGCTTTTTTTCTTCTAACTCCTCTAACACGTATTTTACCATCGTCCTATATATAGGACAGCTCAGATTTGTCGAATTTTCATAGCCAATATCGCACTTTTAATTTATATTGCGCTTCTAAAGTATATTTTAAGATTGATAAGTGCTATTTATTATCTTTTTAAGTTCAATTTTGATCATTTTAAAATTTTTTAAGAATTTTGAATTTGGCTAATTTTTGCTACTTTATTTGACAAGAATTATATTTTTCTTTTAAATAATTATGATAAAAAAATACAATTTCTTTTTTCAAATTTATTCATGGCATGTCTTATATGTTATTTCTGAGTAAAATTTGGAAACAAAAAGCTATATTCAAACTGGTTTTACAAAGGTTTTAGGTGCCGTCCTATATATAGGACAATAGTAAAATCCCCTACTATGCACACCCATACAAAGGCTTTTGAAATTTCGGGAAAAAGGATTAGAATATCTATGTTTTACTTATTGCAAAACTCAATAGCATCTAGTTTGCTTGGAACGTGAGCCTGTAGGTGTGCCTTGAGTAATATATTTGTTCTGTTTCTTTGGTCGAGAGTTTTGGTCACGTGCTGACCCTATCTTCTGTAGGGAAAAGAATACTACTGTTCGAGGTGTGATCTGATTTCACATCCGCTCCTTTCAGAACAGTATTGGAAATGAGTCGGAGATTTTTAACTGAAGAAGCTTCTGAGTATTTAAGGCCATTGGCCGATGAATATGATGATAGTGATTTTTAAATTATAATATCACCACATATTCCAGAAATTGTCACTGATGATTAAAAAGTTGATGATGCCTGCAGCAGCATTGAACATGGTCATGTTGCTTTTGACGAAAAGATTCAAGAAGAAGCAGATTGAACAATTGAAATTCTAAAGGAAAAAAGATGCTGCTGAATATGTTTCAACCCCTAAATGGACTAATTGTGCACCAAAATTTTCATCAGCTCCTAATTATTTTACAGATATGATTTCAGGAAAATCACCTTGAAACTTCTCGAGATGATGGCTGAAAATGTGATTGTCCAGCTATGGTAGATGGTAACAAGCATGCTTGACAGAAAAATATTCACGATTTTTGTCTAAAATTCGATGAACTTTAACAAGTTTTGGGAATTATTTTTTATAGCGGATGTTACATTTTATTCAGAGAAAATATGTATTGGGGAAATGCTTCTGATACTGGAGAAACGCTTGTTAGTCAAACAATGTCAAGAAAGCGATACTTAGATATCAAGAGTTATTTATACTTTAATGACAATACTGCTATTGATTCAGATTGCTATTAGAAAGTACGTCCAAATTAGAAATTGTTGAATAAAGTTTTTTAACAGTTTGGTATATTTTCTGAACATTTAAGTAATCATGAAAGAATAGTCCGCTATTTTGGAAGACATGGATGCAAACTGTTCGTGAAAGGAAAACCCGTAAAATTTGGATGCAATCTAAGGAAACTCTCATCTTTCGATGTATATCCCTCTCGTATTATATCATATCAGGCAGTAAAGCAATTATGAAAAGAAATGTGGCATGGCTATGAAAAGAAATCATTAGCCCAACCAGTCGTTGAAAATTGGCTGTCTTTTGTTGAAACTCCTGCAAACCACAAAATTTATAAGGATAATATTTTTACGTCGCGTGTTCTTTTTGGTCTCTCAGAAGCAAGCGTTTCTTTGCTACGGGAACAGTTAAGTAAAATAGAATGACAAAATGCCCTTTAATAAAATTACAGCTGTTTGGTGGATTGACAATAGAGTTGTCTCATTGATCACCATTTTTTGACGACAAAAGAGGCTTTAAATAAGCAGAAAATAGACATACCATTGTGTGCTGTTTCATATAATTTGTACAAAAATGGTGTAGATTTGTTGGACAATCTCATAAAAACATATTTTTTATCCATGCAAGAAAAAAGTGGTAATGACCATTATTAAAAAATACATTTGAGACATTACTGGTTGCACTGGTTTAGAAACATTAAAAACGTTTCCTCCAGAACAAGTTGTAGAACTGCTTTACAATTGCTTACATGGGATTGTGTGTACCTCGCAATGTTGCAAGAATGAGTTTGGGCATTCGAAAAAAAATGCAGATTACTTCAAATTCCTAAGTGAACCCTTTCTAGTAAATGGAAAACAACGCCAATGACAGCTTAAAAACTGTACAAGAAAAAACCTTAACTATTTACAAAAAATATAGTACTTTGCTTTGAATGTTTGCTACCATTTCATGTAAACCAAGATGCTTGACTGCAAAGTATGTAGTAGTGGATTGTACCATCGTCCTATATATAGGACAGCTTGCAAAAAGACAACCGATAAAGTTTTCTTAAGTTTTTTAACTCTATACTTTTGGTTGATGTCTCATTAGTCTGTGATAGAATTTTTTTGGAAAAATATTAATTTTTTCTTAATGTGGTAAAATATGGGTTAAAATTGGAACTTTTTCAGAGTAAACGACATGAATTGGACTCTCCCAACCTGAGTGGTCATTTACCCCACCTACCCACCATCTGCTATAACCGTCCCTTAAGGCGCACGGAAATGGGCTATGGTCGGCAAGGATAATTCGACCCCCCTACCGCGCTTATCTCCTAAGCGATCTCAGAACCTCACCTTCCCTCAAAAGAAAGCAACCGTCCCAGACTGGCCTTTGTCGCTGTTAAGGAGAAATTCTTAGACCGCCCGGGACCACCTCGTTCGGTATGAGAATGTTAAATTTTAACTCCATTTGTGGGAAGAAAACACGGATTACGGTAGTTAAAAATTAAGCGAAATTCCCAATAATTCTCCGCACAAATTTTCGAAATTGTTACAACACAAAAATGATTTTATATCACAGTAAACCCATACCATAATTTAAATTCTTTTATAAGAATACCTGTCATTGTTATAGTGAAATTCACATCTTTCGACGTGACTTTCTAGCATCGTTTAAAACTAAGGTTCGAAGATTCGGAATATTTTTTGCGTATTGAGAAGATTTCTTTGTTAAGCATAATTTCATCGATTTTTTTCTTTTATTTTTATGGTAATTTTAGTTAACCCTTTAAGGGCCATTTTTTCCTAGCCGTGGTTTAATAATATAACTTTCGGATATATATTATCAAGTCAAGACATTTTGTTGGGTTTGAGATAAGAAACTAGAAGGTGTAGATTTTTGTTTCATCGAAACATTTGGCAAGAACCCACTCCAACCTTTAAAATTGGTGAATTTCGTCATAAGTATACTTACCAAGACCATAGAAAAGAATAAGGTTTAACTGGAGAAGTAAATAGTGATAAAACTTTTCAGTTTGCCATTTCTAAATAGTTGCGTATACTTCGCATTTTTTTATCGCTCTCTTCTCTTGAAGTTTTGCTTTCATATAGATGTGCTATGGATTTTTCTATTGAATCATCAAACAAAAATACTCTAAAACAGCGGTTCCCAAACTTTTTAGTTGTGCGAACCACCTGTAGTGTAAAAAATATTTTGAGGCCCTCCTAACTATAAATATACAGGTAAAAAAATGCAAACGCATGTATAATACATATACACATGCTATATATTATAGATAAGTAATGTCAGTAGTTAGTAAAGCTAACTGCAAAAAAGGATTAAAAATGTATAGTTTATGAAGCGAAAACCTTTATTGTTAATACTGAGCCTGTCACAATCTAAGAAAACTCAAAAACAAGTGGTTAAGCTTCAAAATAGAAAAATCTCGGTGTGATTTTTGGCATTGTTTGTCCCCCACGAAAGATTCAATAACTGGATTAAAACTTGACAGTTTCAGCCTCAAGTCACATTCTACATTCAGTTTGCTTCTGGTCTTATGCTTAAAAAATGTTGTAAAAGCAGGGTCACGCAGATAAGTGGTCGACAACCCCCACAAAATGTCTCAATGCAAGTTCGATAGTTATTACTGGATACAGTTGCCGAACATTTATCCAGAACGGGACCAATGATATTATTCTGAAAAACGATTTTAGAGCCTGGTCGCATGAGAGTTCAATTAACGAGTCTTCTTCATTTGATGATACTTTAACTTTCTTTATCCCTGACTTTGACCTGTGACTAGCGTTCCGAGGCCCACCAATAAGATACCCACGGCCTATAGGTTGGGAACCGCTGCTCTAAAATGTTACGTAAATCATAAAACATATTTGGTAATAAAGAAAATTCTGAGGTTGAATGATGAACTTAGTATCCTCATACTCTTTATGACCATATTTTGATTCTGCAAGGTAGTTACTAATTAAGTTGAATTTTAATTATTTCCTGTATCAGATTAACTCTCTGAACCCGGCTAGAGTGAGAATTCCATTGCCTCAAAACATGGAGTAAATTTTCGCTCACAAAAACAGAATAAAATCGTCACTTCCTTTACAGAAATTCCAGGAGGTTGACACCTATAGTTGCCCGATCAGTTGTCAACAAAGAAAGAAACTATATTTTTCCTAAAAAAATTCACCCAGGCCCCGAAAACCGCCTGAGTTCGACATCTGTCGAATAGGCGGTTTGAGGCGGAATAGGGCTCATAGGGTTAAAATTGAAATTTTAGATAAGAAGACAGACAGATAAAATTAGGGAGATTAATAGCGCAATTCATAGAACACGTAGAAGTGCAGGCTTCTAAAATAAAACGGAATGAAAAAAAAAATATTTATAAAAATTCCAGGTTTAACCCTTTGAACGACTCAAATATTTCAGCTGAATGCTTTGAAAACGGACCCTCTGTAGCTAGATGGTGTACGCAAATTGCTCCAAGATTTATTCACGAACGGCGTGAAAAACGGCAGAGAAAGTTTTCCTTCCCCCTCTGCCTATTGTTCCGTATAACAGCAGGGTGTCATCTTCCCCACTGCCCCGTGGCTTAACAGGAGGGGTAGGACCATTCAAACTCATAAATCAGTCTACTGATGGTAATTGTTGTCTTGTGGCTTTTCAACTAAGAACTTACTCGTCGATTTGAAAACGATTCCGTTTCAGTCTGAAGCTTTTAGAGAGTGTAGAATTTTTCATATTCTTATTTTTAATAAATATAGAGAAAATTTCTTTCATAAATGATTTAGAGAAATATCACTCATCTAAATGCATTTCGAAAACAATAATTCTTTCTGCTTTCAATCAAAGAATTTTACTTCAGTTTCTTTTCATTTTTTTTTAGTATTAAGCTTTTATAACATATTTTGTATATGCCTCTGATTAAAATATATTATATTTTTAAAAAATGTTATTTCTTAATAATACGATAATAGTACAAATTCTGCATTCAGTTAGAGAATGTAAAATGAATTTGTTGTCTTCAATAATTAAATAAAAAGTTTGTATAATTTTCTGCTTCAAGAAGATTCGTGTTTTTCATTTCATTTTTAAGCTTTTAAGATATTGAAAAAATAGCCTTTTGTCAATGGTAGATAAAACACCATATATTGCGTTTGAAAAAAATTCTTCTGAAATAATCAAGGAAGATGCGAGATAATAAGATTTTTAAACTAAATGTAACACTAAAATAAGAAAATATGCTAAAAATTCCGCGTACATGCGTAACTTGTATTTGATCAAAATTAATATTTTCTGTTTTAACGTTTAAATATTTCCAATATCAGTTTCTTATTTTATTTATAGACTTGATGCGAATTTCAGTAAAACTAGTTGATGTACCTGGTCTTACTCGAGACCCAAAATATTTTCATAAGTCCATTTAGTATTCATAGCAATCGAAACATAAAATTTTAATTGATGAAATAATATATGAAGAAAAATATTTTAGATTTTCCCGAATTTCAAAAAAGCTTCAAATCGTTTACAACGATCATAAATGATTTTGCTTGGTGAGCAAAATACTTACGTACATTTTTTTAAAAAATAAAACGTTTATTCGGAACATATAAATTTTTTTAATCACAAATTTTTGTTACGCAATTTTTTTGTTTATCCCTTCCAGGGGCGCTTTGAAGACACATCTTTAAGAATTTTTTTTCCATCCCACTTTCGGTGATGCAATTCACCAAAATAATTTTCTATTGATTATTATTATAATTTTCAATTGATTTCAGTGGGAAAATCAGTTTTCTTTTCTCATGGATTTATACGCGAACAAATTTTTCTTTCTCAAAGGAAAAAATTCCTTCTTTTTCAATCAATTTCACAAAAATAGGACTAGGTTTCCAGTCAAAGCATAATATTTTTTTTCTTCTTACTCTTTTGTTGCAAAATTAGAAAATAAAAGACTTAAGAAGAGAAGTTTGTTACTCATTTCAAATTATTCAATTTATTTCATTGATTAATCACCGCGCACTTAGAGCTAAAATGCCCGAATTTTTTTTTCTTTTGAAGAGGTTATGTGTCATGTTTCTTGCAACTGCTGTCATTTATAAAGAGCCGGCCCGAACAAAACCTGGACCCGGTGCAAAGTTGACTTGCGGGGCCTTGAAAAAATATTGTCCAACAAAATAATTTATTGCCTTTTGCTATTTATTACATTTCACAATTTGGTTAATTAAAGACTATAAAAATACATTAAAATAATAAATAATTAAATTATTTTTATAAAGTAAATATTTTAATCACACAAAAAAATCGTTAATAAATCAAACAAAAATAATTGCTTCATATATAAAATTTGGTATTCAACTTACTAAAATAAGATTACAACATATGGTTTTTCTTTCATTTTGTTATAAGTTTTATAGCATATACGTTAATATCATTATAATTTAGATTTTTGGTTAATGCGGATTAGATAGATAAAATGACTAAGCAAAACAATTGTGCGCCTCTAATGCTAGATCTCAAGTAATTTTTTATTATTTTTAATCTTGAGGAAGATTTTTCTGTAGACGCGAGCGTTATTGGTAATGTCAATATAACTATAGAACAGAAGAAAAATTTGGATACAATTTAAATAAATTATTTTTAAATAAATATTGTAAATATTTGAAATATTGTGACCTGGAAGGTAAAACTTGACGACAAATTTTGATTTCGTTAAATAAATGAATGCAATTCATTTTCGTTTTGCTCAATCTGATAGAGGCGTGTGGCCTTGTGCGGTGGCATCTTTCGAAACCCCCTCCCTCTGTCTCTGAATTCAAGCATTCCTTTCTAAATAAAACATAAAATTCCACCCATTATTTTTTGCAAATTCATGTTGTAGAAATGTGTAGTGTCTCCCTGATTTTATGAAGATATATTAAAAATTGTTCAGTTTGAAAACTTGCAGTGCTAAAATTAAAATTATAAAATGTGAAAATAGTTTCTATTGGAGTTTCAAAACATGGAAGCTAAAAAACAAAAAACAACTTTTAACTTTGCTGTCAATTGAATGAGAAAATAACCCCCTTTCAATTTTTCTGTCGATTTACGATGTTAGCACATTCATTCTGTATTGAAATAAAATATTGTACTGTATGAATGGGATTTTCTTGTATTTTGGATTATCAAGTGTATTCTTAAAGGTTAAACTCATTATTTCTTCAGATTTAAAAACAAGTTCAACTCATCATTTCTTCATATTAACAAACAACTATTTCTTCATATACAACAAAAATAAATAAATAAATAGAACTAAAACCACCGGAGTGGCCTCCCCTAAACTTTCTCGTATACTTCTCAAAAATTTGTCATTTCCCCTCCCCCATGTGGATAAAAAATTCGAACCTACTGTAACCCAGAATGAAATGAGTATCAGAAGGTTTTTCATTGTAGATTATAGTGATTGTAAAATATTTAGGTGAAGAATCATATTCAGAGATGCGTATCTATTAAAACTTAGCAATATTTATTTTCTATCACACTCTAGCAAGCTCCGCTAAGGCGAGGGCGTGCGCGAGCAAAAAGAAAACAGGAGAAAATGAGCTCGTTCGCTATCGCTGAATAGCTTGCGCATGCTCAGAAATTGCTTCCAGTACGCAAGTAAAAAAAATTGAATATGCAATTTGAGCAACTTTTTTTAACCGATTGAAACGAAATTTGGGCACAGATCTGTAATTAATGTTATCAAACGTCATACCAATTTTTATATATCTAAGCCAAAGGGTTTATGAGATATAATTTTTACAAGTATGCGATTATACAGTCAGACAGACCATCAACCTTTCGACAGATTTGATCCAAACTTTGATAAGGACGTACATTCATGATTATAAAACTGTGTACCAAATTTTACCCATCTAGCTATTCAAGTTTTGGAGTTATAGTGTTCACATGACCGCAGACAGACAAACAGGCAGACTTCCCGTAGACGGAATTTGTCCAAAATTTGATAGAAACCTACAAATTACGCGTCAAGATCACATACCAAATCTCATCCCCGTAGCTTTGATAGTTTTCAAGTTATCGTGTTCACAGACAGACACACAGAGAGGCCAAAATTCCAAAATTGTGTTTTTCTGACTAAGGAAGCTCTCAAACGTGGAGATTCGTCAAAATCTCGAGTTCGAATTTTTTGACGATTACAATACTTTCTCTTTGTATACGAGAAAGTAAAAAGATAATCGACTGATCACAAACTTATTTACAATTATACACTACCCACCTAGTTTAGGTTTTAGGATATTTAAATTGAATCAATCTTCAAAATACTTCTTATATTTTAAAACTTATCCAAATAACTTTGATATGTAGTTTCCCAAAACAATAAAATGCTCGAAATAAGTAAAATTTTATAATGAAAAATGCCCAATGTAAAAGATTGGAAAACACATATTTTCGTTTGTTAATAATAAAAAAAATGTTTCATCTGAAATGTATGCAATAATAACAAATAGCAAAAATATTGAAATACAAAAACAAACGGGAACTACATTGTTGTATAAATTGTTATAATATTAAAATTTCCTTTTTGGAAATATAAAAGAAAAGTTTGTGTAATAAATAACTATAAAAAAGAGACAAAAATTAGCATTGCAATTTATCTTCAAATGACATACATCCACTTTGGGGACTGTCCCTTCCCGCCGCACGTAAAAGAGAGTGACCATATGATGCCTGGAGCAATTGAACCTGGTTGAGGACTGAACAATGCTATCTCTTTTCACCCTTTATTCTGCCCAAGAATTGGAAACACGTGGACCTCCAAGTAGCAAATTGATTTTTATCAACTAGATCCATCAATTATTTTTACTTTCTCGTATACGAAGTAGAAAAAGAGAAAGTATTGTAATCGTCAAAAAATTTGAACTCGAGATTTCAATGAATCTCCACGTTTTAGACCTCCCTGAGTCCGAAAAACAAAATTTTGGTATTATGTCTGTGTGTGAACACGATAACTCGAAAACTATTAGAGCTACGGAGAGGAAATTTGGTATGTGATCTTTACACATAATTTGTAGGTTTCTATCAAATTTTGGACAAAATCCATTTGCGTGAAGTCTGTCTGTCTGTCCGGGTTCATGTGAACTCTTTGACACAAAAACTTAAATAACTAGATGGTTAAAATTTGGTATACAGTTTTTTCATTAGAAATGTAGGTCCGTATAAAATTTTGGGCCAAATCCGTCAAAGGGTTGACCGTCTGTATAATCGCATACTTTTGTGAACGCCATAACTTCTTAACAAAATTACTTAGATAAATTAAATTTTGTATGTAGTCTTGAAACCATAATTGCAGATTTGTCTCCAATTTTCGTTTAAATCGGTTTAAAAAAGGCGTTGAAACGGTTTTTTCTCAATTCTACGCAAAAAAAAAAGCTGCGCACGCTGGAGCGAGTGTTCCCCCCCCCCTCCCCCTTAGTGAATACCGCACGCCACCGGGCAAGTTTTGGGAGGCCACTCTCGCTAGTTTAACAGATCTTTGAAAGAAATTTTCAAAACCAGAAAAAAAATTACAATATATTTCTTTTTAGAAAAATTATGTATATTTTATGCCTTTTTTACATAAAAGTTGGTTGAAAGAATTTTTTAAAAAGGATAAAAAAAATAATTAATTAATTCTGCAAAATCCGTCAGCGGCGCGAGGCCACGTGCGGTCGCACCGTTCGCACCCCCCTCGGGCTGGCCCTGCATTTATCTGTTTGAATGGTGCAATGTAACAAAGCAAACGCCTTAACAATAGAGGGAACCAGCAATAGTAAAGAGAAGTAACTTGAACAATATTATACGGGCTTATTTAAAGCGCCCCTTGTTAGTTTTGAAACATTCCCTCGCAGTTTGAGTTCCCTCACAACTTTTTCACAAACGATTGTATCTTTCTTTCAATGGATCACGAACACATGTTTACCATATGGCTAAAAGAGTGGCAATTTAATAATTGAACACTCTTCCAATAATACTGAAATAGGTTCTAATATTTCAGTACCCAATGTTGTTTCTTGTAATAAAAATTAACTTCAATTTTACTTTTGGTTAATAATAAAAGTATGAAAAAATTCTATATGCGAAGAGTGGGCGCGAATTAAATTTACTTTTATAAAGAAACTAGCTACTAAACCCAGTGTTGCTCGGGATAAAAAAAAAATTTATGTGACTAATGTAACTAAATTTTAAAAATTTTTTTAATGTAAATTTTTTAATGTAAATAAAATAATTTTAAATGTAAAAAAAACTAATGTAAAAAAATTTTAAGTGACTATGTACCTAAAATAATTTTAATGAAAAAACTATTTTTGTATAGAAAATTAAAATACCCAAAATTCTTTTGACGTCTGAAACGTTTTATATTTGCTGGTTTTCAAATTTTGTCCATAATTATTAAAGTATGAGAAAGATTTTGACAAATATTTAGGGACAATTAATTAAATAGTTATTTTTTCACTTTTAGAAAGTATTAAAATAATCCAGACCAGTAGTTGTTCCTGATATAAATTATTAATCGTCTGCTCTTAAACTTTTCCTTAGCGTACTACCAGAAATGTGTTCTAGCAGCAGCTCTTCGTATGTATTCTTGTTCTTCAACAATAAAAGTATTGTTATAAATTGTAAAATTTATATACAATTTAATTTTTTTAAAAAAATTTAAAGTGATAGCAACAAATTGAACGGAAATGAAATTTGAGTCACTGGAAATATTGTTTTTCGAAATTTAATACAGCATCAAAATTGTTATTGTGAGATAATATTTTCGAAAGATAGCGCTGAAAAACGCAAAATCTTGCTTAATTTTTAATTAACTAAAGCTTTAATTAACTTGTGTGCTTTGAGAAGTTGATTATTATCTTATATTAAATATTTACAAAAATAAACAGAAATAAAAGTAGATTAGTTCAAAGTCCCACCGTTTCCTAGCAACGAAGTTTCTATAAATTTGTTTTAATTTCAAAATCCTCTACATGTAATCAAGTTTTTATCAAATTTTTAAAAAAATAGTAAGGGATGAAGGAAAAATTACACATTTTTAAAAATTAGTATCAGTGAAAATTAAAAGTTTCAGATGACATAAATATATTTTTTGAAACAAATTGCTCCGAAATTACTGCGGAAAAAACGGTTTCTGTAAATTTCTAATTATCTGAAACTTTTGGAAATGGAAAAGTTGACAATAATGTTCCTCTTGTTTTAAATGATAAGTTTGCAAAATTTGGCTCTAATAGGTAATGTGGCTTAGAAGATACACATATCTACATAAATACCCATAATTAGTTTTATTTATATTAAGATACTAGCTGATATGCTCAGCGATGCTCGGGATTAAAATACTTTCATGTCTAATATTTTAAGGTGAAAAATACTTTTATATAAAATACTGTAATGCACAAAATTCTTTTATCGTCTTAAACGTTTTTAATTGAAATGAGAATATCAATTGGACAGTACGATTTTTAAAATTTGACGATAGCTAATTTTCACCATAGATAAGGTTTAAAATAAAGGTTTTAATAAATGTTTTGGTACAAAAATAGAAAATTTTTCATAATTATAAAGCATAAAAATAAATTAGATAAATAGTTGTTCCTGATAAAAAAATTTTCTTAATCAACTCTGTGAACTGTCTTCTTTAAAACTTTTCTTTAAGTGTTCTAGAATTCTGTTAATAAATTCTGGCAACAGTTCTTCGTATGTATTCTTGTTATTTAACATTAAAAACCAGACAAATCCTTTGCAGCTGCAACTAGAAATGATAACAAAATTTTAAATAATCCCACTTTACCAGGCGCCCGCGTCGTCCCCACCCCGTCAGGCGAAAACGTAAACAAACCCCACACTACTCCCCTCACACCGTCAGGCGAAAGAATAATCAATCACCCCCCCCCCCAACTGTTGTCAGATTCCCCACCTGCTAGTTGTTACCTTCGCTTCCCTAGAAATGGGAGGTTAGCATGAAATCATGCAATCTCGCATTGAATCTCGATGCATGAAGTCTCGCGGATGAAATAAATACAATCTTTCAGGAAATTCAAAATATCCCTGAACTATCTGCTGCCCGGGGATAGCCCCCTGGGAGAAGCTTATGATTCTTGCCAAGGCGCTTCGGCCCAACACTGTAACACTGAACTAAGTGAACACCAGAAAAGATCACGACCTGTCAATCTTCAAAGCTTATTATAAAAGAAAATAAATAAATAATAATAATAAATAATTTATTAAAAACTAGATGCCAGTACCATCACTGCGATTCGTAACACCCCAAATTAAGTCCTACTTGCTCTTTCCCCCCTCGCCCGACATGACTTTCACATCACAGAGGTGAGACCTCATTCCTTAAATTCATTTATAAACAATCTGTTTATGATAATATATATATATATAATAAGTCACCAATATCAATATGCGAACTCGACTGTTTTCCAATTAATTAATGCAAGAACATATCCTAATTTATAAAAAAAAGCTTATTCTCCTGTCCTTTTTTAAATTAAATGTCTGTAAATTCTCTAATTAGGTGCAAACAATTATATCATGCCACTAACCACTTATATTGCAATTTGAATTGGAAGATTAAAGCCCCTTGAGGCTGTGCGCTTCCAATGATCCTCCCACACACACATGAACATATTTTTGCAAACTGTGTGTAAATATTAATCTTGACAAATTTTTTAAAAAGTGAAAAAAATAAATGAAATTTGTGTTACTAAAAAGCTTAGTTTTTTAAACTTTAAAATTGAGTATAAGTATTTTTGTGACTTCATATTTTGGAAAGATATCGCCGAAAAATGACAAAATATTGATTAATTTTTTATTTTTTGTAATTAAAAAATAAAGGTTTAGTAGTTCGAAGTCACACCGTTGCCTAGCAACGAAGCATCTATAAATTTGCTAATTTCAAAATGGTCTGCATCTATTCAATTATTTTTAAATTAAATTTTAAAAAGGAATAAAATCTGAAGGAAAACTGGCACAAAGTTGGTATCATTGAAAAGGTAGAAATTTTGAATTTTAGGATAGTATAAAAATATATCTCGTGGGGGATAAATTTCTCAGAAGTTAATGAGGTAAAATTGCAAAATTTGTGTCAATTATTAATTAACTGGATGTTTCAGTAACTTTTGCTCTTTGAAAAATTTACAGTAATTTTTCTCTTGACTTAATAATAAGTTTTAATAATAAGTTTCGTTAAAATCGGTCAAGTGGTTTAGGAGATGTGGAACATGCATACAATGACTTTTATTTATATTAATATTTGCCGCGCTTTTATTATTTAGACAAAAAAAAATGAAAAAAACTTGTAAATAAAAAATAAATTAGTTTTTATTGCATTTTAATAAAAGCACTTTTAAAAGTTTTTATGTACTTTTCATATTTCATCAAGCAAGTTTTGAAAATTCAAACCCTGTCATGTGAACCAGTAACAATTAAATGTTAATGATCGCTGTAAATATGAGAGAGCTCCCTGGTTTCACGAAAATTTATGCCAATTTTACAATTCTACTAGCTTTCTGCTCGATATTAAATTTGCAGTGAAAAATCCAAATATTTAAATCAATGATAAAGTTCTTGTTCACCATCGCCAAGCAATCCTGATATACCTATGGTTCTCAGGAATAACGTTATTCCTCTTCCTCAAAAGTTTATTCCCCCAAAAGTGACCACCCAAATTCTAATTGCCAGCGACAACCACAAAACGACCTTGAGAAGCAGCTGCCCGCCTCGCCTATTATAAGCGAGGGGGAAAGCAGTAGCGATTTTCTACGTCGGAGCCGGTTTTCGGGCGATAAACAGTGAGCAACTTTCTACGTCGGAGCCGGTTTTAGAGTAACTATTGAGGAGCGACTTTCTGCGACGGAGCCGGTTTTAGAATAGTCATCGGTGAGCGACTTTCTACGTTCCAGCCGGTTGAAGGGTTAAAAATACTCTTTCATATGAATCATTAATGCAAGATTACAAATGAAATATTTAAACGAACGTTTTCGTAGCCAGTAATACCGCCGAACAGCTGGTGGGCAAAGGCGGCTAACTACAAAGCGTTTTCATTAGGTGTTTTATAGAGATTTATAGTAAAAAAACAACTTCAAGAAATGATAAATTTTACAAGATATTAATAAAGTTCCTAAGCATCTGAATTATTAAAAATAGACATGTAGGTTGAAAGGATAAATTGCTTTACTCAAAACATGTATTCTTTATAATTTTTCTTTCTTTCCATTCAATGTAAAGAGATTATTTAATCGCATTAAAGGTTTTCATGTTCCACATTTAACTTATTATATATTCTAATTATTACTATTTCTAAATATAGCGCGTATTTACTTGTAAGATATTTTATTCATTCCGTATTTAATTGAAATAATTTCAGGGCTACAGAAAAATATTATGC
The DNA here is from genome assembly GCA_013235015.1 of Araneus ventricosus. Taxonomy (NCBI): domain Eukaryota; kingdom Metazoa; phylum Arthropoda; class Arachnida; order Araneae; family Araneidae; genus Araneus; species Araneus ventricosus. The sequence goes on along the minus strand of BGPR01001794.1, from coordinate 19,733 downwards.
CCAACAATATGAAACAAAGCGAAAAATATTACACTGCCGATTGTGAATTAGATTTAACAAATCCTCGCATTCGATTTTTTTCTCTTCTTCCCATCAGCCCTTGCAACAGTATTTCTTCAAGACCACTAATAATCTCAATCCCCAGCTATAATTAATCAACATAATTAGAACTATTTATGACGCCCCTCTTCTGCAGAACTCTCCGCAATTCATTAAGAGTAACCATTAATTTGAAACTGCATGAGATATTAAACGGTAACCGTAATTAAAAATAATCAACATCTTAAAAAAATAGAAGAGCAATTAACAAAGGTGGGGAATTCTTTACCACAGAGCGAAAGATATTTTCATATATAAATGAGAGATTTGTTGCTTTAACTGTTCTCTAGCTGTATCGTTTCATTATTAAATGATGTCGTCTTTCGAGGTTAAACATTTTGAGCTTCGTACATTCCTTGCGACGAACTTGTTAGGGACAGTAGTTTTAATTTGCATCGAGTGCTTGTCTGCTGTTTTATTCAGTTCAATGCATACTTATTTAGAATTATGTCCACAAATGGGATGCTGTTAGCTTTTAATATGTCATAAATAATGTAGGGTAGAGTGGGTAAAATCGGGTAGTGGGGTAAAACCGGGTACCCTTTATTCTGGCGCTTTATTTTTCCTATCTAGCAGACATATACTGAATTACACTCTACTATTCAAGAAAAAGGAACCGTCGTAGTGGCGTGTTGTAGCTGTTGAATGCACTGCATATGTGAAGGTTTATTTATTTTAAGATTTCAACTCTCTAATGTTCGTTTCGTTTTAAACTGTCCTTACTTAAAAACCATTAAAGTTATGAAAACTATATTTAGTCCAGTTTATTATACGTTTACTAAGGATTCATGCCCCATAAAACAAAAGGATTTACTCCAATATATGTGCGGTTCTATTTCGTTTTTTATAACCAATTCACTCGGGGTAAAACCGTGTCCTCCAAGTGGCGTAAGACCGGGACTATCAGCATTGATGATTCTTCCGATGAAGACGGTAAAAAGAAATCAGACCTTAATTGTTTATATTTTAATGATGTATTTTCTAATTTAAATAGAGAAGAAAGGTTAATCCAATGTAAAAACTGTCTTAGGTGTGTCCACGAAAGCTGCAGTGGCCCGGAGGAAGAAAACAAATGCTTTACATGTGAATTTTGTAACTAATATTCTTAAATTGTCATATAAAATAAAATCGATTGCAACTTTTACACTGAAAGTCGAGTTTTCCTAATTTCCCATAATGTTAACATGTGTACCCGGTTTTACCCCACTAGTGCGGCAAAAAACAGGTAGTTTGATACTTTTATAAAAAGTCATTGATAAAAAAAGTAATGAAACTGTGGCTTTTTTGGAAAGATATATTGTACTCCGATAAACAATGAATATTTAAACAACAATAAATATTTTAATAAAATTTGACAAGCTCTCTGTCGAATATTTGAATATTTTAGCTCCAACAGGCCTGCGAGTCTTATGTACCCAGTCTTACCCCGCTTTTCCCAATATGTGCACTTTTGTGACCGATGTTGTCGTTAACCCATTAACACCCAAATTAAGTTAAAGCATAGATTTTAATAAATTTCTATCCAAATTTTACGTTCAAAACACCGAGACTAAGTTAACTGTTCATTAAAATTAAAATCACAGAAAAATTTTATTTATTTATTTATTTAAAAAATGCGCACTACAGAACAAACTCCAATTACAGAGTGCATGATACAGAAACAAACACTTAAGTAGCCGTAAAATACAGATTAATAAAAACAACAGATAGACATAGAAATCACTAAAAACTCAATACGACTATAAAAAGCACACAAAATAAAAACACGTCAATAACACAAAACCCGCAAACATTCAGTCTTAAAAACACCATAAGACATATTAAACACAAGAGATACAAGATCATACAAGATCATCAGAGTACCTGTTAAAAATCTTGTAAAATTTATAAATAGAAAAATTACGTATGTAATTAAACCTTGTAAATACATTTACAAATAAACAACTCTTCCTCAGACTTCCAGTCGGCACAGAAAAAGTGAAACGGCTCGATATGTCACTGCAATCAAAGGCATTATTAATTATCTTATGATGAAATAAAATACAAGGAAGATCACGTCGGACCCTTAAACTGTGAATGCCAAAGATGATAGATAAATGAGATGAGGATAAGTCTTGTGGATAATAGTGATTTCTTCGGTAAAATAAGTAACGTAAAAACCTAGTTTGTACCTGTTCAATAATTTTAATTTTAGTTTTATTGTAAGGGTCCCAGACAAGACAACAGTACTCAAGACCCGAGCGGACAATAGTGAAAAATAAAACCTTCAAAACAAGTAGACCGTAGAAATGTCTGGTATTACGTTTGATAAAGCCAAGTTTAGTGTAGGCCTTAGAGACAATGTTATCAAAATGTTGGGTAAAATCGAGTCTAGTGTCAAAGTAACTGACTTCGATCGGCGTAGTAAAATATCATTGATTTGGTAAGAATAAAAAATAGGCTGTGATTTTCTAGTAAAACTAAGGATGCTGCACTTTTCAACATTAAGGCATTTTTTAATTTAATTCTCATTTTGGCTTTCTTTTTTTTCTAATTCTTAAGAAAAAATTTGAAAAAATCGGTCAAAAATCATTTTTAAAAACGATTTTTACATAATTATTTAAGATTATTGAAATACACTATAATATAAAAAAATTAAAAAATCACTTTCTAATTCTTTGCATTACCTCAAAAATATGTAAATCAAAGGAATAATTTAAAAAATTCAAAATGATGACACTTTGATTTCAAAATCTGGCTAACTGGTGGTATATACCTAACTTAAACTATTTAGTAATTGATAAAGTAAGAAAAGAAACTTAAAAACAATCAACTAGAAAAAGTAGAATAAACAAATTTAAAAATATTTTAACTTAAACTTTAAACAGAAACAACAAAATTTAAACTCTACAATTTAAACAATAAAATTTAGACAATGTTTAATTAGCTCGAATAGCAGATGCATACAGTAACAAATGGAAATCAAAATTATTCAAAGAAAGCAAAAACTAAGAAAAATACTCTGAAATAATCGAATTAAACAAGCAAGGAAGTCTAGTCCAATTTGTCAAGGGGGGAGGACTGAATTCGAAATGGATTCAAAATATTTGGGAAAGTTTTCTGTAAGAAGCTTTCAATACGCCAAATATAGCTCCTCTTAGACCGAAATTTCCCAATAAAAGACAAAGGAGATCAGTACCATCTAATAAGCATTATTTTAAAAGAGGAAGTAAAACCAAACACAAACATAAAAACGCTAATAAGATTGAAATAAATATATTAGCCATCGGGTTGACCTTCATAAAAATATACTTATCCCACACTTAGAAGAGAGATAAAATGTCCTCACTTTTATTACAAACCAACGCGAACTTCCAGTCTAAATAAGTATTCCCCTTTTTTCTTTGTAAAAAAAGACTAGAACAATTGCGCCATCTGTATTCGGAAAAGAAAAAGAAAATCAAAACAGAAGGAGGAAAAACAGGAAGGGTAGGAAATTAAATCATTTAGACAAATTAATAAAAAAAAGCCTTTAATTTCCTTCTATGCCTCAATAGAAAGTGGTGAAAGGTTTTTTTCAGATTTTATATTCCAGACTGCTCTCAAGGATAAGATCTTTAATGCCGTGAATATTAAAAGGGAAATGGTTACCATTGAGATTCTTTAGGATTGAGGAAAGCATTCGATTCTGCCCCTGAAGTGAAATGTAACTGTGCAATAAATAGAACGTTGGACGTAACCGGGGTTAAAAAGATGGTATCGAAATGCTCCTCAAAATATATGTAAACCTGTTTATTGATTTAGAAAAACTGCATGCACTATAAATAAAATAATTATCGTTTTCATGAAATGCATTGCACCAGGCTTATTTAAAATTTCACACATACCTTTAACTTAGTATACACAATACCAAAAGCATTTACGAAGAAATTTTTGAGGTATTTTACAAGAAAAGCATATCAAATTCGTCTGTTTAGGTTTATCAATATTGTTCGACTCGCTATTCCTATGCTAAAGGTAAAGTCGTGACATTTCTCAAAGAAGCATATTTGATGTGAAGTATTTTATGTAAAAGACAACAAAAAGTGAAAATTTCGAATTGTGGCACTCATCTTTCAAGTGAACGGTATGTCAAATTTCATTCATAAAGCTCGTCGTATTTTGGAATTATGTCCGCATGCCGACAGGTCGACAGAAAAACTTCCCATAGAAATATTCCCTTTAAAATTTAATAAAAATCTGCAATTTTAGCTCAAAGACGTATTTTGTGTTTCATCCATCTAATATGCTTTATACTTAGGCATTTTTTGTGATACATTTGTAAATAAGAAAATATATATATTCGCAAAATTAACGATTTTAAGATTATTATTAAAATTTTTTTGACAAGGAATTAATTAAACAAAAAATCGTTTGGCTATAAAAAATAAATTAAAAAATCGTTTGTCTATAAAAATAAATTAAAAAATCGTTTGAATATAAAAAATAAATTAAAAAATCGTTTGAATATAAAAAATAAATTAAAAAATCGTTTGGCTATAAAAAATAAATTAAAAAAATCGTTTGGCTATAAAACCAGCGGGAGTGTTCTCCCCTAAACTTTCTCGTATACTTCCCCCAAAAGGTGCCGTTTCTCCTCCCCCCGCGTGGATAAAAAAATTCGAACCTACTGTTATCCAGAATCATATGACTATCAGAAGGTTTTTCATTATAGTGATTGAAAAATATCTAGGTAAAGAATTCAAAGAGATGCGTACCGATTAAAACGCATCTGTCGCACACTGCTAGGTTTCATGCCGTCTCAAGGACAAACTGGCGTAACCGCTCCTTTCGCGAGCACAGACGATTGCTTCCGTACGCATGCGTGTGGAGATAGCGGAATGGTTTCAATGTTAAATTATACAGAGCGACAGACAGTCAACCCTTTGACGGATTCGGCCCAAAATTTTATACGGACCTACATTCATGGCGATAAAACTGTGTACAAATTTTATCCATCTAGCTATTCAAGTTTTTGAGTTATAGTGTTCACATGAATTCGGACATACAGACAGACAGACTTCCCGTTGACGGATTTTGTCCAAAATTTGACAGAAACCTACAAATTATGTTTAAAGACCACATACCAAATTTCATCCCCGTAGCTCTCATAGTTTTCGAGTTATCGTGTTCACAGACAGACACACAGGCAGACAGACATAATTCCAAAATTGTGTTTTTCGGACTCAGGAAAATTGTGTTTTTCGGAATTGTGTTTTCGGACGATTACAATACTTTCTCTTTGTATACTTCGTATACGAGAAAGTAAAAATAATTAAAAAATTCGTATGGTGCCAATATGTTTCAAAAATAATTTTTTTGATTGAAGTGAATTGAAGAAAAACTTTGAAGTGTGATTGAAGGGAATTGAAGAAGAGAAGAATAACGCCATTATTGTCTTTTTGCGAATGTTGTCTAGGAACGTGAAAGAAAAAGAATTTTTGAAAAGAAATTCGATGTCAATAATTGGAATATCATGTATGTGATGCTGTACATAGTTGTGTAAAATGTCTGTCTTTGTGGAAATAGTCAATAAATGTGCTGTTCTTTGAAGAAGGTACTCATACTTCGTCCAATGTTGTAAACACAGTACAAAGGAATTCTTTCAATATTTAACTGAAATCTGCAATTTTAATGTAAAAACGTATTCGAAACTTCATTCAAGTTACTTTACTTTTTAGACATGCTTACTGAGAAACAAATATGAGACATACAAAATACTAAACTTGCATTTTTCGATCTCGAAAGGTGTAAAATGTAGAAATTACAAAGCACTTAGTGTCGACCCAGCTCATAAATTCATCTTTGCGCGGCATTAAAATATCATGTCTAATATTTTTAATTTAAAAATTACTTTTGTATAAAATAACATTATTCACAAAATCCTTTTATCATCTGAAACATTTTTAATTTAAATGAGAATTTTAATTGAATCAAACGATTTTTAAAAATCTCCGAAAGCTAATTTTCTCCGAAATTAATTGAAAAGACAATTAAATAGTTATTTTTTTATAAAAACAAGAAAATAAACCAAATCAACAGTTGTTACTGATATGAATTGTCAATCGTCTGCTTTTAAAATTTTCTTTTAATTGTTCTTACACAATTCTGTTAATGTGTACTGACATCAGTTCTTCGTATCTATTCTTATTCTTCAGTAGTAAAAGAATATTATTACATATTAAAAATAAAATTAATTTTTAAAAATTTATTAAAATTACAGAAACAAATCGAACGGGAATGAATTTATGTCACTCTGAGAAGATACTTTTTTAAAAACTTTATTACAGTGTAAAAATAGTTTTTGTGAGATTATATATTCGAAAGATGATAGGGATATAATCGGACGTAATTTTTTAATTTAATTAAGTAAACTTTAGAATTATTTTAGAACCAATTATAAGCACTACCAAAAAATATCAGAGTTTCTATAAATTGCCTATTCGTAGTATCTGTAAATTGCCTTATTACAAAATCGTGCATTTTTTCCATTATTATTTATTGAATTTCGAATAATTAATGAAAGTTGATTTAAAAATTGCATTGAATTGAAATTGGTTTCATTGAAAATGTAATTCTTTAAATTTTCAGATGGTACACAAATATCACTTTTAGAACAATTTGTTCCGCAGTCGCTATGAAAAACCGCCAAGATTTCGGATAATTTTTAATTTATTGAATATTTATCTAACTTTTAAATACTGTGGCCGTTTTCGAAAAGTTCACAGTATTCATTCTCTTATCTTAAATAATAAGTGTGCAAAGTTTGATTCAAATCCGTCCAGTGGTTTCGGAGAAGATGTGGAACATACACACATGCAAACATAGCCACAATGATTTTTATTTATATTAAGATAATTTACATACCATAAAATAAAAATGATTATTTTCATCAGATGTGCCTTTTACTTTTGTATATAAAAATATTCTTTTGCGTATCATTTACTTTCCATGTTCTTAAATGCATGCCACAGATATTTCTCGTTGTTCTTTTGACCTCATGTGCGAAACTAAATCTATTAAGAATCTGAATGAACAAGAAAAAATGTTACTTAATGGCAGATGAATGTTCTACCATCACCTTTTCCATCAAAGTTGACTCGTCTTAAGTTCCCCTCGCTGAAAAACTTTTCGCTTAAAGTACATAAAATACGCATTAGCGAAGACTTTCCAAAGGCAAAATTTCGTCACTTACTCGGCAAGAAATGAGATTTTTCCAGTAATCGCACAGACACGTGACGTTGAAACAGCTGGTCTTGAAATAATCGAAAGGTGGGGAATTTCTATTTTCTTCATCAGCCGTTGCCAAGAGTGGGTAGAATGTCCATTGAAAAACGGAGTTTTATGCCCTATAAAATGAAAAACACTTCACGACATTCACTTCTTTATTTGGAGATACAGTAAATGCATTGTAAACGTGATTTTAATACGTAATGTGTTAATGATTACAGCTGTACGACTTTGAAATTTGGTGCAAATGATGTACTTTATTAATTGTTCTTTGGGCTTTCTTACGGTTGATGCGTGTAAATGTTTACAAGTAATAAAATGGAATTTGGAAGTGATTTCAAAGAGTGTTATGAAAGCTAAATGTCGTGGAAGGGAAAGCTGCTTCTGAGGTTTTAAGGTGATAATAGCCAACCATTTCAAAAACTATAATGGTTATTTGTCGCGAAAATAAATGAAAAGGAAAATGCATTTCAGTGTTGTTTTATGGATTAATATAGAGAGAAGAAGATTAATTTAAATACAGTTCTTTTTTCTGGATATTTCTATCCCTTCATTTGGATCCTTTCTCTGGTGCTGGATAATTGAATATAATGCTTTTGGAAGTGAACAGAGATAATAGTAAAATTCTTAATAAATAGTCGACAATAATAGTCGATCTCTAAATTTTCTATTTTGCGACTTTCCTACAAAATTATAAAAGTCTTTGCCATAAAATTGCTCAAAATGACATTTTCTATTTTGCAACTTTAAATAAACTCTCCTTCTTACTACAATCAATATATATAACTGTTTAATGATTTAGTCTAAAATACAGTGGAAATCTAATTATCGGAATTTTGCGGTGATTAAACCCATTTCCATATATGGAAATTCCCACCATTGGATATATTTTAGAAATTATGTAAATATACTTCACACACAGGCATAGAAAAAAATTAACTTTAATTCATTAGATAAAGAATAAGAAACGTGAGACATTGAAAATTGTAAATACTGTAAGATACATAAGAAAAGAATTCACAAATTTATCTATGCATGACTTTTCATTGCATACATATATATGTATTGAAACTATAAACTATGCGAAATTACAAAATCGAATAATTGGAGATTTATTGTAGTTCATTTTCTTCCTTTTAGTTACCAATCATTAATATATATGATTATATTTACGTTGTTCTTGTACTTATCAATCCATTTTACTTCGTTTAATAAAATTTATCCATTTTTTAGTTCTGTTATCTACTATTCTTTTTGACCTGCAGCTAAGACACTTTGCCCATCAAAATATGCTGTCGGTCTAACTGATAAAACATCGAAATCAGTAAAATTGAATTTAAGATAGTTAACCTTTCAGGTACAGTATTTTCATATTGTTTTAGCGAGGTACAATCGAATAAATTCGAAGTTAGAAATTGTTTCTTAAGGCGACTGTAAAATTTTCGATTTTATGAAAAAAAAATATATAATATTTCCCGGAACAATTTAAAACAATTCGCGTTAAAAAATTCCCATAATTATGAAAATTATGAAGGAAAATGTATTAGCTCTTTAACGTAAACTTTGAATATGGCCATACTTTTAAAACGCTATATCTCAAAATCTATTGTTTTGATATTGCGCGCAGGGTATCTCAAAAACAATTGAATATTTTTACATAAAATTTTTACCGCACATGTATATTAATTAAACATGTGATTTTTAACGAACATGTAATTAATGTTCTAAAAATTGAACTACAGTTTTGTACATATTTCTCCACCCTCCCTCCCCCAATTTTTTAGCGGGGGATGGGTAGAAAAGTTGAAATTTTAACTATTTTTAAATATTTTTTTAAAGATTGATTTATAAAATAGAAAAGAAATTTAAATGTTAATAAATTGTAGTTCAGTTTTTAAACATACTGTTTGGGTTACTTAGATACCCAAAATATTGTGTTTAGTATTCATAATCAAGCGCGCAAGGTTACTTTCTCATTTTTTCTCCAAAACTTATGCCCATATTTATTACTCTCTCAAATAAATAAATACGAATATGAAGGTTTCAAAATGTGTGTACTATAAAAGAAAGATACTATAAGAGATATTTTTCCAGAAAAAGTGAGTTTGTGAATTGTATTGTTTCAGAGATGTAATATATCGAATTTGACAGTTTTCTACCATTTTTTCAATGTTTAAGAGTCATATGTCCCCTTAAATATTAAAACGTATAGGAGTGATTCGAGAAGGAAGAAAAATGACATCTAAAAAAATCTCTCATATCCTACTAAATCACTTTTTAACCCATGAGCCAATATGGATTATCCTCCGAACGTAAGATAATAATACTTAAAATTCAAATAACAAAGTATATCTAAACTTCAACTAATGCGCTGTAATTTCCAATTTTTTTCCTCCCATTATAGCCATTTCCAGAAGATAAAAACATTTTCTGAACCAAAAGGCTCTATAAATGATTTCTTAAGTAAGCCGTAACTATAGAGTCATTAGTATAATAAGTCTGCATTCCCTACTCATAACCGACATAATAAGTCTCAGCCTGAAGCTAAATGTTAAGATCGTGAAGCGAGTAATAAATTTTGTCCAGAAAAAAAGGCTTTTCCGTAAAACTTAATATGCCGTTCCTTTTATCTGAGATTAATTTTTTTAAAAATCAGAACCCATCAAGAAACTTCCCGTGAGGCAAACGCGGAGGAGTCCATTATCGAATAAAGAAAACATTAAATGAAAGAGAATTTGACGCATTGTGGCACTTTGCCGTATCTGAGCATAATTACAATTTCTATTTAATCCTGCGAGTATTCGGTTATGTAGTTGATGTGTCTCGGTTATGAGGAAAGATAACCAATTGCGTGGCAAATGAGAATGAATCAAATTTCATGGAGGTTTTTTTCTTGAAAATGTACGCTCAGTGTATTTTTATAGAGGAGGAGTCCACTATCGAATAATGAAAGCAATAAATGAAAGAGAATTTGACGCGGTCTGACATTTTTACTGTATCTGATCATAATTACAATTTCTATTTAATTCAGAGGGTATTCGGTTAAGTAGTTGATGTTCTTCGGCTTATGAGGAAAGATAAACAATTACGTGGCAAATGAGAATTAATCAAGTTTCATGTAGGTTTTTTTTCTTGAAAAATGTACACTCAGTGTATTTTTATAGCAATGGTTATAGCGGAGGAGTCCAGTATTGAATAATGAAAACAATAAATGAAAGAGAATTCGACGCGGTCTGACATTTTTACTGTATCTGATCATAATTACAATTTCTTTTTAATTCTGCGGGTATTCGGTTATGTAGTTGATGTGTCTCCGCTTACGAGGAAAGATAACCAATTACGTGGCAAATGAGAATGAATCATATTTCACGGAGTTTCTTCTCTCGAATATGAATCTCTTGCACTTAAGTATCAGTTTCTAACACTTCAGTGTAAGCACATATAAGTTTGGTTTGCGCTATGCTTTATTATTGTAATTTTCCCCCGATATTAACAGCAAAATATATTAATTCTTGTGAAGAAATTTGGAATGTTCTTTAAAAATTATTTACATTTTCACCGTATTAATGAGACTTCTGATTTTGTAAATATTCAAAATTCGCATTAAAAAAGAATTTAATCTTAGGTATTGTTTGCAATCATGTGTGAAAAAAACAATTCGTTTTCTTTTCGTGTGCGAAGTATGTAGGGAGAAAATTACGGTAATAGTCCTAAATTTCACGTTTAGATTTTGAATTTTTTTGGAGTTATGTCTTTTTGTGAAAACGATCTTTGAAAATGCACCTAGACAAACAAATAAAATATGATGCGCGGTGTAAATCCCAAATTTATAGATCTATATGAAATTTTGGATCAAATTCATCAAAGGAACGTCTTTTTGTGAAAACGATCATTCAAAAATGGACCGAAATAGATAAATGCAATATAGTATGCTTTGTCAACCCCTTAAGTATCGTTTCCGTCATATTGACGTGCATCGAATTAACGCAATTTTAGGCTTATAAACTAAAATTTAATCATTAATTAGCTTTATAATTTATAAGACAAAAATTACGTAGAATCCATAAGCATCTCAAGCATTGGCGAATCCAGAATTCAGGTCTGGGGAGGTTGACGTCATTCAATTTTTGCATCGTCCTAACGAATGTCAAGCCTCACGGCTTATGTAAACCAAAACACTTTAACTTTACAGACTTTATTCACATGAAAATAAGAATCATAAAGAACAGTACAATACTTTCGATAATTCAATAAAAAATACGATGGAATAACAAGACAAAAAACGTCTTCGACCGCATCAACGCTACAAGTACAAGTGCAATGACTAGAAAATTAGGAAAATCTTCGATCCTGTTAAGACAGAAAACAATATTGTTTTTTTTTTTATAAATTTTAAAAAAGGGGAAATTAAGAACAAACAGTTGTATGGTTTTAGATAAAATCAAGAATTCTGCTTTAGCTCTGGGGGGCTGCAACCCGATAGCCACCCCCTGGATTCGCCGCTGATCTCAAGTATTCTATGCCTTCTTAGATAAATGAGAACATAACACCACAGCATACCCCCGAACTCGGCGCCTGAACGGCACCCTGTCGGTTGGATGAGTATGTGTGAAACTTTATTGAAAAAGCAAAAAAAAAAAAAAAATTACAACATTAGGATATAAATACACTTGAAAGGGAACATAATTACATGAACAAAGAAGAATAAAAAACACAGTGAGGATTACAATCCGAGTATTATAATAGAAATTTACAAGGGGAGTTATCAAATTTGAGTGCAGTGAAAGGGTTGAATGTTTCATTTAGTTACATTTTTTCATACAGTTGGAGCTTCATGATTCGGGGCTGTTAGTGTTGTTCGATGCGACGAAGAAGAAGAATTGAATAATGTAACACAACCGGTTATATGATGAAAATTGTCGCATCCTAAAAATCGTGGGACTGGTTTTTTGTTCTCTTGATATTTATACTGAGGGATCGCTGGAATTGTTACTCAAGTGTTGGCGGTGATGTGGTGAATTTTCTGAAGAATTACGAAGAATTGGGTGGCTGCTGATGTTTTAGTAGTGTGCTCTGCTGCTCAACTGGGAATTCTCTGGACTCTGGTTCTTGAGGTGAATCTTTTGCAGCCCCTTTCCAAAACAGGAGGGGTATCTTATTAGATAACAGAAAAAATGCGATCCTTAAGGGATTAATACCAAATATAGACTTACTAGATGATATCTGACTCGCAGATAGTAACATATTATTTGAGTATAGATCATTTTTTTCAATATATTTTCTTGATAATACAAATATATACAAAGACAAAAAACAACTATAAATAATTGTATGATTTTTCAAATTGAGTCTCAAAGAATATTGACAGAATAAGTAATAAAAACAACCACAATACCAACCTTTCAGTTAATAATGATTTTCTTTCTTTTTCCAATGTGAAGGAGCTCTTCCGCGATGTCAAAAAAAGCTGCAGATAATAAAAAACATTGTTGGTACAGATCTGAAAACGTTTTCAAAATTAATTAAAATTAAACAAATTTGTATGGAAGAAATTCATATCATTAAAAGCTAATTCTTTGAATTTTAAAAAATGGCGCAAAATGGTTATCAGACATGATATGTCTGAATTTATTGCGGAAAACTTTAAAATTTAAGTTTAATTTTAAATTAAAATAAATTTTGCAAAACCTTTTCTAGGGAGCACCTACTACCCAAGAAGCAAAATCTATCGCCAATCAAGTTTCTGATCAGTTGTTTGGGAGATTCTGGCATAGAGTTAGTGAGTGACTTTCTCTATATCTAATACAAGATACATAAATTTTTGATCTTATTCGTCGAAGTCATCGACTTGATATATAAAGTTTTCATTTAATTATTCAATGATGCCGTAAACAGGTTAGTGCTGCAGGGCTATTCAGGAACTGGATAAGAAATCTATAAACTGTCATGCACCGAAAATGCCTCTAATTTGAATGATTGTGATGTGATTGCAACGATCACTTGCAAAGACAGTTTTATAGCTTTCCAAATTAACCGTATCGTATACAACGTACAGGCCACCTGTCACAACATTTATAACTAATTTTGAAACTTTGTATCAATTTTGTCATTTTCAGAGACTCGCTATATTGGTTTCTGTTTCTATCGACTCGCTTGCCGAGATGCTATTTAATTTTAAAATGAGGGAGTCCTTTGTTGGACACCCTGTACATATTCCATTTGTGTATAACACGATAACTCAAATGTGCAACGACCTACATAAGGGAAATTTGTCTTTATTAAGGGAAATGTGTCTTACACCCAAATTATAGATGTGTACCAAATTTTGGAACCTATATTTCAACGGGATGATGTCTAAAATACGTATTTAGTTCTATTCTGTAAGCTAAGAAGCTAAACACAAATGAGAAAAAATCGATTGACAGCACCAACACTAGAATAGAGCCTAAAAATATGCGTCAACAATACTCAAAGCATTAAATATGCTAAAACATTTTCAATGAAGGTAATTCACCATGTTCAGATATTATTTATTAGTAGTTATTAGTTGTTCTCTTCAATAATTTATCTTTTCCAATTAGTTTAGGGGTGCATTTAAAAATGTAAACGATGTAGAATGAAGATGAATGACTTGAGGAATAAATAAGGGCCGCAGTGGCCTAGTGGTAAGGCCCCGGCCCTGGGGCCGGAGGGTTCCAGGACCGAAACCCCACCGAATATCCGCCGCGTATGGGGACTGTTCACGCTAAATCATACATAGTGGCCAAACGTCTTCCCGTGTGGCGTGGAAGTTTGGAGAAGGGGTGTTGGATCAGGTATCGTTCTCGTGATCTAACCGTGACTCAAAATTACGAGGTCCGTCCCAAAATAGCCCTCGTGTTGCTTCAAAACGGGACGTTAATACAACTAAACAAAACTAAACTCAGGAATAAATAAATTCTTACTAAATAACTCATTGGAATATATGTATACGCTAATAAAGTTTAAATTAATCAAAGGAAATAATAAAACACTTGTTCAAAATAATAAACCATCGAAATAAATCATATGCACATACCTAACCATAAAAAACAAATTTTTTTTCAAAATAAGTTTGCTTCAAAGAAAAACACTTAAAAAAAGTTTAAAAAATACTATAATCCATTAAAATTTAAATTAATGCCTACAAGATGCACACACAAATTTATTATTTATTTTTTCTAAAAATAGTTTTAATACAAAATCGAAACAATTTTAAATATTTTTCTCAAGGTAATTGGATATTCAACGTCTTTACTTTTAAACAGCTACTATGTATTACAGCCAAAAGCGAAGTGGAATTTATCACTCTCAATGGAAAACTTTAATAGAATATATCGGAATAAATGTATTAAATCAATCTCGACTGAAAATAATTTTCTTCTGCAAACAGTGAAGAAGATATAGAAAACATGTTATTGCAAACACTGTTTTCGTATTATTTATGATTTCGTTTTAAATATATTCATTGTTATTCTTCTGATTAACTTATTTCCTAAAAGAATTTTTTCCGTTTTCAGCTATGAAATATCTAGCCTATGTATGCTAAAATTGAATATTCAGTTTCTAATTGCTATTGCATAAGATGAAGTCGTATTTGATGAACCAAATATGCATTTTGCTTAGAAATTCTATTATGCTTGAAAAATTTTATATTTTTTGCATAGATTTTTTTTATCCTTTGTAAATTATTTATGTAAGTCTTACAATTTTTTTCACTTCACTTTAGATTTAATTTCTGAGCTGCCGTAAAACTGATTCAGATTGGTTTGGATAAGTAAACATTATGAAGAACTCGTCATTTTTATCAAGTTTATTGTTTGCTACAATTTCAATTGCAAAATAAATTTCTTATTCTATAAAACTAAATCAAATATCAGAATTAATTTAGTATCAGAAGAGTGAGAGAATAATTTCTTGCAATTTATCGTGAAAAATGCATTTTACTTTAAGTCCATATGTAGTTCGGAAACGCCATTTTCTTTTAGTATACAAAATTCTTTATTATTCTTTTTTGTTTCGCTTCCGCACGCATTATTTTTTATCTTACATAGTTTTAATATTTTTTTCCTCATCCCATATTTCACGAGCGTTTTGTAAAATACATTTATACAATTTGAAATTTACATCACTTTATTCACTTGGCTGCTTTTGCTATTTTTGTCGCAGTAATGAAATTGAGTCGCAGAAACGAGTTCAGAACCAAATAAATAAAAATAATAAAATAAAGCGAGTTCAGTTCAGAACCAAATAAATAAATAAAAACTCCTTTACAACCATTCCAGGTCATCTGTGGAATAAACTTGGACTTGTTTCTTCAGCAACCTATAGATTTAAGGAACTCACAAGCAAAGTCTTTGAAAATAAACAGAACCTTCATATTTTCCACCAGAACCTGAAGTTTTTTGAGATTTTTTAATTTGAACCTTTTGTGAATATGGGGATGATAGCCTTTGCAGCTAAAAATCCCAAAAAACCCCTCAAATCAATCAAAAACTCCTTTGTTATTTATTTTTCGACTGGTAATTTGGAAAAAATCACGATGGAAATATTCCCCATTTTATTCATTTGACTCGGGGTTCGCAAATATTATTTGCTTTCAGAAATCGTGAAATAGTTGCTGTAATAATTGAAAAATACCGCATTAAATTTTTAAAATGTTCTTTTAAAAATTAGAAGAGTTATTTCATTGACGAGAGTCCATTGTCATCAAAAAATTGTCACTATGCAAAATCTCCAATTTAGTAAGTTATCAATGTGACTGGTGACAGTGGCGTAGCGACCGGGAGGAAAGGGTATAGATGTCCCAGGCACCAGTTTTAAAGGCGGCGCCATGGAGTCAAATTATTACTGTGTTCATGACATTGTTAAAGCAAAATTTGAAGAGGGGGTAAAAATAATACCAAACCCCTGCCGCCATTTAAGTCACAGAAAACGACTGGGATAAAAAAAAAAGCATTGTTTTCCGGACGCCACATACTCTCACCACGCCACTAGGCATGGCGAGGAAACGTTAAAGACTTTATGTTACTTTTTAAAGCCGCTACTCAATTCCAAAATTTTTGGAAGACTTTTGGGTGTGGCAGACTTTTCGTCAATGCTGAAACCTAATGGAAATTGGCAAAAATGGATTTGATGTTTGGAATTTCAAATAGGTTGAAGTCTGATTGGAATGGTCGGATGGCCTTTTGAGAACCCCTTGCGAGGGTAGTGAGAAAGCAAAGCTTCTGCCTAGATTGGGACCCCGCGACGAGGCTAGTAAACTCGGAAATTCCCCGCTTGGGGGAGGAGGAATGTGGGACGACTTTGAACTTTCTCTCAAACAATGTCTCAAAACAAGGTTTGGAACATCCGCTAATGACTTACCTAAAATTTTAGACTTTAATGAGTGGAATACAAACCAGTTCTTGGGACTAATGGCATAGCCTAGCCTTCCAGTGAATGCCCAGTTTAATGTCGAATACAAGGAGAGGTTGAAAAATGCCATAGAACTGGTTCTGTAAACACAAACTAAATCACTAATGATGACGGCGGAGGCGGAAAAACGTCGTGATAAAATCATAAAACAAGTATTTCGTATTGTTACAAAGCTATAAAGTTGTTTCCCTGAGATGCTAAGCTTGACGACTTGGCGATAAATTTGGCGACCTTGGCGACAAATTTGGTGACCTTTTTGGCGACTTGGCGACAAAGTTGGAGACTTTGGCGTCAAAGGGAATTTTCTAAAAGGACCTCGAGCTTTCCACCTATTTCTACCGGTTTCATGAACTTTCTAGAGATTACGTCACTTCCCACGTACTGAAGTCACTTCCTGTTGAAAAGTATAAAGGCAAGCTCTCAAGCCAAGAAGAGTCAGTTGGAATTTGACCTGCAAGCAAGCTGGTAAGTTTACAAGAATCCTTTGAACAGTGTGTTGAGATTTATTGGTAGTCTTTGTTGTGAATTTTTACTAGTGCTGTTTTTAATACTTGAATTACGTTTCTTTGCTTGGAATACCTGTAAAATAAAGAGCCTTATTTTTTTAATCCTGCTTATTGGACTGCATTCACGTACACCCACATGACGATTTTTCACAGTATTAATATGTAACTTAATAATCAATCTCTTTAATGCAATATGTACACAGAGTAGTATAATTTTTACAGAATAGATAAATCCCAAGCTACCTCAAACCCTTGCTAAATGCGATAAACGTGTGATTTATCTATTCTTTAACCATTATACTACTCTGTGTACATATTGTATTAAAGAGATTGATAATCTATCTGCAAACAGAAGATATAATGCTATTAATCTGTTTTTAAATTGGTGCCTTTCAAAGAATATTTCTCCATATAATTCACCTACGAAATTTCCCAACAAATTTGTGCACCATGTTTAATGTAGTTTTTATACACTTTTATTAAAAATGATTTGTTTTATAATTGTACAGATTGAATTTTTTAATCTATTTCTTCATTCATTTACATATGTGCAAATATTTTCAAATTTTGCACACTGTGAGTTCCCAATGATAATACACTATCTTTAAATTTCTAGAGCTTAATAATCAATTCGGCGATTGGTTTATTTGAATTCTTATTTCACATACGTGATGCCACCTGGGGGTGTGAGAAAATTTGTTTCAAGATATCAAAATTAATATTTATAACTATGAATTATTACTAAAACATTAAAATGCGCAAATAATTAAAATTAAGCAATCTATTTTCTAGTAGAATAAAAACGTGTTTTTAAATTCTTTCTGATTAAATTTATTATCATTGAAATTCAAATTTTGCTGGATGGCGACCGATAAAAGTTTATGCAAATTTGGCCACTTCTGTTCGCGCTGTTATTTCACTAGATTGCATTTATTCGTAACTCTCTTCCTCTGTGGAACGAGTTTCAGTTTAGTTGAATAAGCAGTTGTGCGCAGTTAGCATGTTGGTTAACAGGCTAAAAGTGTGAGCTATATTTTCTGTGTGTGAGCCTGAGTGGCAATTATTTCGACGCCGTTTTTAAATAAATGTATATTTTTGTCTATGGATTCGACTCTATACTTTCAACACCTACAAAGTTTATGCAAATTTGGCCACTTCTGAGAGGCGCTGTTGTTTCACTCGATTGTATTTAACTCTCTTCCTCTGTGGAACGAGTTTCAGTTTAGTTGAATATGCAATTGTGCGCAGTTAGCGTGTTGGTTAATAGACTAAAAGTGTGAGCGATATTTTCTGTGTGAGCCTGCGTGGCAATTCTTTCGATTCCGTTTTTAAATAAATGTATATTTTTGTCTATGTATTCGATTCTATACTTTCAACACCTACACATTTTAATAATTTAAATTGACAAGATGTTTAGATGTTTCATAATTCTTCGTGTAACTTTGACAGAGTTAACGAATCTCTAAAAGACGTTTTATATTAAAATACCTCTGAAGGACATTTCCTTTATAAAAAAAACGATAGTATTCAATAAAACATTCTGCCAAAATTCTTCGAGATCTTTAAACATGCATGGCTGATTTACTGTCCCATTTATCATTGTACCTGCCAAAGTTCTGATCCGATTCTTTGTAAGATGGAAGAATAGCTTTCCGTCTCAATCACTTGGGATCAGCCCGCTTGTGAGTGATCACTATTTTTTCCTGCTAAAGGTGTGCAAAATGTATTTTTAATGCCATCATTGTTACGTCTAGCATAAATATTTAAGCGATATTTCTGTTCGGGAGCTTGCAACATGGTCGATGATTCGGCCGATTCATCATTTTCCGTCCAGAAATTGAAATATTGTTTTATAGGTTAAGTTACCGTGAAGCACTGTAAAAAATATCATATTCTCTAACATAAATTTAAATATTTTTTTATGAATTCTTAATTATACGCATACATTACTTACCTTCAGCGAAGCTGCGGGAACTGCTAATGTGTTTTGAGAATAAATTATTCAGATACTTCATAAATTAAACGTGATTAACTGATAATGGTGGGACTTAGTGGTCTTAACAACTGCATGATAGGATGGATGTATTTCTGTTAGGCGGCACATTCACCATTAGGTCGCTCCCCTTCTTTTGGAAAACAGGATGTCAAACCTCTTCAACATTGTAAGAAACCGATGAGAAATGGAACAGACCGAGAAAAAGTGGAAATCCCGTCCGGTTTGGATTTTCATTCGGCCCACTAGTCCATAAAACTGAAACATGATAGTCGGTTAGGGGGCCCGACCCTATCGCACAAAAGCGAAAACCACAAAATGGGAGTGGGAGTCAGTTTGGGGAAATCTGTTCGGGGAAACCCGTTTTGAAAGGGGACAGTTGGAGGCGCAGTAGGCTAGGGGATAGGGTTGCCTATAGGTGCGGTTGGCATAGTCTCACCTGTGAATGACCC
>BGPR01001793.1:202695-213826 GCA_013235015.1 Araneus ventricosus | reverse complement strand
AGTAAATTTATTTCTTAACTTATATGTAATGTAAATGAGAGTTTACTGATCTCTAAAGGCAATGATGAGACGACTCGCTGTCTGACATTCAAAACGTTCTATTTTCTTGTTGTCATTGAGATGGTGTTACACATAGCATATCAAGCACTACAAATTCATCGTATCATTTATATAATAGTTGGTCCTGAATTTGCAGGTGTTCACCCAATATGGCGCATTTGGTATGATGAAGAAAATCGAGTATGCATTTTGGACGCCTTATGTGCAAAATCCATTTACTCAAGCTTATCAGGAGTAAATTTATTTCTTAACTTATATGTAATGTAAATGAGAGTTTACTTATCTCTAAAGGCAATGATGAGACGACTCGCTGTCTGACATTCAAAACGTTCTATTTTCTTGTTGTCATTGAGATGGTGTTACACATAGGATATCAAGCACTACAAACTCATCATATCATTTATATAATAGTTGGGCCTCAATTTGAAGGTGTTCACCCAATATGGCGCATTTGGTATGATGAAGAAAATCGAGTATGCAGTTTGGACGCCTTGTGTGCAAAATTTATTTACACAAGCTTATCAGGAGTAAATTTATTTCTTAACTTATATGTAATGTAAATGAGAGTTTACTGATCTCTAAAGGCAATGATGAGACGACTCGCTGGCTGACATTCAAAACGTTTTATTTTCTTGTTAACATTGAGATGGTGTTAGACATAGGATATCATGCACTACAAACTCATCGTATCATTTATATAATAGTTGGGCCTCAATCTGCAGGAATTCACCCCTTTAAAATATCTAACCGTGCCCTGTGCTCAGAAAAGGTTGGCACCTTACGTCAGAGTGTCGCAGAGTGAACATGAGTTCCCTGCTTTCATCTCCTTATACGTGTACCTGTCTCAATGAGACCAGGCCACTTGAGATTTTACTTACGAGTCCAACTGTGTCCTAAAAAATGGGTGATACTTTACGCTGGAGCCTCGCTGATGGAACTGACTTTCTAGCTTAAAGCAAGAAATCAACTTACAAGAAAGGTTAAAGGTTGAAGGAGAGTCCTCCCTCTTCCGCCCAGGCCCTCACAGGATTCAATGGGCGGGCCTCTCTTACTTTCTTGTCGGGAAGTTCGCAACAGCAGAGCCGGATTATTAAGTAGACAAAGTACGCAACCGCCTAGGGGCCCCGCAACGTACGGGGGCCTCCAGACCTGCAGGGTTTTTTTTGCTGTATTTTCAAAGTACAGTGGAATCTCCCTATAACGCAATCGCTTGGTTCCAGTTGAAAAATTCGCTATAGAGAAAATTTCGTTGTACGGAGATTAGAGATTTTTGCAGTTA
The DNA here is from genome assembly GCA_013235015.1 of Araneus ventricosus. Lineage (NCBI taxonomy): Eukaryota > Metazoa > Arthropoda > Arachnida > Araneae > Araneidae > Araneus > Araneus ventricosus. Next base: position 212,487 of record BGPR01001793.1, on the reverse strand, counting down.
TTTAAGTAAATGTTATAAACCTTTTAGTATGTGCGATAAGTTCAAAAATATTTAATTATGACTTTCAATTAAAAATGGAGTAATATTTATTATAAATCTATTAAAATTATACTAATTTTTATTGTATAAATAAAGTACTCAAAAATGAAGACAATTCACCAATTTAGAGAATAATATGTACTAGTACGGATAAACATAAAATGCGTATTGTCACATCCATTTGCTGTTTCCATCCGCACTCCACCCCGATTCTTGGAATCTTGACCGGTAGAAATGTTGCTCCTTCTGTAGAAACTCAAGTCTCCACAACTGCATTACCCTTCACATAGCATTCTATTGTTATGTGTTATCACTGGAATGAACAATGCGAGTGGTTTCGGAAACAGGCACTTATGAGCGATTTGTTTGCCCAGAAATTAGTAACTTTCTCCAAAAATGACAAAAATCGAAAAGATAAAGGTCTGAAAAAATTCGTTATAGGGAGACAACCACTTCGTTATATGGAGAATATTTTGAATGTTATTTAACATTCCGATTAAAAATTTCGTTATAGGGAGAAATTCGCTGTTGGGAGACTTCGTTGTAGGGAGACTCTACTGTAATTAAATTGTGTGCTTTCACTTAATTTACTAAGGCCGCGCACTCGAATTTATTAAAAATAAAAATCAAGTTTCGTTTCATTTTTGGAACAATTAATCCCGAATTGATTACCTTCTGCAAGTTTTATATTAAGTTGCTTAGTAGTTATAAAAAAAAATTGCTTCATATTTCTATACTTAAATAGTTTTTTATTATTTTGTGTAAAATTATTTATAAAATTTAATTCAGTATTTTCTATCTGGGATACACTGAAAACAACGCTCTTGAAAGGGATCTACAATTAAATGTTTTGCTATTTCAGTTTGTCAAGATTTTCTACTTAAAAAACTACTTATTTGGAGATTAAATTAAAATCAATTCAAAAATATGTGACTTAGGAATTTGGGGATGGCAATATGGGGGACCCCAAGACTTACGCTGCCTAAGTGCACCTGATGAAGAATACAATAGAACATATATAGAATAGAACCATAGAACAACTGAGAGTCAACTTTTGATGGATTTGGTCCAAAAGTAGGTGTGGATCAACAGCTACAGAACTGGCATATACAAATTTCATTCATGTGGTTCATTCAAATTCATTCATGTGGTTCATTCAAATTCATTCATGTAGTTTTTGAGTTATCGTGTTCACATCGAAGGACAAACGTACGTCCAAACGAAGGATTTCGCCTCAAATTCGATACAGATCCGTAATTTTGATGTAGAGGACATACGAATTTTGTTCATGTAGATCAGTGGTGCGCAAATCATGGGTCGCGACCCCTCTGAGGGTTTCGGGAAACTTTTGGTCGATAGCTAAATTCAAAGAAATTTATTTGATAATAAAAATTATAAGGCTTTTCTTCAGAAAACGTGGTCGCGACCCCTTTGAGGTTGGTGGGAATCTTTTGGTCGATAACTAAATTCAAAGAAATTTATTTGATAATAAAATTATAAGGCTTTTCCTCAAAAAACGTGGTCGCGACCCCTCTGAGGGTCGCGGGAAACTTTTGGTCAATAACTAAATTCAAAGAAATTTATTTGATAGTAAAAATTATAAGGCTTTTCTTCGAAAAACGTGATGGCGATGCCCAGAGGGGCCCCAAAAATTTTACACAAAGTGAGGAGATCGAAAATGAAAATAGTTTGCGCACCACTGATGTAGATCAGAGGTTCCCAACCTGTGGAACGCGTACCCTGAGGATACGCGAGGGACTAGTTATGGATACGCGAAATCAAAATCGTTAATCGCGGAAACAGGAAAACATAAGGGATTAAAAAAGTTACAGAATTATGTTTTCCCAAGTGAATTCTTGCTGTTTAATAACTACAGCACTTGAAAAGTTGATTATTACGAAGTGTAATTTTTAGCTATCCTCATAAGTTAAGACGAAAAAACTACGATACTGGTTTCATTGGCTTTGGCGCTGAACTAATACTATTGTAAGACCAGAGTAAAATCAAAAATAAGTCCTGCAAATATTATTAATTCCAGTCATTTCACTTTTAAGCTAGCCTTGACTTTATTGATACTTCTTTGCATAGACGGATGGCTGGGGTAGGGGTGGAGGTGGATATGACAATAGGGGGTACGTGCAAACAAACAGGTTGGGAATCCCTGATGTAGATCGTTGCGTTTTTACTTTATTGTAATCGTCAAAAAATTCGAACTCGAGATTTTGACGAATCTCCACGTTTTAGACCTCCCCGAGTCCGAAAAACACAATTTTAGATTTATGTCTGTCTGTGAACACGATAGCTCAAAAACTATTAGTATTATGGAGATGAAATTTGGTACGTGATCATTACACATAATTTGTAGGTTTCTATCAAAGTTTGGACAAAATCCGTCTAAGGGAATTTATTAGAGCTCTTAGAGCTACTATTAGAGCTACGGGGCTGAAATTTGGTATGCGATCTTGACACATAATTTGTAGGTTTCTATCAAAATTTGGACAAAATCCGTCTAAGGGAATTTATTAGAGCTACTGTTAGAGCTACGGGGATGAAATTTGGTATGTGATCTTTGCACATAATTTGTAGGTTTCTGTCAAAGTTTGGACAATATCCGTCTAAGGGAATCTATTAGAGCTATTAGAGCTACGGGGATCAAATTTGGTATGTGATCTTTACACATAATTTGAAGGTTTCTATCAAAGTTTGAACAAAATCCGTCTCTGTCTGTCTGTCCGCGTTCATGTGAACTCTATAACTCAAAAAAATTAAACAGCTAGATGGATAAAATTTGGTACACAGCTTTTTCATCAGAAATGTAGGTACGTAGCTAAAAGTTTGGGCGAAATACGTCAAAGGGTTGACTGTCTGTCGGTCTGTATAATCGCATACTTTTGAACGCCATAACTTCTTGAAAAAATTACTTAGATAAATGAAATTTCGTATGTAGTCTTGAAACCCTAATTGTAGATGTGTCTCCAATTTTCGTTTAAATCGGTTGAAAAAAGGCGTTGAAATTACCTATTTGGTTTTTCTCCATTGTATGCAGAAAAAAAGCTGCGGAACATGGAGCAAGTATTTTTCCCACCTTAGGGAATACCGCACGTTTTCAGCTCGCGGTGCATTTTTTCCCCGTACCCGTGTTAACGTATGCGAGAAAGTTTTGGGGAGGCCACTCCCGCTGGTTGAATTATCGCATTCGTTGAGTATAGTTAGGTTTAAAACGTTGAAACTTCAGCCAAATCTCGAGGTTAGCTATTTTGTGATTATAATGCTTTCCCTTTGTACGCTTCATATCGTCGTCGTTGAAGCAAATGTCACCAAATCCACAATAAACCTTCTGACGGACCACTGCAGTCGAATAGAATTTCCAATTAATTACTCCGTGATATAAAACTGTTACCTGCACATCAGTAAACCATTCATAGAAGCTAAAACTCTGTAAAATAATTTTTAATATTTATCATTATGACTCAAAATTAATTAAGCTTCAAATTGACTGTGTCTCAAACCTGTGGCTTTGTACTTAGTGACTTTTGCTTGAACGACAACGACGCGTAAATGAAAAGACGTATAATCGAGATTTTAATAAGCTACTTTGATTATTACGAATTTAATGCTACTCATGCAAATTCAGTTAAAATCAATAATTGTAAAAAATTTTAAGATAGTACTAATACCATTTGTCCGCCACGAGAACTGTCGTCGTCAAATTGTCTAATTTACGGCGGTCGCTATGGCAACTGGTTATGCTAGGAAAGATCCATTTTGAATAGGAGGAATCCAACAGAAGTGGGAGTTTTTTTATTCTTGGCGCCGGTTTGCTGCGGAACACATTTGAATGAAATTCTACCTACTAGGAATGGATTCTTCCTACGATAACCTGTTTCTATAGCTACCGCCGTAAAGTATACAATTTGGCGGTTACAGTTCTGGTGGCGGACAGACAGTCTATACTTATAAAAGGCAATGTTTGTGTATGTGTGTGTGCGCGCGATGTCCAGACGAATGTTTCATACTTGCTTGTGATCAGAGGCAACTATCTGTGGTGCCCAAGTGGCAGTGTGAAGAAAAAATGTTATGAAAGATAAAGTCATATTTTTAAAATTTGTTTAATATATTATTTTAGTTCCTATAAGACCACTATGTAATCTATACTTATAAAAGGCAAATGTCCAGACAAATCTATTGTACTTACAGCCATGAAATTTGGCACACAGGTAGTCGTAATAGTGACTCAATTCACCTCGAATCCGGAATTTTAAAATTTAATATAGAAAATTTTTATTTTCTGCTTTGTGTTGTTTTGGATCATTTTTAGCACGTTTACGGCTGTAGTATTTTTTCTAATGATCGTAGAAAACAATCAATGCACCATCGGATAGAAAAAACAAATTTCATTTTAATGAAGTTTGTTTTGAGCTTCAAACGTAATTTACTGAATTTTGAGAAATTTTTTTTAAAAAAAGTCAGTTTTGCCATCGAAATTTGTATTTTTGTTTTTAAATTTTCTGCATCCGACGTTCTAATAACACTATTATTTTCAATTTTTTTTCAGCTTATAACTGGAACTGTTCTGTCGGATTTAAAACAAGAACGGTTAAAATAGCTTTTTCCATTTTTTTAAATTAATTTTTTCCTGGTCAGTTGAAAGATATTTTTCTCCAGCGAGAATACTCCAACGGACGTTTCTCCGGAGCTTTCCCAACATGCATTGTTGCAATTTCATTGGCTGACGGTGCAGAGCGCAGGATACGTCACAACCTTCAACTGAATGACTTCGATTATTATTTTCGGCAGTGTCTTAACATGTTTCTTTGTCTCGTATATTTTGCTTGCTGTATAATAATCATTTTTACGTTGCAGTTTTCTAATATTGTTTCGGATTAACGTACTCTGTATCGTTTTTCTACAGTTGGGGTTTTTTTATTATTATTTTGTTGAAGACCTGATTCCACCGGCAACGCCGTGCTCTTACTGCTAGTATATAATACTACAAAGTATGGAAATCAATAATGAAATTTTAAAATTAAACATTTATCATAAAAGTGAAAAAAATCTTGCATTTATTCCATATCTTGAGTACTAATTATACATATCTTATACGATTTATGCTCATGCAGGTATGCGGTTTTTTTTTTTTTTTTTTTATCCTTCAATCGTTGTTTGACGTGCTGATTGTCTGTAAGCATTAAGTACAGCACTATGAATCGAATTAAGTTCATTGAATGTTTTTACTTTCTCGTATACGAGGTATACAAAGAGAAAGTATTGTAATCGTCAAAAAATTCGAACTCGAGATTTTGACGAATCTCCACGTTTTAGACCTCCCTGAGTCCGAAAAACAGAATTTTGGAATTATGTCTGTCTGTGAACACGATAACTCGAAAACTATTACAGCTACGGGGATGAAATTTGGTATGTGGTCTTTAAACATAATTTATAGGTTTCTATCAAATTTTGGACAAAATCCGTCAACGGGAAGTTTGTCTGTCTGTATGTTCGAGGTCATGCGAACGCTATAACTCAACCAGCGGGAGTGTTCTCCCCTAAACTTTCTTGTATACTTCCCCAAAAATGTGCCGTTTTCCGTTCCCCCGCGGCTAAAAAAATTCGAACCTATTGTTACCCAGAATCCAATGACTACCAGAAGGTTTTTCATTATAGTGGTTGAAAAATATCTAGGTAAAGAATTTATAAGAGATGCGTAACGATTTTCCTCTCTTACCGGCTCAAGGACAAACTGACGTAATTCGCTACTCCGTAATGAAATTTCGTTCCGTTCTTCCAGTACGCATGCGCGTGGAGATAACGAATTCTCTTCAAAAGTAAATTATACAGACCGACAGACAGTCAACCCTTTGACGGATTTGGCCCAAAATTTTATACGGACCTGCATTCATGATGATAAAACCGTAAACCAAATTTTATTCATCTAGCTATTCAAGTTTTTGAGTTATAGTGTTCGCATGACAGCGGGCAGACAGATAGACAGACTTCCCTTGGACGGATTTTGTCCAAAATTTGATAGAAACCTACAAATTATGTGTCAAGTTCGCATACCAAATTTCATCCCTGTATCTCTAATAGTTTTCGAGTTATCGTGTTCACAGACACACGCACACAAACATACAGACACACAGAAATACAGACACACAGAAATACAGACACACAGACAGACATAATTCCAAAATTGTGTTTTTCGGACTCAGGGAGATCTAAAACGTGGAGATTCGTCAAAATCTCGAGTTCGAATTTTTTGACGATTACAATACTTTCTCTTTGTATACTTCGTATACGAGAAAGTAAAAACTTGAAAAGCCAGATGGATAAAATTTTATACACAGTTTTATCGTCATGAATGTAGGTCCGTATAAAATGTTGGGCCAAATCCGTCAAAAGGTTGACTGTCTGTCGGTCCTTATAATTTACTTTTGAAGAGAATCCGTTATCTCCACACGCATGCGTACTGGAAGAACGCAGAGGAATTTCATTACGGAGTAGCGAATTACGTCAGTTTGTCCTTGAGCCGGTAAGAGAGGAAAATCGTTACGCATCTCTTTGAATTTCATTCTTTGCTTAGATATTTTTCAATCACTTTTTCATTATAGCTATAATGAAAAACCTTCTGGTAGTCATTGGATTCTGGGTAACAATAGGTTCGAATTTTTTTAGCCACGCGGGGGAAGGGGAAACGGCACCTTTTTGGGGAAGTATACGAGAAAGTTTAGGGGAGAACACTCACGCTGGTTTCACTGGACATTAGACAAAAGAAATAAGTTTGAAGTTTTTCAGTGGAGTCCATTGCGTCTGTAGAGAAAGGGGGAATATCTTCTTCATCATCGCTTAGTCATAGCTTACACCAGAGTTGCCATGTTGGCCTTTTTAAGGCCAAATTATGGAAATTTGGCCTTTTTTGAAAGCTCTTGGCCTTAGGATTTTTTTTTCTTTTTGGATTTAGATTCATTTTTCGAATACTTTGGCTTTATTTTCGGTAACGACTTTTAGAGCAATTTTTCATGACTTATTTACTTTAATTAATTCAAATTGATTATTAAATATTTGTTAATAAATTTTTGACATTACACTTTTTAAATTATGTATAGTGAGCTGTCAAACGAAATAGCTCTTGAGAAGAACAAGGGTGTTTTAAATTTTTTCACTTAAATTTTGGTTTAATAATAGATCATTGAATATATCTCGATCAAGTGAGATTTGTTTTCATGAAGGATAGCATTTTTTCTTATATCAGGTCTTCAATCAGTTTGTCAAATTTGGCCTTATTTTGCTATTTTGATTTGGCAAACCTGGCTTATACCATAAACCTATTCCTAAAAACTCAACTCCATGAAGCGAGTTCAAGCTTTCTGATAGCTTTTTTGAACAATTTTAGAAACACCTGCTAGCTTTCATCATAAGTGAAACTATCAGAATGCTGTTTTCGTTTGTTAGGACTTGGTTTTATTTGTTACGTGGAGAATAAAGTTGGTTAGGTAGGTTTTTCATTTGTTAGCTGGGAAATGAATCCTATCAATGTTATTAAATTGATTCGGGTTTCAATCTTAAACTAAGCTAAGTTCTGAACCAGGGGTGGGAGACCTTTTCACACTGAAAGGCCACATTAAATTTCGGCCAGTTGGGCAAAAAGCCGCACGAACAGAATCTTAAAGGTTATTGTTCTGTAATTATTATTATACTAGAAAATCACCCGTCATGGTATGACGGGTGCAAACTGCCTCTTCATTCGAGAGATTTATCGTCAAATTTCACGTGTTTAAATAGATATATATGCGAGATGGATGTTAAACATTGATTGAAAACAAATAAAATAAACATATGTTTTATAACAGGAAATATTTTTTTATTTACATGTTTCTTTATTCAAAAAATCATCGTGGCATTCAAAAATTTCATCGTGGTATCCATCCGTGAAATCCATCGTGCATCGTGGCGTCCAAACTATATCACGTGCATGTTATACCACTGACGTAATTTACTACTTTCTATTAAAAAACGGAAATTAATTTGAAATATATGATTAATATAATTTAAAATTTCTCTGGAGCTATTGATCACAGCGAGATAAATTTTATATCAATCGATAGCAACTTTTATTTCACTATCTTAGAGCAATTAAATTTAAAATTAGAACGATAAGTACTCTTTTAAATTTAAAATGACTGAAATTTAGATTCTCTAACAATGAAATAATGCTGTTTAACGTCTCCCAGTACTATGGAGCGAGTTTCATTGTTGGTGACGTCAGAGTGTTACCGGAGGATCTGGGCTATTATATTTATAATTATAGACGAGTATAATATTCCAATGCAGATTGTATATAACTGGTACGGCCGCGTAAGAAACTCAAAAAGGCCACAAAAGGTTCCCCTCCCCTGTTCTAAACATTATTAATAAAAATGTTTTTGCATGAAGGAATGGTTGTGTGTGTGGTGGGGGGTACGACAGTAGGGGGTACTCAAGCATAAAAAGACTAATCAAACGGTAGGGGAGGGAAAAAGGGATGGTAAACGCTGGACCAACAAATAGTTGGAATAACGAGCATCGTCTTTGAAAGGGCTCGTTAACCGACCATCCATTAGATCTGGCACTGAATCCAAGAATTATGGTACAACAAAACATTTTTTTTCCCGATGCGTGTGAATTTACCAAGCATGAGAAAAAAAAAAGTTACCACTTCTGAACAAGTGAGCCGAAACTAGATAAAAGCTACGGTGAAAGCAATTTAAAAAGACCCTTCATTCTGTACTATGTTAGAGGTTAAAAAGAAACAAAAAGATGGATGAAACTAAAAGCAGAAAAAAAAAGTTATTCTCTGAGAACAAAATTCGTGACTTCCATTTTCAATGCATTATCTGTCACGTGATCTGGCCTTGGCCTAGAAATAGGCGCCCAGCAACAATGCCCTCGTATTTTGAAAGGCATCGCCATCATTCAGGTGCAGCCTCCTTTTATTATAGATAGGTCACCGTATTATATTATCACCGTAGAACATTTTTTTCCACCAATCACTGTCCATGAAATTTCGACCTATTATCTTACCACCATACTGATATTTCGAAATCGTTTGATCTCGCCTTCAAGAACCTTTTCTTTGTACCCCCTGCATTGGCAAGCCCGCTTGACAGACAGGTGGGAACCTACTTCTAAGTGGAAATAGAAAAAATATTGTCAGATTGATCTTAACGCATCACGTGTTTCGTAATTGGGTCAGCTAATTGGAAGCATCAAGCAGAGGTGAAATGCAGTTTTGTTGCTATGGTAACGCATCTGGAATGCCAAAAGCAAATGAACATGATAAAATATCTATTCGCTAGTAGTTTTGCGAATAGTAAACATCGCGCCAAAAAAAAACCACCTGTATTTTATTGCAGTCTTCAAAAATTTAGCCTTTTTTGTTGTTGTTTCTTTCTTTTCGAAAGAGAATTGTTTATACAAGCCTCTGCTTTTATCAGTATTAACAAAATTGCAATTAAATGTCTGCTTTTATCAGCGTTAACAAAACTACAGTTAAATGTCAGCTTTTATCAGTATTAACAAAATTATAATTCATTGTCGTTGAAAAGAGCTCAACATTCCATGAAATGGAACCATTAAAACGGCGGCCATATTGAAATTGAATTTTAAAAAATAAAGATCCTTACACATACATGACTATTTATGACTCCAAGAAACAATCATGATAAATTGAAAGACAATCAAGCCGCGAGTTTGGCGATGATTGCGTCACAAACAAAT
>BGPR01001793.1:144116-202685 GCA_013235015.1 Araneus ventricosus | reverse complement strand
AAGACAATCAAGCCGCGAGTTTGGCGATGATTGCGTCACAAACAAATTTACAGATAAACGCACGAAATACCGAAGGACTGAATTAAAACAAAACTTCGCTTCGCTCGGTCAAATAATCAAGACAGAGGAAATTACGATCGCATTTAAAATTGGGGTCTCAGGAAAGAATTTGATTCACACGCCAAAATCAATCAAAACAAAGCACTTCTCTGCTTGTCAAACGTTGCCAAAAATATTATCAAATTATATCATCACGATTGCAATAAATAATCAGATGCATCGTGGCGTCTAAACTATATCACGCGCATGATATACCACTGAAGTGATTTACTACTTTCTATTGAAAAACGGAAATTAATTTGAAATATATGATTAATATAATTTAAAATTTCTCGGGAACTATTGATCATAGCGAGATAAATTTTATACCAATCAACAGAAAATTTTAATTAGCTATTTTAGAGCTATTCAATTTGAAATTAGAACGACAATTACTCTTTTAAATTTAAAATTACTGAAATTAGGTGCTCTAACAATGAAATAATGCTGTTGAACGTCTCGTAGTAGCTATGGCTGGAATTTTATTGTTCATGACGTCAGAGCGTTACCGGATCAGTGAGAGACAGATCTGGGCTATTATATTAGTAATTTTTGAAAATTAGTTTTAAGCACAGTATTGTAACAATGGTTTTCCTTTATATAACCGCGTGCAACAAAATAGCGAGATTGTGAATAATCAATGTGAATATTTGAATAGCTCTTGAGCTACTAAGCAAAAATAAGTATTAGACTTTTCAGTTTATTTCTAACTAAATGTTTTAACGGCTTTGAAAACACTGGCTGTTCGTTTGTTTTTAAGATAAGTCTGTTTTCAGGCTGGCTGTCTTTCTGTCAATTGAGAAATGTAAAAATAGTTGCGCACAGAATGCAACGACTGGTGCAATCAAACCAGACAAAGCGAATACAGGAGAACCAAGCCTAAAACATGATCATGTTACAATGTTTCAGACTAGAGGTTCGCAGGACCGGATTGGACCTGCAGGGGCCTATAGGCAATGTAAGTTTCGGGGCCCCCATGAAACTGAGGAAAGTGAGAGCGTGTGTGTGGTGGAGCCAAAAAACGAACGTTCGGAAAAACGTGTGTTCGTTTTTTGGCATGTCCACACCGTTGGACTTACGACGACCAAATTTGGCACAGTAATGAACTAGCACAAGAGGGGGGCTAAAGCGTAAAAATTATTTTAAAATTCGAATTAGATTTTTATTTATTTAATTAAATAACGAAAATTAAGTTATCTTTAGACGTTTTTCACCAATAACTTCTGAAATACTTTTGGTACGAAAATTATTTTTACATCACCTTAAAGAGCAAAAAATTATCTTTTTAATGATATCAGTTTAATTGCTGTACAATTTTTTCTTTAACTGCAATTAACGTTTATAAATTAATTTTAATCTCAAATTTCAACAATGCTTTTATTGTTATAAAATAAAATTCAAACTAATATATTTTTTCATCAAATCTTTTGTTCACATGTTTTTACCACTGTTAAAGCTAAGAAAATATTGCTTTTTTTTTGTCAAAGTAGACTTCTTACTTCCGCTGTTACTTCGAAGCATCCACATAACTTCTGTTTTTATTTCGTAGCTTTTAACATGCACTCAAATATCCAATGACGTTCAGGCCAGGCGGAGGGGGTGCGCACGGTGCGACCGCTCAAGGCCCCGCGCTTTTGAAAGGCCCCGCGCCACTGAGGGATTTTACAAAATGAAAATGCCTTTTTGCGATTTGTTTGTTTTTATCTGAACGTACATGTAAAACAGTGCAGAAACAGGAGACTGCGAGTTATACGCTCTGACGTCTTCGGGAAATGATTGAAACCGGTTTCAGGTGATAACATTCAATACATTCCTTGTTCCCGAGACAATTGCTTCAGGGACTTCTGTGGGGATCCACGTCTGTTCCCCTAATGGCCAGCAGATAGTCTTTCCCAGGGCAGCTTAAAGAGACGCCTCTAGATGAATGCTTTATCTTCAGCTTATCTAGTTTTAAATTGAGCACATCTGTCCCCCTTGTGTCCAGCAGGATTGCTAAAGGATGATGAACCACATATGTCAAAGAGGTTCCTCGTTTTTGTTTTTTTGTAAAAAGTGTGGTTTTCTAGAATCTATGAATTCATCGAAGGTATTTGCTAAAAGCTATTCTGTTAAATCTGTCCATCCCACTATCAATCCATCGCGGACACACACTTTGTGGTGTCCCCTCCTCATCTTCTCCTTATCTAGTTCTATGCCTAAGCACATGTATTTCTCTTGTGCCCAGTTGGATTGCTAAGTGATGATGAGGCACATATCACAGGGGTTTCTCTCTTTTCTTATTAAGTGTGGTTTTCCGGCATCTATAAATTCATCGGAGGTACTTGTTAGAAGGTAGTCTTTTACATCTGTCCCTCAGAGTTTAATCAACATTAGTGAATCTGAAATATTGAATCTGGAATATTATTTGGATTGTGTGAAACATTACGGACAACACAATGAGTCTTCTCGGAAGCTTAATTTTCAGTTGAATAGTTCGTTCGCATTCAGAATATCAGCCGTACAGCAAAATAAAATATTCTGCTTTTGTTCTTGCAGACAAATTTCAGGTATGCGATTTTTTATCTTTTTTATAGTTATTCATTAAACAACATTTCTTTTTATATTTCCAAAAAGAAAATTTTAATATTATAATAGGTTATCAATTTTAAAAAACAATGTAGTTTCCCCTTTGTTTTTGTAACAAAATATTATTGATATTTGTTATTATTGAATATATTTCAGATAAAAGATTTTTTTTATTAACAAACGACGATTGGTGTTTTCTACTCTTTTACATTGTGCAGTTTTTTTATAAAATGCTACTTATTTGGAATCTTTTTTATTATTTTGACAAACTACATATCAAAATCATTTGGATAAGTTTTAAATTATACAAAGCATTTTGAAGACTGATTCAATTTAAATATCCTAAAACCGAAACTCACAGTAGGTGGTGCATAATTGTGGATAAGTTTGTGATCAGGTGATTATCTTTTTTTAGTTTTATCTTTTTGGTCTATTTGTTATTAAATATGAGAAAATAATGAGCTCAACTTTTAAGAATTCATTTCATAATCTAAGATTAAAAGAAAATCTCATTCATACGGTATGAAATTTTATTGCAATACTGTAATCGTAAATCGACAGAAAAATTGAAAGGGCGGGAGAAAGGGCTCTTTCAATTGATTGTATGGTTAAAAGCTATTTAAAGTTTCTAGAACTTTCATGTTTTGTAACTCTAATTAACCTATTTTCTCATTTTATAATTTTAATTTTAGCACAGAAAGTTTTCAAACTGAACAGTTTTTAATATTTCCTCACAAAAGCAGAAAGACAGCACACATTTCTACAACACGTGTTCGCAAAAAATAATTGAAGAATTTTTTTTTTATTTAAAAAGGAATGCTTGAATTCAATTATCATATTCAAATAGCTGTTTCAAAATGTGAATGTCAAATTATTTAATTTGCACTTGCATCAAATAATCGAATCCTCTTCAGTCCCAATAACTGAGCAACCTCTTCATTATTTAAAGTTGCTTATAAGTTTATCTGAGTTTATACTTTTCTCTCTCTCTGAAATATATTTACAGTAATTCGTATTTAGTATTGAATATTCACTAAGTTTCCGTCCTCATTCTACAATAATGGAAGCACATGCTTTCATACTTGAATCGAAAATTGTAAAAATATTTATCATTTCTTTTGTTCAAAAATTGCTATAGAGGTTTTAAAATTTATGCTTTCTTACGGTGAGATGTTTTCCCAAATCTGAGAAATGCACTTCAGATACTTTTAACAATTTCAGTGTCTGTTGCTATTTGTAAACGCTCATTCAATAAACTGGTATTAATATTGTCATTTTTTTGAGCAATCATGGGAGATGGCCTGAGTGATCTTGCATTTCTTGGCATCGAAAAATACACTTCTGATAAAATTAATTCAATGGTGAAATTGATTAATTTTCCTCCATAAAAGCTAGAAAAGTGCATGTTTAATCGAAATCCAATATAATTCGAACTGTTATTTGTCTAGTATAACACTCCATTACTAAGTATCGCATATTTGGATTATTTATTTAACCTTCCAGCAGTCACAAATATTGTAGGAGATACTTATATTGTGCATCTTATTACTTGCTTATATCGTTCTATTATAAATTTAAGTGCAATTTTTATTTATATAATCTTTATTTAGTATGGAGCTATTAAATATAGATTACATAAATATAAGTTGCATTCATTTTTGTAAAATAACACGACATAAATATATAATACGCTGCACGATACAAGTACCTCTACGCTTGGCTTCTGGAGGGTTAAATTTTTGCCTTTTCATAATTATTTTTGACTATTTAATAACTATTATTAAATTAACTTCATAATTGATTTCGTGTAGGATAATGTTTTTAACGATTTTAGCTCTAAAGTTTCCAGGTTGGTCATATTAAATTTAAAAATTATTTTAAGCAATTTAATAATTACCAAAATGTTATAAATCATTATTTTGTTATACGAATTTTGTTGCAAGGCCCCGCAAATCAACTTTGAACCAGGCCCCGCTTTTGTTTGTTTTGGGCCGGCCCTGATAACGTTAGTTTAGATACTACGCGATGCGAGTTTCAGTTTGTCTTTATTTATAGTAAGTTTTTATTCCCCTAACAGAGGTTAAAAGTATTCTCTTTGTTCGAGCATTCTTCTTCAGCGAAATTCTTTCGAGTGAGAATTGTTCTCGAGAGATTTTGACTTTCTTTATCTGATTTATAAAACATTTTATTTAGAAGCTTTGCAGTAACAGGAATTGTCTCGGTATCTCTATTAGGAACGAAGTTATGGACAAATTGCACTATAAACGCAGATCCCTTACATTCAATGATCTAACGAAGCTACTAGGTTTCGTCTCTCGATGCTAGCGAGGCCGTAGGATGTTTTTAAAGTTAAAAAATTCACACGGATCCCACTTTAGATGCCTCAGGTATCGCGAGCACAATTTTCCCTACTTCATGTGAGTATTTAAAAAACGCAGATTCATTACATTCAATGAGCTAGCGAAGCTACTAGGTTCTAGCTCCCGCTATCAGCGAAGCCATAGGATGTGTTTTAAAGTTTTAAAAAACTCCCCTGTGCCCATTGCAGATGAGCAGGCATCGCGAGCACAATTTTTCCTGCTTCATTTGATTGATTCCTCATATTCAATGATATGATATAGCCAAGCTACTATGTTCCGGCTCCCGCTACTAGCGAAGCCGTAGTATGTCCCTTAAAAATCAAAAAAAAAAAAAAAATCCGGTGCCCACTTCAGATGCTGAAAATACAAATAACCAATTTGACTACCAAACAGGCTGCATCATGTCGGCTATTTTACACTTTAACGATGTGTGGACCGTTAGAGAATAACTAGTTAAAGTGTAAAATAAAAGTTTATTTTACACTTTAACTGACTTGATCAGTTATTGTATAGAATAACTAGGTATTCTGTAGAATAACGGATTTCATACTTCAACGGTATATGAGCTGGCTAGAATGACAGTGGTGTAAGTCCTCCGAACTTAGTTCTGAGTAATTGAAGGTTTTCTAAAACCGTTTGCAAGTAGTTCAGGTCAGTAGACATTTTTGAGGCTGCTCCTAGTGGTCAATTATTGTACTATTGAATTATACAGCTAGTACGCCAAACAGAGGAACTAAAAAGAAATCCAAATCCATGCTTAACTCAGATTGTACAATTTTGTGACTTACACCACTGTCATTCTAATCAGCTCATATTTGAGTCGCTCAGAAGCTCAAGTGGATAAGTCCATTTTTGATGTCTTCTGGTTTTCGTAAATTTTGATGGAATTAATAACATTATTTTTAGTTATTAAAAGATTCACTCGTTGCTTCATTAGAAGACTTTATTTACTTTCACTAATCAAAATTAATAACCAAAAATTTTAAAAAAATTTTTGACACTAGACTCGATTTTACCCAACATACTGATAATATTGTCTCTAACGGGTCTATTCTAGTACCCCCGGTTGGGTTGGGAGTTGGGCTTTTTCCGCACGTTAACAATGGGAAAAGTGACGTCTCCCAACCCAACCGGGGGTACCAGAATAGACCCGTAAGGCCTAAACTTGGCTTTATCAAACGTAATACCAGACATTTCTCCGGTGTACTTGCTTTGAAGGTCTGGCTTTAAAGTTGTGAAAGAAAAACTACGCTATGTTTCGCGCATGCGCAGCAAAACATTTACTAAAAATGCTCCTATTCCCTGTAATATTTTTAAAAAATTCCAAATTTTTATAAAATGCTTTTCTAATACATTGCCATTTTTTCTGGAAGTTTCGTATAATATAATAGAAAACTCTGCATGCTATAAGCAAAAAACAGGCGGGAAAATTTGGGATTTTTTAAGAAAACCTTTATATTTTCCCAAATATTTGTGCCGAGTTTACGAAAATTCCTGTAAATATTATGCACATTAAACATAACCATTTCTGAAAGTTTCATCTTATCAGTATTCTGTGAAGCGGGGTGGGTCTGAACAGTTTTTGTCTTCATCAGTTTGTAGACGGTCCCCTAATTGCCCTTAGGACCGAATCTTCAATGTAAAATATGAGTTACAGTCTATTCTTCACAAGGTCGAAGTTTAAAGGCAGCCAGTTAAACCTTTCCGGAGTAATTTTAAAAAATGCGAAAATCTGAAAAGTGTCCGGATACTTTTGGCCATATAGCATACTTTATACTGCATTTTGAGTTTTTAAAACATTGTTGGAACAAATCATTTTTTGCGTGAATTCTTTTTAATCGTAAAATGCTTATTTCTCCATTAGTCAGCATAATTTACCGGTTTGTATTGGAAAATTATGATTTTACAACATTAAATTAGTGTGTGAATACAATTGAAAGTGCAATATCTCATCAATATGTACTTTCAAAAACTAAAAAAAAAATATTCAGTGATAAATCAATAATACAGTCAAAAACATATAATCCATATGCACATTTCTAACTTGGAGGAGTTGTATTAATCATCTTGTAATGACTATTAAAATAAGAAAAAGAACCTGGGCTAGCAATTATTTTTATTTCTGTTATCATTCCAAGTAAAATTTTCATTAAAAAATCGTTTGACAGAATTGTTGATTTTAAGGAAAAGTACTTAAAAATAAGAAAAAAAAAAATCAATCAGAAAAAAATATAAAAATAAATAAAAGAATATATTTGTGAACTTTTATTTTTAAAAACAGTTTATTCTTTCCAAAAATTCAAATCATTCTTCGGTTAATATTCTCGGCATTAAAAGTAATTTAGTTATGATAACGTGTCAGAATTGTAGTAAAAATTGTTTATCATTTTAATGAAATCTGATTTGAAAGTGTTTCAAAATTAAAATCAATTGATTACAAGTACACAAAATTAAAGTTTTCTTTTAAAATGTCATTGATTATTTGTTTATTTTATTATATCTTATTGACTCATTAACTATTTACATTAAGGGTGAAAAATACCGATTGAAGTAAAGACAAAGAGACGGCTCACAAATGTTTTGCATGTTATTTAATCTGCAAAGTGATTTACAAAGTTGTGAGTTTTGGTCAATTGCAAGAAGTGTTATAAGTTGCAGCTCCCTTCACACAACATATCTTCGAAGGCTGACCTTTTGGGTTCTAAAAAAAGGACCAGTGAAACTTCTCGTTTTATCATACAGGCTAACAGGTGCTAAAGAATAAAAAAGAAATCAAGGAATGAACACCGGGGGCAGACTTTTAGGGGCAGGGTCTCGGACCCTCGGCCCTCAAGCGCACTCATGAACCTCGTATCACAGTAGTAAAAGTGCTCGGTTACAGTCAAACAAAGTGATTAAGAGCAACAATCAACATTCTTAATCAGGGACAACTGAGGACACTTCATGAAACTCATCGCTTCAATGTACAAACCTTGACAACAAACACTGCTAGAGAACTATGGGAGTAGCAAAACAATTTAAAGCACTTCACAAGCAGTACAGAGTTCTGAAATGACGTCCGATTCGGTACAGTTGAACAATTCCGACATAAAATATCAAAAGAGAAAAAAAAATTGATTGGCGATCTAAATTAAATTCGTTTTCTTATACGAATGTAAGTATAAGAATGCAAATTGCACACAGCAGTTTCAATACAAAGCAGCACTAAATACAGACGGACTAGACAAAAAAAATTAATAAAATGAATATTTTACAAATTATGCTGCATATATCCACAGTTATTTCTTAATGATGAAAGTATACATGCATTTGCATGAATTTTTAAATGTCTATGTATTGCACACTGCAGTTTAAGTGCAAGATTCATATATGCATTCGTATAAAAATTCATATTTGAATTTATGGATGGGGGATGGATCTTTAAAATAGAATTTGCATATCTTGCATACTTTTTCGAACTTAAAATATATTTTTTGAAACTATCAGTAACATATTTTAATAAATTCATACAAAATATTTTTGGAGTTCTTTAGATTAAAATAATATCATACAAAAACTAATAAAAGATGATTTTGCATAAGTTAATGATTAACCAATAACTGCACAAGAAAAAAATTAGATTATGAATTATTTATCTTACTCGAAAATGAGTAGCCATTGTTTGATAACATATTACTGGAGATTTTGTTCTAGTACTTAACAAAGCTGAATCGGAAAACAAAATTTCAATTTAGAATTCTTAAGAATAAATTTATTAGTTTGCTTTGAAGGAATTGAACTGATTCATAAAAATTGTAGAAATTAATATTAAAAAACATTAATCCTCTTTAAAAAACTACTAAAAATTTTAAGAAACTAAACTTAAAATAAACTCCTTACAGCAACAGAATTACTTCAGGGCATAATAATACAATAACAGCATATAATATGAAAGATTCAGAAAATATATATAAATAATGCTGAAATCAAATTTCATGCAAAACTTTCGACTGTTAAAACTTTCTCTTAAAAGGATGGTGTCACTTAAAAAAAATAAAGAAATTAATGTCTTTATGTTAAACCCACTTTATTTTGTATTAAAGTATATAATTTCCTTCAAAGAACTCAAAATGAAAACAGACTTTTCAGAACTCTGGTCTGCTAATTTTTTGTTAAGTTAGGGACTGTCTGGTGACTTCATTCCACTACAAAATCTTATGTATTTTATTATGAAGTAAACTACGATAAAACGAGAACTAAATGTACCGTCTTAGACAGATAGGGCGACCTCAGGGCTTCTTTCGAAACAGGAAAAAAAAAATGTACACCCATAATTACCTCAACCATAACACCCTATTATATGCTTACATTCGGCTACTTTACATCATGAAAATTATGTAAATACAACTCAAGAAATCACACTCAACACACATTTTCACATAAAACTCTCAAACCATAAATTATTAATTATAACGTAAAACATTTACAGTGTTCGTTTATTACTCCTTCTTAATTCATAAAGTCGAGAACTCAAATCTATGCATTTCTACAATGTTCGAATCAGTGACAGATGTGAAACTAAACTTTAATATTCGATAGACAAACTTCTAATGAGAAGTTTTCTACGAAATTATGGAACAAATTCTTTTTTATGACTATTTATTACTATTATTATTACTTCTCCATCTAAAATTATGGGGCAATGTGTTCCATAAATTATCTTCTTCTGCGCTCTTATCTAGATGAATACAATGTTCTTGGCATTCTGCAAAGAATAACCAACTATTTTTATCTATTTCAGTTCTGAATTTTCTTTTTGTCAATGTAGTTAAATTAATATTTGACACTCTCGTCATCAATAAAAAAAAAGAACGTAAACAATTTATTAAAATTGAACTTGCTGCTTCCTTGTTTATGCAAATGGAACCTTGTATATGCCTTCCATCAAATTTTAACTGTACATAATATTTACAATTGGCATGTTTCCACATCTAAAAGTTTCTTACATTAGAATCTTGTTTTCAAGAGACAGGAGAAAACTAAAATCGGCAAGGCCTAGTATGTTAATAACAAATTAAGACGATTTAAACCCTTAGGTAAAAAAATAATAGATGTCATTCCTTTGACTAAAAACCAAATCTGTACAGAAACAGGCGAGATATATTTTAAAAGTAAGCCCATACAGAACTGTAACCAACTAAGGTCGCCCTATCTGAAACTACATAATTAAGGCAACCTATCCACAATCTTAACAACTGAATCTGAGGGTTTTCAAAAGCACACACACTAGGATTTATTTCATACAAAAAGAGTCGTTTCCTGGATGGACTGATATAAACAAAAAAACTCTCTGGATAATATAATATTTTCTTTAGTCATTTCTGTACAGAAATATACATGGTAAATTATATGAACATCCAACAGATACATAACAAAAAAGAAAAACACATTCTACTTGGCTATTAAAATATACAAATTTGTGTTTTCAAGACTAAAATCTGGTAGTAATAGGTCATCTAAATAAAAACTTGTAATAATGACTAAATACTATGTAAACGTGCAACAGCTCTACAGATACCTGAATTGCCATGACTTCACCATCACCTTTGGTTTAAAAATATACATAATGCCTCAACAAAGAAGACAAAAAACACTCGGGCTTCTTTAGATTTGGTATAACGACATAACAACAGAAAGCTCTCGTGTTAACAGACGTGGCACACTCAATATTAACTATAACACAAAAAAAGAATGTTGCTTTCATAAAATGGGGTACAACAGTATTCAGTTATGGCGTCAAAATGGTGCTCAATTGCAAATCAATAGACTCAGCCATATCTCTTTAACATTTATAAACTTTCAATTACATTGACGGGACTGTTTGTCTTACTCAACTTTACCAGTACAAAGAAATTTCATATCCTGAAGGAATGCATGCAGATATTTATTTCAAATTTTTCATTTTAAATCATAACCGTGGAGTGTAAAATTAATTAATATAAATTTATAATACATGTTCTTTTTATTTTAATGGAAGATTTGTTCACTACAAAAAGTATGAAAAGAAAACATACAAATCTGAGTAGCTTTTGTGAAAATTCAAAAAACAAACTCCTAAATATCCAAATAAAGGGATAAAACTTGACAATTATAACTCTTAAAAGTTAAATTATTCCTAATAGCTCAAATATGAATAAACATTGCAGGCTTCCTAAGCTATTATACACTCTAATAAAGATGGTGCTTTGAAATTAGTAACTTTGGCCTTTTGAAACTAAATCAAGTATCAATTTTGAGTTCCAGAATTTGCAGTTTCACTCACTTCTAATAAAGTTGAAATACATCATTATATTGCTAAATTATTTTTCCCTCTCTTTTATAAATTACAGTTAGAATCAAAAATCATGACAACATTATTGCCAACATTCACTCCTAAAAGTACATTTTTAATTTTCTGCATATTAAATTCATTCAGATACTATGTGATAATTTGCACTAAAACATATTTAGCTTTAGGCCAATCTCAAACATTTTGGAGAAGAAAACGGAAGCATGCTTTTCAGTACATCAAACATCAGTAATATTAACTTGTCTGCAGTTCGGTTTAACTTAACGAAAGTTCAATTCAAATTACCTTGTATCTAAATCTTACACATGAAAATAAGTAACCTAAATCAAGAAGGCTGAGTCTAAATATTGCATATTGAGGACAATTAATAAAAAAACACAAAATGAAAACTTATTCCAGCATAACATAAGTAACAGAAAACATTTACTACTTTAACAAAAAAAATTAACAATATTGTTATATCTTAGGTACAATATACTACACTGAGTACAAATAAGTTTCCCTTTTCAATAGCAATACAGAGCTCTGCAATTAAAATTGGTTCATTTCAGTGCAATTTCTAGTGATAAAAGATTGATTTCAAAAACGGATTTTAAAAATCAGAAAACATGTTTTAAATTTTTGAAACACTGAGAAACTTATGGAAATCAAAACTAAAACCTTTTAATGTTTTCTAAAAGAAGTCGAAGATGATGGTAAGAAATGTAGTGCTTGAAAGTAAAAATGACTATTTATAATTTGAAAATAAAAGTGCTTCCATTAAGTACTTTTTACATGGAAGACTAGGTTACACAACAGTTCTATTAGATAGAACAATTTTAAATTATATACACAGACATACACATGGGAAAGATTATATTACATAAAAGTAGATAAAAGAATGAATGGAATATTATATTTAACCATTAACAGTTTAAAAATGAAAAGTATAGTGTCAATATTTTTTAAAATTGGTTATGAAAGCAGATATTTAGTAATAGCATTGGATTGAGATTTAATTACATATAAAATTTTGCTTCCAATCTAATATATATATGGGAATAAATATTTGTTCAAAAATCACCATCACTTATTTAGTTTTAACAGCTTAATGCTAGCTTAAAAATTAAAATTTTAATAGTGCAGCAAACTTTGGCAGCTTTATTTATGTTCTAGTTACATAACAAATGAAAAAAAGAAATTTTCTTCCTAAATTAAAGAGGAATTAACCGAAGGAGTCAGATATAAAAAAAATTGGAAAATTACTATCCTTAAATTTTAAAGTTAAAATTACTTTTCAGTGAGAATTTTTTCAGTGGAAGCAGAAAGATGCACAAGTTGCAAATATTTCCGTAAAAAATTAACCAAAGAGAGATTCAGTTGCTTCACATTTAAAAATGGAACTTAAAGAAGATCATCCACCTCCCCTAGTCTAGAATTCTGGATAAAATATTTGTTATTTATACATAAAATATTTGATACATGCGAGGCACAGAAATAATAATTAAAAAAAAGGTTTAAAGTATTACAATTTTCAAACTTTTATGCCCTTTTGTAAATACCTCTTCATAAATAAAATTTTAAAATAAAAAATATGCACTAATTAAAAATTTTTTACCGAGCTGAAAAGGATTTTGGTTAGTTGATATTCTTACAAACGATTAGAAAACTGCTTCCAAAAAAATTACAGAGCACTGTACTAAATGCATTCCTTCATGACATTCAATACACTGTTTCCTTTATAAACACTGAAATTTAACATAATCTTTAAAAAAACTGCATTTGATAACAAATAAAAAGCTTTAAAAACATAAATAATTCGATAAAATGTACTCTAAAATGCCATTATCTTGTGAGAATGACCCGTAATTATTGATTTTCAAAACAAAGTCTTTTAACCATTTACATCTCTGCATTTCACTAAATTCATTCCTTTATCAAGGCAATGCAATGAACATTTCAAAAATCATATACATCTGTTAGTCGGTAGTATTTTATTTGTACACATAAAGAGGGAAAATCAGACTTACATTTGACCACATTTCATTTTAGTCAATGATAAACCCACTCCATTTAACATTACCATGATACCAATTAAGCTCAAAAATCCTTCAATCAGCTGCGGGATTTTTTAGTTAATTTAATCTAAAAGATGGTTAAAAGGATCAATGACAGGAAGATACTGATATCTTGAAATTAATTTTCTTAACAGCCCTTTTCCTTAATAGAACTTTTTAAAAATTAATTAAAAATGTTGGTTTATAGTAGTCCACACTGAATGCTTGCAAAATTTTCAGTTTAAAACGAAAGGAGAAAACTGTTGTTTCAATTTAAATGTTATCAAAAATTATATGTGAAACCTATTACAATTTTTTTTTTAGTCAAAAGTAAATATCTTCTTAAGAATATTACATATGTTATTTTACCTTATTAAGTTACATATGTATTAAAAAAAAACTGATCATTCAGAGCAACATCAAATATTTTTAAAATTTCTGTTTCTTCTAAAACTTTTAAGAAAACCGTGAATTATTTTTTATACAATGAATCATACTTATTATAGACAATAAGGATAACATCTTATAAAATAAAATATTTAAGAAAGTTAAGAGATATAGTGTATCTATGGAATATTAATTACTTGTGTGCATAATCATTGGTATTCTTACTTTAATGTATCAAAAATCATAAAGTGGAACTAATATTTTTGCATCAAAGGAAATTTTGCAAAGTGAATGGGCTACATATGATATGGGAAATTTAACTATAAAAACCAATTATGAGTTTGAAACACAAAAATCTCAGTTTTTTCTTTTTTTTAGCTATACTTTCTAAAATCAAATAATTATTTTAAAAAATAAACTGATAAGTTTAATGGGTTCTACAATTTATTTAACTGAAAAAAAATTTAATAGTCTATCATAATTCAAAGCTTGCTTTTTGCAGAAATTTTTAACTATGTTGCTGCATTTGTTATGAATTTAATAAAAGCAGTAATCAAAATAGTCATACTGTAATTCGAACATCAATTGAAGCACAAAATGAAAATCACAGACTTTTATAGTATAAAGATACTCCTATTATACAAATATAATAAGTAGCTCTCTATTACTATCTCACTTAAATTTATTGCATCTGGATTGAGAATTATAACAGACAAAACAAGTAATATAAAAAAAAAAATTTAAGTCAATTCCTACTTAGGTCAACAAAGAAAATTTTTATTTTAGAAATTTTTTTCTCCCATATAAAACTAAAATTAATTAATTAAATTTAATTAATGAATTAATATTTGAAAAAACTGTATTAACATCAAGTGTCATCCACTACAAGTTTAAAAAAATGTATTTGAACTTGAGTGGATGAATAAAAAGTATTTTATTAACAATTGAAAATTTGAACAAGATATATATTTATATATAGGGAGAGTGTAAACTCAGTGGCGAATCTAGGATTCGGGTCGGGAGGGGGGGGGGGGGTGAGGTCATAAAAATGTTGCGTCGTAGTGACGAATGTCAAACCTCATGGCTTATGTAAACCAAAACTCTTTAACTTTACAGACTTTATTCACCAGACAATAAGAATCATAAAGAAAAAATACAATACTTTCTATAATTTAATAAAAATTACAATGAAATAACTAGCCAAAAAATGTCTTCAACCGCGTCAAAACTACAAGTACTAGTGGAATGACTACAAAAATAGGAAAATTTTCGAGCCTGTCAAGCCAGAAAGAAATGTTGAAATGTTTTTATTATTTTTTAAAGAGGGAAATTAAGAAAAAAGAGAGTTAATGATTTTAAATAATAATAAGAATTCGGGCTTGACTCTGGGGGGGGGGGGCTGTAGCCCGATAGCCCTCCCCTGGATTTGCCACTGTGTGAACTAATAGTAGGAATTGGAAAAAAAAACTATAATCGCCTTGGAGGAAAGCAATGAATAAATCTAAAAAGTTTGTGTAAACATAAGTTTTCTAAAAATCATTATTAGTAATACTTGAGGGAAAGAGATTGTTTAATGAATTTTTAATTTTATATGCATTGCAAGCACAGCACTCAATGCGTGTATATAGTTTGTACCTTAGGATATCTGACTCCTGCAGTCAGACAAGGATATCTTACATAGATATTCAAGTCAGGTAATAAATCATATGGCTTCAGGCTTTCTTAAATTTTATATTCCAATTTATCAGCATCTTCCCATCTATTATTCAAAGAGAGGTATTAACCTTTTCCTTACAAATGGTACAGATGCTGTATCAGCAGAATTTTTTCCTCCACTATTACAGAGCTGGTACAACTGCTGTGCCACTAAATGACTGAGATCTCACCCCACGAAATATATCTATCTCTAATCTCCTGGTAGATAGTTTCACTGCCCTGTCCTATTCAGTCACCCCATGTGTGATGAGTAGAATGATTGGTAATGAGGGAAGGCAAGTATAGTAACTCCACAGGAGGCAGGGCCGGATTATCAAATAGCCAAAGCAGGCAACTGTATAGGAGGCTTGCAACATTGGGAGGCCTCTGAAGCTTCCAAGGATTTTTTTCCCATTAAATTCATTGGTACTTTTCCGTTAGTCGGGCGCAAATGTCACCAATTGTAAACCAAATGTGAACCAAGTCGCCAAGAGAAGCAATTAGGCACAAATGTCGCCAAGTGAACCAAACACGAGCTAAATGTCGCCATTTGTGAACAGCCAAGTTGCCAAGAGCGAAGCAATTTTCCGTTAGCCGGGCGCAAATGTCGCCAATTGTGAACAGCCAAGTCACCAAGAAGCGAAGCAATTTTCCGTTAGCCGGGCGTAAATGTCGCCAATTGTGAACCAAGCGTGAGCCAAGTCGCCAAGAGAATGGTTGTAAGAAATTTGGCGGAATTCTGCATTATTTGGCGATTTTTCGCTTGCGCCCGGCTAACGGAAAAGTACCAATTCATTTTATTTGTAACAGGAGTACACCTGAACTTATTAAAATTAAGTTTCAGAACATAATTCATAGAATTTTTTTTTGTTTCCAAATTTGCTTGCAGATCAGTGTGGTCCAATATGTTTTGCAGTTGGCTGAATGACCGAGGCAAATTTTCCTGGGTTATTAGGGCAAACCCAGATGTTAAACACTATTCAGATAGTGTTTAAAATGTTTCAAACATTTTTTAGCAACTTATTTAAAATTACTGTTA
Source organism: Araneus ventricosus (assembly GCA_013235015.1). Classification (NCBI taxonomy): domain Eukaryota; kingdom Metazoa; phylum Arthropoda; class Arachnida; order Araneae; family Araneidae; genus Araneus; species Araneus ventricosus. The sequence goes on along the minus strand of BGPR01001793.1, from coordinate 186,176 downwards.
AATTTAAGTTTTTATACACTAGATATTAAAACCAACTTTCTTAAAGGTGGCCAACAGTTAAGTGTTTTGTTATTTCAGTTTGTTGTAATATTTGTAACCTAAAAAAATTACATAGAGATGAAATTAAAATCAATAAAAAAATATATAACTGTAAAAGTTGTGGAGGGAAAGGTGGGCCCTGAAATATGCATAGCCTGTAGGCATCCTAGAGGCCTTAATCCGGTCCTGACGAGCAGTCGAAGTGAACCCCAGACATAATCTTCCAATTATTAGAAAAGAGGAGAAAGCACGTTTTCTGTTTCTTATTCAAAGCCCCTGTTTTGAGAGCACATTTTGAGATTTCAGCTATCCCGTATTATCAAGGTTAAATATGATTAAAAAACTAAAAACTTGAGGAAAGGGGAATGAACAGTGAGGCTGCTGGAATTCCAACAAATAAAATTCCCAATCACAAACAAACATACTTCTTTGGTGGAAAATTAAAGCATACAATACAGAGTTTACATTATATAACAAAAACAGAGGAATTGTTTGTTAAAACACAGACAAGATGAGTTAACTATCAATGAACACATAAAAAAATATAGAAATGGCTTTCCCGATGACTCAGTCAGCATTGTGAAATGTGTTATTACTAATAATAAGTGTGAAAAAAAAGGTGCACTCTGACCACCTTGAATAGTAAAGAAGCAGCAATATACAACTCAAGAGAGAAAAAAAAAATCTGAATAGCATTTCAAAAAATGCAAGAATGTTTCAAACGAAAAACACAGTTCTAATAAAACACATTTCTAAATGAATTAATCATATCAATAACTCTGCATATATAAAAGTTAATAGGGGAGGATACCGCTTGACTATGAAACCTTAATAATCATGTTTGAAATGAAATGTTTTTCTTTTAATTACGAACCTTATCTACAACATGTTTTCCATATCTCCTCTGTATTCTATTAAAAAATATAATACAATATTTAACCCCTTCAGACTTAACAGTTCCATTTTTGCAGAAATTATTTTTTTAACAAAATTCATTTCATGGCAAATATATATATTTTTTCTATATAAAAAAAAATTGACTGAAAATAATTTGACTTACAATATTGGAATTTACATACATTAAAACAGGAAACAAAGAACCTATTTATGCTCAGGCAAATTCATTATTATTTATGAAAACGTAATATACCTTGGCTACATTCAGATCAAAGTTAGATTTGTTCATACTAATTCAAATATTGTTATAAATTTCAAAACACAAAATCAACGTAATGCAGCTGTGCTATCGCCAAAAAATAAACTAATTTTTCTATGTTCAGAATAGTGAACACTATGTCCAAAGGGGTTAAGCATTTGAATAATAAAAACTTACTAATTAAAAAACTGAAACCCAATTCTGCACACACTTATCTGAATATATACTTTCAAAGCCAATGTTTTCATAAGCTGCACTTGAAAAGATATCAAGACAAAAATTTCATGCAAAATGGAAATGAACAAAATATATATATTATGTCAGTTTGTTTAGAAAAAAAAAAAGAGAAAGATTTGGTGAAATCATATATAAACCTTATCTTGTCGTACACAGTTTACAACTGTACAAATTTGCTTTTGCTCATTGCTTCAGTAATAAAACTTTGAAACTGAAAACTACATATTCTAAAAGCCAATATTTTCAAATACAATAAATATATTTTAAGTTTTTCCCCAGGAAATACAAGTTCTCATGTAATTATCTATAAAATTCTAAGATTTAATTTACAATAATGTACACAATAATTTCTTTGGGTCTAGCAATAATTTTCATTATGATACAAAGATAAGATCCAATGAATAGCAAGTGACATCTATAAAAAAATAATTTTTTATCAGGTTTAAATTATCAGTAAGAAAATCAGAATAATGCTCTTTCATGAGAAAGTACACAAGATTGCTTTCAGGAATGCAAAAATGATTGCATTGCATCAACACTTCATTCACATCAAAATTCCAAAATAATTTTTTTGAAAACACCAACTGATTTTTCAAAAAACCTGGGACATAATGTGACAAACGTTACTTTAGAATACAGGCATTAACAATTTATATGAAAGCTTAAAAGATTTTCAACTCATAAATCAAACAGTTACTATAAAAACTATCTTCAATCACTGAAACAAAGAATAAATAAAAATCCTAAGAAAAAAATTTTAAAACATACAAAAGGCAGAATTATCAAAGTAAATGGTAAAAACTAAGGAAAAAAAAAGAATAAACTATATACTGGAATAAAAAACATGCATCATAACAAAATGACTATCTAATCTTAAAGATCCATATAGGTCACATTTTGATGAAAGGATGAATCATGTTTCTACATTTCCATAATGATTAATCAGCAATTGCTGATTATTTATAAATGAAAACAAGTCCAAGAGATTGACAGTAATTTTAAAAATGCTCAATGCAGATGAGATATCTTTCATCCCACTGGGATCATATTTTTAAAACAGTTCATAGATAATCATTTCTTCCCTTCGTTTGTTTGGCTAAAAAAAAAAATTGAACACAGGTCAAGGACTAAAAATTAATGCAAACACTTGTTTTTCATATTTTCCAGCTCAATTTCATATTCTGTACTCGTTGCAATTCATATTTTATAAAAGGTAAATGTATTGAAATAATTTTTTAAATTGTCTAACTTTCGAGAATTAAGTTTCTTGAAAGAGAATCATTTTGAAATACAGCTTATGAAATCATAAATGAAGAAAAAAAAGACAGTTACACAATTTTTTTTCTTTACATTATACATACTTGCTTTAAAAATAACAATCCCACCAGAGATAACAAGATAACAGAAAAGAAAGGTACTGAAGTTTGTAATTTGAACTCCATTAAGACCTTTGGCGCAAAAATACATTACAAGCTAGGTACACTGTCAACAAGTATCATTTGCAAATTTAAAAACAGCATGAATTCTAAAATATTCTTTTAAATGTAGATATAATCTTAAAATCTTTAATGCCTAAGATTAGAGGGTTCGATATATAAAGGATCATTTAAAAAGACTTTCAATTCTAAATGCAAGCCAGACCTTCACATAGCAGGAAAAATATCCACTTCCCTAAAAAATGTATTAGATTAAAGTAATTTTTAGAAAAAACTACCGAAGATTTTTAAATCAAACCATTATTTCTAGTATTGGCAGTAAACCTGTATTTGATGCCGTGTTTGAAAATGGTCATTCTAGCATTAAAACCTGCACTGTTAATGATTTAGAAAACTTTATTTTAGACCAAGAGAAGGAAATAAAAGAATCTCGGATTCAAACGTGGTGCCTACAAATTCCAGAGGAAGGCCTGGCCAGCTCGGCGGAAGTCAACAAATGAAAAAAAGAAAAGCAATAAAAGTTGAGAGCTGGTTTATCAAAAAGGGCTAGAGTGTGAACCAAAGCATTTGAATAAAATCCTTGAGATGCACTCCTCGACATTCACACACACGCAGACAGCCTCTCGCACATCAATGGCTTAAGCATACTCCCACTGGCTATTTCTCACTGCTCTATAGGAAAACTAATAGCACGCATCTTCGTACCTGGTTAACAAATGGCAACATGACTATGCTTCAAGATTTGAAACAACTCTGAAAACAATAGCAAATATTATGCTAATCATAACATTATAATATATATAAACTTTAATACTTCTAGCTATATACTAGATATGTGCATGTGATAAAAACGATCTACGATAAATCTCTCTCTCGCTCGAAAGATCTAAAATGTTAAGAAACTACTGCTTTGATATTGCAATAACAGAAGTTATTTGTTTGTACTTTAGTAAACTGCAAAAACCATTCAAAATCCAAAGATGGTCTCTACTCGACAACAGTGTTTTAACAAAAAAAGATCACTCTTTGTAGGACGATGATACTGTATATCTTCATATACATATATGAATGCTTGCTAACAATTCAGTATCAAGTTGTTAACATTCTCTATAACTTCTAAATTGAGGTTATTTGCTAAAAATTATTGTAAAAATGTACAATCTTATACTACATTTGGAATCTTTCTCAGAGTGTGAGAAACACCCCAGAGTCGAATATACAAGGTGAGTGTGTGTACATAAGTATGCTATTCTCTCCTCCTGCCAACAGAAGTGTCATGTGTTAGCATGAGTTTTACTGTGTGCATTCAGATTCCCACGATTCGCAAAACCCTTGCCGCACGACTCGCACTTGAATGGCTTCTCTCCCGTGTGCACACTCATGTGCCTCTTCACAGTGGACTTCTGGGAGAAGCGCTTGCCGCACACCTCACAGGCAAACGGCTTCTCCCCAGTGTGGGTGCGCATGTGGATCTTGATGCGCTCCTTGTCTGCAAAACGCTTCCCACACACGTCACATGGGAAGGGGCGCTCCCCGGTATGTGACCGCATGTGCCTGGTCAGCGAGGTCTTCTGGGAGAAGTGGTGGCCACACAGGTTGCATGTGAAAGGCTTCTCGCCAGAGTGGCTCCGCAGGTGCAGTTGGTACACATTTTTGGAGGCAAGGTGCTTGCCACACAACGTGCACTGAAAAGGCTTCGCAGGGTCACCCGATAAGACAGGCTGGGGAGGAGTTGTCAGCCGGGGCTGGGTCGGGTGCAGACCACATGGACTCCCGTTCTTACACATGAGGCAGTTCCACTTTTTGTCTGGAGAAGGCTTTTCAGCTGAGGAGTCGACTGTCGAGGTGGGGGTGCTCCCCGCGAATGCGATGGTCGAAGCTTGCGAAGGCACTGGGTTTGTTAGCGCAGAGGTCGATATCGCAACCGAGCTGGTCACGACCACGGGCAGTTGGACCGCAGCAGCTGCAGGAGGAAGATGTATGGAGGCAATGCCGGGTAATGCGGTGCCGGCATTCAAGATTATGGAAGGGTTAAATTCTGAGGCACTCACTGAAGCTCGGGAGGATCCGGGCTCCTGCTTGATGGTCACCACGGGGATCTGGGCGCTCGTGGGGTTAGCACCAATCAGATTCGAGCGCTTAACCAGGGGAGAGAGTCCATGGACCACCGTGAAGGGAGGCAATGGACCTGACCCAGGCTCCTGTTTGACCAAGCCAACTGTCTTTAAGAGCCCACTGTACATACTACTGGTGGAGGTCACACAGTTGGAGGTCACTATGGAGTCCAGAAGAGTTGAAGAGACCCCAGATGAAACATTTCTCAAGGTTGAAGAGAGGATACTGGGCAACAAAATTGGGGAAAGGGGTGGTGATGACAGAGTGGGTGAAACAGAAGACAGATGAGAGATGACAGCCGAGCTGTCACCGATGCTAATGTTGGGAAGGGAAGTAAGGGGAAGGGCAGAGGACAAACTGGACTGCAAAGAAGCAAGCGCACTGGCAGAAAGGTTAGTGAACAGAGAAGGTAGCACTGTGGTGGTTATGTTGGGGAGGGATGCTTCTTTCTCATCTGATGAAGAGGGCGATTTACTCCCGTGGCTGATCACGGAATGTTCACTAATATCTAATTTATCTTTAGAGCTATTTGAATTGTCCACCAGCATTGAATCCTTAGAGACAGAAATACCTGGATCACTTCCATCTACCTTCTTCACAGTTGAAGGTGAAGATGTGGGGACCAGGATATCGTGATGGATGATGGAATCACCCTTTGTTGACATCACAGAAGTAATAACACCCTTGGGTACACGCTGCATATTAGTTCTCAACTTGGTTGGGGGTGACTGCGCCCTCAGAAGTTGTTGAATAACGCTAGCTGTCACGGCAGAAGGGTTTACAGCAGTCACATGTTCACCGTCCGAAACAGCCACTTTCCCAGCCATCCTGATAGTGATTATGTCACTGTTGTTTTCATTTTGTGACACCTTGATAGCAGTTATTTTATTCGAGGACAAATTTTCTGCACTTGTTATCACAGTAGACTCATTCTTAACAACCTGTGACTGCTGCAACAGATTTTTTTCGATGATAGTAGACCTTGTTGAATTATGGGCCTTCAAGATCTTCTGTTCCTCTGAGTCTCCACTCAACACATCATGTACATCAGAATAAATAATATCAGAGTTCTGGGAGGTTTCTATACAATCTGGAATAATCACTTCTGAATCCAGAGCCGATTCCCCCATACTGTCGTCCATGGCTGCATTACGAGAGTGCTCGGATAACCTCTGCTCAATGGCTTTAATTTCAGCAGCAGTAAACTTAGGAGAGGAATCTATGTTTGATGTGGACATGATGACATTTGTCTCAATGGCCGAGATGGATGCTGGTTGGGAACGCTGGCTTATGCAATCAACATAGTTGTCTGTGTGTTGGATGTTGTTCTCTACACTAAAGTGAGGGGAGAGCATGACCCGAGCAATAGACTCATCCTCTGAATGCAAAGAAAAAGGACCCTCCATCCCATCCCCTGACTGCAGTTGCTCACTGATCTCAGCTACTTTTTGCATTTCTTCAATTGCCATGGGCGACAGATGTTGAGATGGGGAAGTGGATATATGCATAATTTCCCTCAGTGGGACCACCCCAACAAAATTCGGAATAGTTCTACTGGGCAGATCAAAACCATGTTCAGAGTCTGTCATATCTGACAAGGCATCTTTATCCATCATGTCTGGTCCCAGAGAAGACATCACAGTATTAGCTTTAATGCATCGGCTCTCGATGTGGCCGATAGGGGTGGACGAACACACTAATGATGATGACAGAGGAACATCTACATTTTCCATTACTATATCTGTACAGGCATTGTGTCTTGAAGATGAAACCTCCATCGGACTAGCTAAGGAAACATTGTTGAGAGAGTCGCAGGGACTCGAAGACAGGCGCTGGATGTTGTTCATAGAAGTCATAACATCGAAAGAGTTATTGTTGCTCAGATAGTGAGGAATACCCATGATCAGGTTGATGTTGGAAGGCCTGCAGAAGGCTTCAAACCTCCCTTTCGCGGATGATCGGATGATGGTGGAAACTGGAGGCAACCCAATGTTGGATGATATACTCACACCTGAAGATAGGTCCAAAGAAGATGCACTGCTGTTCGATGATGGTGACAGGCACACTCCATCACCAGGCACTACCTCTGGTAAGTTGGAACCAATATCTAAATGAGGCGTACTGTCCACAGACAGCTCAGAGGTCTGCGAGCTGTCCAGGTGGTAGTTGGACACGGGCCCATCTAGATCCTGCTGCTCCTGAAGAAGGCTCTGCATCTCCATGTGGTCCTGGCTGCTGGTCACTGAATGCTGTTCCAGAGAGAGAAGATTGTGTTCATGGTCGGCCGATGACGGAGACTTCTTATGGCCCAAGGCAGACGATGCTGCATTCATCAGATCTGACTCGCGTAAGAAGTTCTGTGCAGTGATGTTGTCAACAACACTCAAGTGGTCTTCACTGTTTTCCGACTCCTGTGAGCCAGATTCCTGAGTGACTATAGCATTAACAGTGAGTGAAGACCGCAAAGAGCTGTCGACCATCATACGATCATCGTCGCACGCTCCCATGGAACCTGACGTGGAATCAGCATCGTGCAGGTAGCTTGCAGAATCGGAGGTCATGATCTCAGCAGAACAGAGGCCATTATTCCAGGAGGTAGCCATGTTGTCAGTGGAGCCCACTACAGGCACAGAGACCATAGTGGGCTCCTGTTCCCCACCAGACGGAGTGTCAGATGGTGGAGAGCAGTCACTCATCTTCGAGTCTCATCCGAACAGTCTTATTTACGCATAAGTGGAACATTTTGACTATACTGAAAAGAAAAAGAGAAGGAATCCTTAGTATATAAGAAAATTAAGTCACATAAATAAATACCAAGAAGAACATAAAATTTTCAGGCTGAAGGTAAATAAAAGTTTATAGTGACAAAATCACACATGATCAGTAATGAAAGTATTGCACCATCGATGGGGGGATTGTTTAATGTTTTGTATTTAAAATTTCTACAAAGGTTCACATTGACACACCGTAATGCCAACAGAAACTTTAGAAAACCTTTTGCAACTCTAACATGCTACTGTCCGATTCCCCAGATCTCCAGATATATCATAGTTAGAGTTTGTGGCCTCATAAAAATCATAGTATACCTAGTGATGTGGCGTTTGTAGGTAAATATTTTTTGGGTAAATACCCCAAAACTGTGTATTTTGAGGAAAAAAAAATTCAGAATGGTGATTCACAATGAAACATAGAAACTTTTATAAATATCCAAAAACTTGATATTTTGCAAAAGAATATTTGTGAATGGTAATTCAAAATGAAACATATAAAACTTATAACTATCCCCCAACTAGATATTTTGCAAAAAATATATATATTTCCGAATGGCGATTCAAAATGAAACAAAAAAATTATAAATATCCCAAAACTGGGTATTTTGCAAAAACAGGTATTTGCGAATGGTGATTCAAAATGAAACACATAAAATTTCAAAAAATGGATATTTTGCAAAAAAAAAAAAAGTGATTCCAAATTAAACAAAAAAAAATAAACAAGTACTCCAAAACTGGGTGCTTGTAAAAAAAAAAAAAAATGTATTTGTGAACGGCGATTCAAAATCAAACATCTAAAATTTATATGCATAAAGCATAGTTTATAAAATTTTTAAATTACTTTTTGACGAAATTATATTTTTAAAAATTGCTAACAGGATTAAGATTAAAGTATTCTAAAATTTAAACGGGATCAAGGGAAAATTTAGTTTTTCTGGTTTGAAACTATGACACTTACAATAGAATAACAATTTGTAACACTGCTTATGCTATATAGACAGCATCAGTGAATCTTATGATTCGTAATTTACTAACATTGTCATGCTGGGAAGTCAACCATTCTTGTTTTAATTTAGTGAATAGTCAGTCATTTACTTCACATGTATTAATGTTACTGTAAATTTTACATTAAAAAGTACAAATAAAATGGGAAAAAGTAACTTGCTTGGAACTTTTAATGTTAAGAATGATAAAAGTATTCAGTTTAAGTACTGTAATGCTGAGTACAAACAAACCAATGTAAGCAAGGTGGAGAAACACATAAAAAAATATTTCAAAAGTCCTGTTGGATTAAAAAAGGTTTTGAAAGGGATAAAACAGATAATGAATTTTCCTTTAATCAAATTCCAACCATGACAACTACATCAAATTTGGAGTTTCAAGAACATTTAAGTATTGATGTTGTTGATCCAGATGAACCCCGCCTAACCAGTAAACTGTGTGCAAGTCTCTAATACATCAACAAATAATGCAAAAGTTTCAGCAATAAGAAATTCATATTTCTTGTTGCTGAAATCTTGTTACAAAGATCACTTATCTTTGTTGAAAGTAATATGAGAGCATATTACTCTCAGAATAATTCACTTTTAAAAACTGTTAGAACTGAAACATCTGCTAACTTTTCAGCAGCAATATCTGGTAATTTGACTAATTAATCCAAAAAGAATTATAAACAATTGTACCTTTCATTTTAGTTTCTATTATCAGCTATTTATCATTTTAAAACCAAACTCAACATTTTCTTTTTTTTTTAATTTAGTTAAAATAACTCTTATTTTTAAAAAGCATCAAATACATTATTATTCATTGACTCACAGTAATTAAAAAGGATTGACATTTAAGCTACCTATTTTATACAAGATCCAGGATATAGTATTGGGTTTTTATTTTTTCTAATTCATTTTTTTAGTTTTTATAGAATTTAAAAGATTCACACATTACTAGTTTTCATTTTTTTACCTTACCTTATTCTCAATATATATTATATAGAGATAACATAGTAATGCCTGTATTTTATATGAATACGTTAATTGAAAAATAAATAATCAGGTAAATACCTAGGGTATTTACCCTTAAAAATAAATACCTGGGTATTTTGCATCACTGAGTATACCTTCAAAAAGTTCTAATTTTGAACAATTTGAAAGAGCATATCTCTGCAAGTGATTTAATAGCACAAATGCTACTCAGCATGTAGTCTTTTCAACATTCGTAGAGTCATTAATGGGCTTCATACAAAACTTATTCAGGTGCAAAACAAAAAGAAACCATGGAAAACTTCTTTAATGAAACAGAAATTTTTAACTACTCATGCATAGTTTTCTCAGTATAAGCAATTACTTTTGGATACCTTTAGAATTGACGTTGTGTACATTAGAACAAATTAGAAAAATACACTTAAATAATCAAATGATTCACTGCCAAATCTTACTTCAAGAATTAAATGTTTGGTAAAAAAAAAAATGATGAAATAAAATTCTAATTTTAAGAATCAAAGCATATAATCAATTTAGAAAGAAAGGAAATTTATATTCCAAAAAGAATCGCTATCTCAATTATTTTTTAATTGGAATAATCTAATACAGTGAAACCTCTCCGAGCGGCCACCCTTCCGTTCCGAGAAAAATTGGCCGCTCAGAGGGGGTGGCCGCTCTGAAGGGTTTCGTTACAATTACAAGATAATTGCTATAATACATAATATAAACAAGTCTGACACATATTTCTTATTTAAAATGAAGTTTGAGACTTATCTAAAGAGAAAATAGTACTTTATTTAATAATTTTTTACATTTTTTGTGAAAAGGATACAATTTGTGACTGTTTTAAGTTTTTACCCTTCTCGGAAAATTCTCTATAATACTCTCTTTCTAAAATACTCTCTTTCCCTATTACCCTTCTCCATTTTTTCAAGTTCGTTTTTCAGTTTAAAAAGTAAATCACTAGCCGATGCGTTTGTTAAATGGGATGGGCGAACCTACCCGGCGGCCGTTCAGAGGGGTTGGGTGGCCGTTGCTAGGGGTTATTTTAACATTAGGTCTATGGGCCGAAAAATCCGTGCCAAGAAAAATTGGCCGATAAGAGGGGTGGCCGCTATGTAGGGGTGGCCGTTCGAAGAGGTTTCACTGTATATAAATTAGAAACTTATAACAATAATTCATTATTTTAAATATTCAAAACAAAATATATCCTAAAAATCAGTGAAGTGATCTGAAGAAAAACAAAAAGATTGTTTATTTGACTTTTAAAATATATTAATATCTTATCTTTTAAGAAGCTTCTTTTTATAATTCTCATTAAAATATTTTAAGCAGTAGAATCACTTTTAATAAAAAACATAAATGGATGAGTAACTTTATTCGAATTTTGCTTTCTCTCTTAAAACACACAATAGTGCTCTTCTTCTAAATGATGAAGAAAATGATATGAATACAAAAATAAAGTTTATCTCTATATTTTCAAATAATGCTAAATAAAATTATCAATCAAAATTTTATGTTTTTGCAAATGAATTCAATCACAAATTAACATTAGTATTTATCTTAGAGAGTTAATGAACTACCATAAAAAAAAAATTAGCTTAATAACCACAAAATAGCTGGATAGTTTGGCTCACGAAGGGCGTTAACCCTTTATAAGGCTGTGGGAATATACTTCCCACCAAATTCATCAATTTTTAAATGCATTTTTTAAGGTTGGCATAAGTTTGCGCCAAATTTTTTGATGAAACAAAAACCCTGGATGTACCAGTTTCTTACCTCAAACCATAATAAAGTGTCTTGATTTGGTAATTAATTATTAATTAATAAAATTATTTAACAAAAAATGTCATAAATAAGCTATATGAATTTCTTTTCTTAAATTAATCTCAATACCAAAGTTATTTTATTATACCACTACAAGAAGAAAAATAGCCTTATAAAAGGTAAAAATAGGAATAGTTAAGACTATCAGGCTTTTACCAGCAACACAATTTCACCATAAATTTTAATAAAATGAAATTAACGTAAAGTTTAAAAAGTATAATTCAACAATATCAACAATTTATCAAAAATGAAATTAGATCAATTTCTTTAGAATGTAACAACACATTATGATGTATTAATTTATTGATCAATACTCATTTCTGCCAATTGAATATTTTATAATGTTACTTTAAATAAGTTACGTTCCATGCTGAAAAGTTTTTCTTGATTAATTTTTCATAGGTACTTGATGAATGTTAAATACTGCTGTTTTAGAAATTTTCTATTTTTACAGTGGTTGACTCACTGCAGTGATGGTTTTTAAACCAGAGCTTCAGAGATATTGCATGCTCTGTAATTAGTCCAAAAATCTATTTATTTATCATTTTTTAAAACATTTTCCAATAATTCCTTACAAAAATTTTGATTATCTAAGATACTTAAAAAAAAATAATTTATTCATCACATCCAATAACCATAATTTGGTTATGAAAACCTATTATCATTTCACAAAACTCAGTCAAAAGAGTGCTTAGAATTGTTTGTTGCGGCTTACAAATGCTTGAAAAATTAACTAGTGATGGTAAGGAAAAACAGCATTATTGGGGTAACAGAGAGAAATTCAGAAATTGCCACTCTTCCAACTTCTATCTTCCTCATTTTTCTATTTCCCCTCTTCTAAATGGTTTATTTCAGTTTCATTTTTTAAAAATCATTACACTCTATTATTTTCACTACTTCCTGTTTATTAAGTATAGTTCTTTTTTTTTTCTTTCTTTCTTTCCTTCTTTTGTTATAAATCAATTATTCAGACAAAAATAATTATTCTCCTGAGAGAAAAACACTGTGCTGAATTTTAAAACCAGAGCTCCTGTGCGAACTAGGATTATAACAGAATAAACAGAGGTTAAAACCTGCTCAATAATGCTGTTAAAATACAGAAAAATTAATATCAAACATTTAATATAAATATTTTGAGTTTTTTTTTATAGAAGTTAAAAGGTAATTTATTTAAATATCTTTTGCAACAATATTCCTTTGTCAATTGATAAAACACCATTGACTGGCTGATTGATTTTTAGACTAACACTCCATTCTGAAGTTATATAGAGGCTAAATACTAACAAACTTGGTAATTTTGAAATGTTATAAGATGATTAGTGTATTAACTAAAGGAGCACTCCAATCTGAAAACTTCTACATGTCCAACATGCAGATGTTTATCCTTAATATCAAGTTTAACCTCTTCAAGGATTCTGACACATATGTGTTTATTGAGTTTTCCTTTAAATTAAAATTATTGCACGAGAAAAAAATTAAAATCTGTTGCATACATATTTAGAGGAATAAATTCCACTTTTTCTTACTGAATTGTTGCCAATAGAAAATAAAAAGAATGTAATTAAATAAAAATTTATTGAATTATATTTTTAAAACTTCTCCCCTGAAGAAGTTAACAAATAACATGCCCACAAGCACAGTGGAGGAATCATATGTACAGAGGTAGGCTATGAAATGAAGTTTTATCATGTGAGTTGTTATATAGCTTACTGCTTTCTATACAACAGCAACCAATGCTGGCAACAGAATTGACTAGTTGCCAGCATTGACTAATTGCTTGATGCCAAACAACATTATGATCCAAAAACTTTATTCACTGTGACTTCTAAAATGCACCAATGTGTGTAGCAATAACCCAAAATCTCATTTACACATTACATAATTTAAATATTAATATTCATCTCTTTACAGTTGCCACAAAGGTATATATATATATATAAACATGAATACGTATACATAATAAAAAATGTAATTTGCTGGAAAAATAGAAAACAAATAATGACTGAGATGGCACAGTAATTTTAATTATTTGCAAGTAATGTTTAAAATAATAAACATAATAGAAAAAATTAACTTTTAACTGGGACTTAAGGTGCACAAGTTTCGATTTCAATGTTTTTTAATGCATCTATAAATTTGATATTTGATTCTAATGTTTATTTAACAATATTATCATTTTCAGAACTGTGCAAAAATATAATCTCTTTCTACATTATAAATAAATTTGTTTATGATAAAGAGAACAGTAAAACTGTGTTAAAATAAAAGATGCAAAAAAGAGAATTTCTCTAAATAAATAAGAGAAATAATGAAAATGAAAAATAATACAAGAAAAGCAAAAAACAGCCAATCCTGGAGTTTAACTTCTCTAAGTTGCCAACATAATGATATTGCCATTTTAGTTCTAAAATACTCTGAAATTCTCACATATGTGTTATAAAACTGTTTTATAAAATTTCAATTAAAAACCCGATACATAATTTTAAAGGAATAACACAAAGAACAAAATAATTAAAGTAATTATTATTTTGTTCTTTGTGTTATTCTTTTAAAAACTCAATATCACTATACAATATACCAAGAGAATTTACTTCCACAATTATCAGCAATAGTGATTAAGCAAAGTTTACTGTTTAAAAAGTAATGGTAATTTCTTCTAAAGCAAAGTTTACTCTTTCAATTCAAAAATTTTCAAAATCAAAATATTTACTCTTTCATTTAATATGAACAAAAATTTTTACACAAGATAAATTTACATAACACAATTTATTTCCAAACTTGTTGACTAAAAAAGATTTTTAAAAAATTGCTCAGGGATTGCTTTCGAAAAAAATGAAACTATAACAATCAACACAATGAATGATAAAAATTATTTTGCATGGTTTTTTACTTCAGGTGAATGACAGATATTCCCTATTTTATATAGATTCATGGACTTTCTCTCCCCTCCCCCCTTGAAATTTAAAATATTTAATTTTTTCATATACTTCCAAGCAACTTATAAAATTTCATTATGTAGTAAAACTTTTTCTTACTTTTAAATCAATATGTTGTTTTGATCCATTATGTCTTTCTTAGGGCAGACGAACATAAAATCCTTTATTCTTCACTAAAGCAAAAGTAATGAAAGCACTAATTTCATTATGCTCACACCATTCTTAAAACAGTCATCTGAAAAAGTAAGAACTTCAGTCATTTATATATAATACATTCAACACAGTATTAATATATTTCTCTTATGTCTCATAATTTTAATAGTTAAAAATTAGAATCACATAGCATTTCAGTGGTATAACATCAAATAATAGATTAATGCATTAACTCCTTTGCTTAACAGTGGCAGGGCTGACTCTTGCATTGCATTATAGAATTTTCAATACTGAAAGCAGTAATGCTGTCATTAAAAGAAATTAATTCTGAAAGCAAAAGCCATATTAACAATCATAAATATTCATGGGGTTTGTTTTTGCTCTTTTAGGAATTGAAACAAAAATTAATACCCAATACAAAATGTGCTATCTAAACATAAGGTCAAAGAAATTGGTACCAAAGAGATTAAATTTAACAGAAGTAGTAGATTTGTTTTGAAGCTAATAAATTATATACAAAATAATTAGTTGTTCCAAAATAATTCCTATATTATGTAAAATTTTCACAAAAAATTTAGCCAGTTCAAAACTTTTGATCTCACAATTTTTCAATAGTTATGCAGTATCATGTTTATCTTTATTCAGTATATAATAAATAAAAAATGTGTGAAGCATAACAAATTGCAAGCCCTAGCATCCTTCTGATATTAAAAGTATTCACTCAAATAAAAGAAGATTATTTATTCTGATAAAAAAAAATATGAATTCAAATTATAATAATTCAAATTCAAAAAAATAAAAATAATAATAATTCAAAATAAAAAAAAAATTCAATAAAGTAATAATTCAAAACAAAAAAGAATTCAATAAAATAATTCTAATAAGTAATTCAAATGAATAATTTTAAAAAAGAACTAAATGTTTTGTTAATAAAATATTAAATACACAGACACTTATAGTTCTAACATGAATTGTTAAATGATTACTATTAAGTCTCGGTTTCACTCAATCAATTGTTAAATGATTACCAATAAGGCTCGGTTTCACTCAATCAATTGTTAAATTATTACTATTAAGTCTCGGTTTCACTACTGAAATAAAAACAAATGTACCTGCAGAATAACCAGTTATTAATACCTGCCATGTGACTATCAACATTTCATTAATGTATACATCAGTGGCATTAATGCAAATATAAAAAGGGAAGAAAAAAAATGATTCTTTGAAATTAATGTACTGATTTCAATCTGCCAATTTTTGACCTTTCTGAAAAATTTCTTATTAATGAACTTTTCCAACCATACATCAATGCCAGTTTTAAACTCTTTAATGCATACAGTTGCAGAAATAGCAACAATAATTTCCATTAATTAGCAAAACATAAAAATAAAAGCTCATGCATTAAAGCCTTTAAAAAGCACACAAACTTCACTCAGTACTTCTAAAATAAAATATTAAATTTCATTTGGAATTACCTGATCATGGAATTTGAATAAATAACAAATATTATTCATCAAAATAAGCAATATTTTCATACTTAGGCTGCATATTTAAAACTGTTAAATGAAAGAATTCAGTTACTATAGGCAAATTTCTGAAATTAATTATAGACTATATAACACAAGCAACAAATTATTTTTATCTGATAACTTTTGAGTCAGAGAAACAGTTTTTCCTATGGATAAATTGTACTTTTTGACACGTAATTCAACTTTTGGCAATCTGAAGAATATATTAAAAATGCAGCTTTATGTAATGTACAAATAAATATGGATTGGATGCTTTAAAAATAAAACATTCAGAACAGAAAAGGTTGGTTTGGCTATAGCCAAACGAGCCTTTTCTCCTCATAATAATGTATGCAAGGAATAAAATTTTAAAAAATGTATGCTAAGAACTTCAATGTACTTAGAAACATGTGACGCTAGTATATTATATTTTAAAAAATATTACACCTTGCTGTAACAATATGCAATGACAAATTTCAGAAAAAGTTCAATATAGCACTATTTGACAGGGTTAAGGAGATCATTTCTTTGAATTTGAGAGTTAATACATTTTACCAGAAAAAATAATATTCTTTCGGTTGATATTTAAAGATCAATTGAATATATTGCAATATCATACTTCACATAACATTTTTTATTAAATACTGATAAGGGAAAAATAAACAAATGATTACATATAACAACAAATACATTTAGGGAAGATTAATTAATTATGTGTAAAATTAATTTTAAATAAAAAATATTAGATATCAAATGTGTTATGAAAATATTATATAGGAATATATAAAAGATTGATTTAATTCTTAATCATCTAAAAGTGCTATATAAAATACCAAAGGATAAGGATTATTTTTTTATATTTCAGATATTACAAGACTGAATTACCCTCCCACCACCAATGACTGCTATGAAAAAAGTATGTAAAAAATAAACTCTTCATGCTGTTTTACTTTTTTTATTTATCCATTCACATACAATGGCAGATATTTGCATCATTTTTTTTACTTTTTAAAATTAACTGTGTATAATTTAACAATTAATAAAATAAGTATTATTGGTATAATTTACTAATTAATAAATTAAACAAATTACTTGTTATATTTTTTAACTGAAGTATAGAAGTTATTTTTTATAAAAGGAGTTTACTTTAAAATTTTAACTAATTAAATTTTAAGGATTGACTTTTTTTAAATAACTTTTCAAATTATTTTTCAGATATTCCTTGGATTTATTCACATAGATATACAAAACTGCTATTTAAAAATAAATTACTCAGTGTGAAGTTAACCTTTTTAAAATGAATATGATAAAAAAAATTAAACTAAGAACTTATACTATCTCTCACTGGAAACTAAAGAAATTATAAAGTAACCATTCCTTCTCAACGGTTAAACTTTTTTTTCCCCTTAAATTTTAAAAAATAAGAATTGAAAAATACAATTGCTAAAGTTTCCAAATATTATACAAAGAAAGACCAATTTTATACACAATAATAAAAAGGAATCCATTAGCTAAATATTGGAAATATAATGGACCTGCATTTTAAAATGGAACATTGCCCAAAATAAATATTTGCCTTTTCTGATGCATTTTAAAATTAAACATCATTATTATTAAAAAATCAAATCATTGTTATATAATGATATATAAATTATGCTTTTAAATGCTCTTTAAAACAGATTGTTAGAAATTGAAAGAATTTCATTTATTATTCATTTTGTGTGTTTTGAGTGTATTACACTAGTTACACGATACCTAAATTTTACAGTTAATAGACTACAGATTTCAAGAAGTCTTACAAAAATTATAAGCAAATTATTTCAAATTGATGAATTCCCTATTTAATTAGCAATAATCAAAACACATTTCCTTAAAAGAAAATCAAGGACTATCAAGAACTTTTAAGGACTAAAAAAACCAAAAAATAAGGACCTCTAAATTGAATAAAAGTAACGAATTGTTGCATACATTTTTAAATAAAATGTCTCATTTTTGCAAATTCAACCTATTAGATGATAAAGTATAATACAAAACATAGAAGATACATTACAAATTTAACACAACAAAACTCCTAAAAATATGAGTTAATAAATTGATGGAAAAAAAACCATGAAACTGGTAATCAAATTAAATATCTTTTAATTCCAAACTTTTTTTCATTCAATTTTACATCCAAGGTATTTATTTTAATTTCTTTTTCAGTAATTGTTTTTCTTAGTTCATGCGATTGAATAAATAAATTTATGTCCTTTGACTTTTCAGCCTCATTAGCTAAATCATTTGCTTCCTCATTTGTTTGGTGTATGTCCTTTTGGAGGAACATTTTCTTTTGTTTTAAAAAATCTATTTCCTCCTCTAGAGCTTTTCGTTTCAGTCTATTCTTTGGATCTTTCACTTTCTAAATACTGCATGTATTTTGCTCTAGCTGAGGTGAAGCTGTCCTCATTTCTTTAGTAATTTTTAAGTTATAAATAGCCCCAGGCAGCTTAATAAATTCATGAATTACATGCTGGGAGATATATGAAGCATCTTTTAAATTTTCTATTTTCAGGGCCTTGTTCACCAAAAAACCTCCTTGTCCATGTGACAGTATTAATATCATTTTGATAATCTTCCAAACTTTTTCATAATGATTATTGCTAAAATAAGTTTGTAAAAAAGTATCAAGGGAATCACTCTTTGGATTGAAAGAAGTAAATTCAAATGAATTTGGCTACAGTATTTAACAGAAAATCTGCGTGGAGTAACAAAATTTCGTCGCAATCTTTTTCCAAAATACGTTTATTTTGCGACAACACAATCAATACCTTTTTCATTTTTTCCTGTGCTTTTTCAGGATATCCAGCGATTACTCGTGGATCAATGCAAATCGCATGTCTTACTAGTGCGTAATTCACAATACATTTCTGCATGAAATGTTTTATCATTGTTATGATGTTTTTCAGACTATCCTGTCTGAGTGTGAAAACATCCTTGTCTGCTAATTCCTTATTTTTTTCTTTTGTTAGTTGCTCTGCAGCAAATCCTAAATACACTTAACTTTTATCATTATACAAGTTTGGGTCACTGAAGTTGAATTTGCATAAAGTCTCAGATTTCTCAATTCTTTCATTCTCTGGTTTCAAAATTTTGAAATGTTGAATGCAATCATTAACAAGTTTTAAAACATCACTGGCAAAATTTAAGTAAAGGTTTATCAATTTGATACTGTTCTAAAAATGGCAACAGCACTTTTGACAATCATTCCTATGGAACCATGGACCAATAAAGGCCATCTGTAACTCCTCCCTTATTTCCCAAAGTGTATGTGATGGATATGGATTCGTAGAACACGAGCCATGTCTTCCCCCCCCTCCATTCCGCAAGAGCCACGTCGACCAAGATTGGAGCCGCTGAGGAGGAATTAGAAAAACGATAATCGGTGAAATTTTAAATTGTTTAATAATGGCAGAGTAAAAAGTAAGGGCTTTTTAAAAATGGGGCATAAAAATAAGGATTTGTAAGGACTTTTAAGGATTAAATGTAAAAGTAAGGAGTTTTAAGAGCTAAATATAAAAGTAAGGACTTGTAAGGACGCGTGCAAACGCTGTACTAGTTTGAATCCAACATTATAAAAGAAATGTAAAATGCAGAATAAAAAAGATAATGCAAAGAAAATCCTTTTACTTCCTAGTGTTTATTTGCATTAATTTTTAAAAACAGCAAAAATTAGGAAAAGTAATGAAAGATACAGCTCTCAATGTCTGGAAATTTAATATGCCCATTTCTCTGGAAATAAAACCAGGTCTAATATTAATTTTTGCTCTAAAAGAAGCATTATGGTTACTTTAACCCATTAATCGTTCTGCTATCAAATTAGATGGCACCTTCTGTTTTGGGAATGTGTTATTATTTTCAGTCGAAAGTATGTAGAATACTGGAGATGTTTGTGGATACTACATAATTTTTGTATCAAATTATAACACAGACAAATGACAATTTTAGTTTGCAACTTCAAAAATAAAATATTTAGATTCATATGCAATGCAATGGCAAAGCACTTAGTGGCTAAGAAGATGATTTTTTATACATACAAAAACTCACATTTATTACTAAATACTTACAGGTCCAAAATTATAGGTGGCATTATTATTTTAACTATTTAAGTTAACAAAATCACTTATTTACATTCAAATTTATAATTATTTTATAATTCAATATGTCTGTCATGTGTTGCAATGGAGAAACTAAATGGCTTTATCAGAATCGAGACATTTCTGCAGTATAATTTAAATAGCAGTCTGAACAATAACAAGCAGTATATATAACAAGCAGTTTTAAAAATCATACTAGGCCTTATTTACCAATTAAGCCATATTTGGGGGGGCAGAAAATGACAGGGTGATTAAAGCATTATGTAAACATAGTTGGGGTGAGAAGTCAGAATTGACCAGCCAGCTCAACAAAAGTGTTCATGGTGATGACCGATAACTGCATAAGTTTAAAAATATAAAGACATAGACATCCTAGACCTTGACCATACATAACTTTTGTATTAATCATATTAAACAGACTATTTAATAAAAAATGCATCATTTTTAAAATAAACCCCCATCCTCTACAAAATTACTACCAAGAAACTTTTTTTTTATCAATCATTATAAAAGAAAGCAACACATTGAAAGAATCACACAGTAATATTCATAACAAATTGACCACCACTATAAAGTCAATACTGAAGAAAAATATTTACCAATTATTTCACATGTGTTAGATATTCCAAATAAGTTTCACATTTCTTTTTTATTAGTGTTTCTATTCTTCTGCTTGGTTTTTCAGTTTGGATTTTTCCTTTCATGTAGGGTTTCATTTTCTTTTAAAAAGTAATCTGAAAGAAAAAAGAATATGATGAATTCTCCAGCAAAATTTTTAAATAAAAAGCAACTTTTTCACATTAATATACACTTGAATCGATTGATGTTAAAAGGGGACTGCTGCATTCTCGGCGGAAATTATATTTTTATTTTCGTTTTTAATTTGATGACGGTGAATGCATCTTTGGTGCAAAAACGGGGTTTCTATCATTCATAGACATGTTTTGGTACAGCATCAAAGTTTCCATGTGATGTTAGAAGAAGGCTTTTTCACAGAACAGCTCTTTTAACATCAATATAACAGTTCTCTGCTAGATTTCACAAGTCCCATTTTAACATCAATCAATTCATTTAGTAATTCATACTTATTTAAAAAGTTAATGCAACACTGAAAACATTTAATCAAGTACTCTAAAATTTCATCATTAACCTTTTCCTTGTGGTCAGTACAGATACTGTACTAGCAGATTTTTAAAATCTGCTTACAGGTATATGTTCTACCACTAAACTATTACGATTCAGAAGACTAATCTAATGGTGCTGTAATCACCCTGTAGGCTGTATTACTCTCTTGTTCTGTTATGTAAAACATGCATAATGGATACGTTTACAGTTAATGAGAGAATGCAAAAATAGATCATTCAACAGAAACCTTTCAACGACTTCAAAATGGAAAAAAAAAAAAAGCATTTTCCTGTTTCTCCACTAAAATGGCTATTTCAAAATATCTTGGATTTTGCTTAGTTATAATCTACACATTTTAAAAACAAACTAAGGGCATATGCAGGTTTTTCAGTTATACACACACCATGTATTTTTGACCAAATTGGTGCATTTTGGCTGGCAACACTTGAGCTTGTCAAGGATATTAGCTATCATCAGGAAAGAAGCCAAGACAAACTGGCAAAGAAGAGCTCCAAAAAAAAGTGTCAAGACAAAAAAGTTGCCAAGTGATGTGTTTATAATGAAAAAGTACGAAACTACTCTGGGTTTGGTACTTTTACCCATAATATTCCTTTTTTTCACTTAAATCTTGATACTATTCCTAATTCTAACAAAATATTTTATTGGGTACTGATATTTTATAACTGCCTAAACCACGATGCATCATCAAGCTGTTTAAATATTGATAGCAGATAGATAAAAAGCAATATAAATAGTCTATAAATGAAGTCACTTTTCTTTAATGACAAAAAACAATATTTTAATACAAGAAAAAGAAAATTTCACAAATTTTTGGTTACAGTTAAAAACATTTTCAATTCCAACTCATTATGTATATTTCTAAAAAAAATTGTTTAGATCAAAATTACAAACCTATCCAAAAAGTAAATGCAAATCACATCCTGTTAAAGAAACATCTGATAAAAAATTCCCTCCTCCTGATATTAATTAATCACTAATCTTAAATGATAATCCCTATTATTTCTTTTACTACAAATATAAACTATTTAAGACTGAAGAATATAATAAAAAAAGTTCTCTTTAAATGAATGATTTTATAGATCAGATTAATTACTCCACCTGGGTATGTACATATGTGCTATTTTATCAAGTTGAATTCTGTTATATTATTGGCTCGGATCAGAACCGCATGAAGTCCAAAATGTTCAGTTTTGAGTCATGTCATGTATATTCTTTCAGCAGCAAAAGTATTTTAAGCACAACAGACAACAAAGAAGCATTTTTCCTAAAATTTCAGAAGCATCCTATGTAATTAGTCCAGAACTAGCTTATGTTTAAAAAGTAAAAACATTTTTAGAAAAATTCAGGTTCAATATTAAACAGCATATTATCAAAAACATAGAAACAGCGGGCGCGGCTGAGCAAATTTTATGACAAACGGGATTTTTCATACCCTCTTCTCACATTCAGCGGCAAAACTACCTGAAGGTCACTGCTTCCTACCTCCATGAGACCCCCCTCACTTCAGGATTAAATTGGTTTATCCGAGTTTCCAGCTGATTCCACACTGTTTTATGCTTCTGTCATAAAGTTTAAGCAGCGTGCCCGCTTGTGTAATTTTATAAATTTTTTCACTTCTTAACGTTTCAGTTTGGAAATTATATATAAAATGCATATTACAGCAATTTAATATTTCATTTTACACTGTCAAAAATATTTAATAAGTCTGCTAATAATCCACCAAGTTGAAGAATTTTCTTGAAAACCTTAGAAAGTCTTATGAAAAAACGCCTCACTACTCGAGCCCAAAAAATATGATCATCGCCATATGACATTACCATGTCTTTAAGTATGAATTATACATCACAACCTGAAAACAACCACCTACTGAACAACAACCACCATTCAGATGAGGAGTTTGTGGTTTGTGTTTGAAAGAAAGAAAACAATCATCAAATTCCATGAAATGCAGTAGGTGCAATATATAGTACACTTGTGTCATTCTCTAGCAAAAGTTCAATGTCTTGAATGCAAGGACGATTCGAAACTACGAAGAAAGTCTTTTTTGTACAATCCTTAGTTTGTATTATAATCTTTTATTATATGCTTAATACCTTTTTTTATAAAATAATATTATTAAATCTCATTACTTTCTCTGTTTTCAGTATAATTTTAGATTTTGCAAATAAAATTAATTTTCACTCTTGATGGAAAGATTTGCTTTTCTAACATGCCCTTATTACTATTATGAAATAACTTACCACTGTCATAGCAAAAATGAAAAAAAATTATTGTGTCGTAAAAAGTACGACACATGCCTGCTCGGGTAAAAAATTATAGAGCGCCCGCTGGACGGTTAAAATTATTAAAAACTATATGAAAAGACTGGGAGCAATTTGAAACTTTAATTTAGCACTTCTGAAAAGTATAGTTCTTAGACTTGGCACAGTTCTGATCCCACCCAACGATATATAATGCTAATAGTTAAGTGAGCTTAGTAAAGGATTCTCTCACTGTAACCACTCTAAAATTAACTGTATAATACAGTGATTAATAAGCATTCAGAAGTTATTTTCTAAAATCTTACTTATCTAAAAATTATGCAATGCAAGTAAATATTTATCTGAATGTTTTGCCCTCTGACATGGATTCATTGGTTTTGTAAATATAAATATCTAAAAGACATGATAACATGATTGTCATAATAACCATAAGGAACCTGCTAAAATGCCAATGTAGATTCAAAATTGAGAAAACATAAAATTTATATAACATTTATTCATTTCATCTTTTCATTTATGACATTTCATCTTTTATCCAACTGTTTTGACAATTTTGTATATTTTTCTTTAAGTTTAGGTAACAAATTTACATACAAAATAGGGATGCAACGAATATTCTTTAATTAATATTCTTTAAGTCTAGGTAACAAATTTACATATAAAATAGGGATGTAAAGAATATTCGGTATCCGGACATTTTTCCGAATACCAAGCAAATATTCGGCCAAATATATTCAGGATAATAATTTTTTTAAATGTGCTTTTAAATACACATTTAATAAAGAATAATGCAAAATTACATTTCAGTTCATTTATTATCAAAAGATCTAAATTTTACCCAATTTTAAGTTGCATAGTACACAACTGTATTTAATCAAGTTACATAAAATTCATCATTACAAAGCCTGAAATAATGATGCAAGAACAATATTTTTTTCAGCACTTTCAAGAGGAAATCTGTTTCGTTTGGTTTCATACATATATAATACCAACTAGGGATATAATGAATATTCAGTATTGCACCTAATCGGCCCTTCCCCGCAAATTCAGTCTGGCCAAATGCTAAACAGATGTTCAGCAGAATAAATTGAGGATAAATTGTTTTTAAAAATATTGTTTTAAATATATTTAATAAAGAATATTGCAGAATTGCATTCCAGTACATTTATTATAATGAAAATCTAACATTTATACAATTTTAAGTTGCGTAATACATAAGTATAATAATGTTGCATATCATTTAGAGAAGTCTCTCCCATATGGTTTAATATATATTACCAGCTTCTGAAAATAAATGGTCACTGTATAATGCTTGCAGGTGCTGAAATATATTTTCTGGTTAAATTTGCAAACTTGGCAATTTTTCCAGGACACTCCATCCTACTTATTAGAAGTTCTTTATCAAAATAGGAATTTACTAGTAATTTTAATTTATCCATTCAAGTTTATTCTATGTTTGTCATTTTCATGTTCTGTCATGATGATTTTTATTTCTTTGAAGCAATCCCAAAATGAAGAGAGTTTCTAATTTCTTATTATTGGAATTAAGGTATTTAAAATATTACAAATATACATAAAGTATTAAAGAAACATATAATAAAAACTCATTTTTATTTATATATATATATATATATATATATATATATATATATATATATATATTCTTAAATTTTTTCATTAAATTTCAAAAATATTTCATTTACAATCAAAATTGGAAATTTTTTTTGAAATTTGGTATTCGGCCAAATCACTATTCGTTTCATCCCTAATATAAAAGTTATCATAAATTGAGATTTAGTTTTATAAAAATTCACAGAAATAAACTGCCCTTTTATCTTTCATTATTAAGAACCAACATGTTCAGTGGTGTAGTTGTAAATTAAGCAGTGCCGAAATATTCTGACCAGGGTGGTATTTTTTTTGTGAGGGGGAGAGAACGTAGCAGATGATAAGAAGCGTAAGTAGGGGATCACTCAACAATAAAATATTTTTTTACATTTAAAATGCACAATTATTTTATCTAGGCATTGAAATTATGAAATAAAAAAATGTCAACAATGAAACAATGCATATTTTGCAGTTATTATTTTATATTTTATTTTTGATCAAATATTAACATAATGCATTATATATTAACATTAACATAAAATTTATGTCAATTTTAAGTTATACTAAAATTAAGTTATTTCAATATAAAATCATGACATGGGTAAATATGTAAGCATAAGTAGCAGAGAAATTATCAAAACATAAAATACATTTAAATGTTTGCAATCTTAAATGCTTTTAATTCCTTCCGGCCACTGCTTGACGATGGGTTATTACTTCTATTCCGTTGAAATACCAACACTATTTTCAAAGCTAATGATTAGACAAAGATCATGCTGTTTTAAGGAGGTACTTTACAATTTTTTCTTAATTCTTTCTTATAAAAAAATAATAATAATAAAAGCCGAAAGGTGTTCTGCCATGTTCCAGCTCCACTACACCCCTGAACATGTTGCTTTGGGCAGTAGGTTGACAGTGTCTATCAAAACATGCAGGTAATAAGTAATCTTTCCAAGCTAGACACGCATTGGAATGGTAACCAAGTATACACTTGGGGTCAAAAGGAAACCTAAAGCACATACTGTCCTACCACCAGGAGAAAAACCCTGGGAAGGGTTGCCGCAAGTAGACAAATCGAAGAAAGGAGGTAAATGGGTATAAAAACAACCACAACATTTGGTGAACTAAGCACACTTCGTAAGGCAAGAATTCGTTTTAGACCATAGTACAAAGTGAAACGAGACTTCCATCGGTTCTATCTGCACTAAATGAAATAAAGCCATTTCCTTCACCCCCAAAATGCAGTGGAATATCCCGTTTCCATAACGCCCGCCATAGGCGTGTCTGGTGTCTAAGGCTTTTCTTGTGGCGGTAATACAATATTGAAGTTCGACAAATTCCTTTGGAAACAAAGAAGTCGTTTCAATTGCTTTCATGAAACCAGCTTTTGCCTGAGTATTTTTCTAGAAATTTTTATGCATAGAGCTTTCATATTAAAAAAACATAACATAGGAATTTTCACTTTCAGTAATCTGCCTTCACAAAGTTTGTTCGTTTATATACAAATTTACTTTTTGATCTGGAATCACAGTATTAAACAAATGGACTGTTGATGATTATCAAAAGATATATAACTGACAGATACCAGTTTCAGTGCAATGGTTTGGAAGGTCACCACTTAATTTGAGATTTCACATTACGGTGCACTTTCCAAATTATCAGTAAGGTATAAACAATACGGCAATTAAGTTCATAATCCAAATACATACAATTTCATTTTTTCTTTTTTTAACAGTTCAAGATAAACATACAGTAAAACTTCAATTAACTGTTACTCCTTTAATTATCAGTTTCTGTTATCCGTAATCATCTAAAAAAATATCAACAAACAGACATCTTTTAAATTGCCCACGAATTACTCTTAAACTGTTCTGTGTAAAGCTGAAGTGACTGCACCGACTATAAGATGGCAGAAGTGACTAATCATCATCGTTGGAGGAGTTGACCTTAATCTAGTACGCCAAACCCATCACTAGACAGTAGCTGATTATAGTATTACAAGACATTTCTGTACATTATTACTCCTATATTGAAGTTTACATTGATCATTTTGTAAAATTAAATACAAATATTCACTTTTAAAGGATTTCATTTTCATCCCAAGCCAGAAGTGGATTGTACATATGTATTAACCACTTAACTGAATAGTTTTCTTTGCTATCTAATAAGATGACCCCTCCTGTTTTGGAAAAGGGCTGCCATTTTCATTCATCTAAGAAGGCATAGGATACTTAAGATGTTTATGGATCCTACATATTTTTTGTGTCAAATTATAAAGTTAATTAATGCTTCAATTTTAGTTTATAAGACTAAAATTTCGATAATTCGATGCACAAGTATTCTCGGGCTGTTAAGTTAAGCGGTTAAGAGTTTCTGTTATCCATCACAGCCCTAGTCTGAAGGGTGACAGTTAATTGAAGTTTTACTGTACTTCAACTATGATAATACCTACTATGTAACACAATAGAACACACTAATTAGAGATATGATATTAAATAACATAAGATCAGAATTTCAGATATGACATGAAAATATTTCAGAAATAGGAGCTAATGCAATCAGCATTTCTGGTACTTGATAGGTTGTTGCTGAAACTGCTTTTAACCCTCCGATTCTTAAGGCCATTGAAATAAAGGGGCCTCAAAATAAGGGAACATCCGAGCTCCTCTATTAAAAATAAGAGAAATTCCCTTTCCCCCTCAAAAACCCCAATGATAGCTGGCATTGTCCGAATTGTAAGAAAACTCCCCTCTTCCCCAAGCACATCTGAGCGAGCCACTGTAACGAAGAAAGCGCGCACCGCGGGTGTGAAATCAATCACACTTAATGAAAGGGGGTGGAAATTTCAGAGTGACTTTCAGACGGCTATCGTCTTTTGCTTGAAGGGACGTATGGGACAGTATGTATTGATAGAGTTAAGGAGCTACCTAATTCAGGTGCCAACCAGCTTCAAATGTTAATATCTGATAGGCTTTTATAGCAGGTAAATCAACTTTTATATTTAAAAAAAATTAAAGTATAATTATCTCCAATGCTATTTCTCAGGATCACTCAAATATTTATAACAGTAATTTAAACTTTTTTTTTCTGTTCTTAAATAGTTTAATTATGATCTTCAACACGCTGTTAGAGATTTTTTTTTTTAAATTTATTAAGGAATTATTATATTTTGACATATACCAGAAAAAGCTCTCTACTCAAAAGCTTAGCAAATATTGCAATGTTTATAAATTAATGTTAAATATAGAATGGGGATGAAAAGGAACTCCAGTTACATATTTGCAACTTTCAATAAACTTTCTATTAGTAAATTATTATCATGTACATTAAAAAAATACATAATGTTACACCACATCAAAATTATCATATTGATTTCTCTTTCAAATTCAAATCAATGCCGAAAAATAATCATAAATGTTTATAAAGCCATGAAAAATGTCTATTCTGCAGACAAAATGCTAGGAAAGAAAGTTTTGACAATTGGCGACTCGTGCAATACAATCTGGGGGTGCTACAACTTTTAATCCTTGATTAATCCATCATCCTGCAACTCATAATCATGCATATTTGTACCACTTGCATTTTTTGGCTTTTTTCCTTAGCTTTGAGTAGTTTTATATTTAACTATAAGAGTACAATGACTAGTTAAAAGTTACAGCACCCCCAGATTGCATAGCATGAGCCGCCACTGGTTTTGACGTTTTGTTGCCCTTTTTTACTACATCTGAAATAAATACTAAATTACTGAAAAATAAATACATAACAGTAATAAAATTTTTCATTAAACACTTTATTCTTCACCTTACTTATTATTCAATTGCTTCTCCCCTCCACCTTAGCAGCAAATATATTATATATATATATGTGTGATATTTTAATTTTTTAACTTTCCTAAATAATCTTCTTAACAACACCTCATTTTAAATACCTCTACTTTCATCATAATAAACGCACTACAACTGTCTTTTCAAGTCACGAGTTATAAAGGGGAAATTCCTTCTTCTGGGTACTTAAGCGTTCTGTGCATTCATTTCTGCCCTTTTTCACGCCAGCATGTAAACTTTCAACAACAATGCGCCGCTCAGGCGTAACCTTCTGAATACTGGTCATGGAGCTACGTAAAAATTAAATACTTTACCTATGAAGAAATAACGCCTGATGCCTCAATAAAAGAAGATTTAAGCAAATATTGTCTCTTCCATGATCAAAATGGACTGCCTTTCACCTTTTTAAAGCCTGATCTTATAAATATATATATATATATTAATTTCTTAATATTTTTCATTTTTAGTTCCTTAGATTAAATGTTCAGCAGCCAAAAAAAACATAAAAACATTTAACCTATTGAAAATAAAAGGAGATGGCCAGGACTTGCGAGTGAATGTGACAGGGGCGATTGTGGTTTCATGAAAAAATACCTGAAATTTTAGCAGGAAAATTATGTGTAGGGAACTGATATGTATTCATTCATTACGACGCAGATTCCACTTTTGCATGAAAATTTTGATTTAAACAAAATAAATTGATTTAATTTATTTTGTCTTAGTTCGTGAGTTTTACATAACATTCTACAACACACAAGAAAAGAAACCATCAAAATTGATAACAAAACAATATTAAAAATATAATAACATTTTGTATGAATAGCATTAATGAATATATATATATAAATTCTTAAGGGACCATTCTTAAGTGAGGTAGCTATTCTTAGTCATGATATGGCATTTTCTAAAAAATTCATTTGGATTGACTCAGCATAATCCAAAGTAAACAACAAGAATATATGAAAGAAATTTCCCACTAAACCCAAATTATTTTTTCCTTGTAT
This sequence comes from Araneus ventricosus, assembly GCA_013235015.1. Lineage (NCBI taxonomy): Eukaryota > Metazoa > Arthropoda > Arachnida > Araneae > Araneidae > Araneus > Araneus ventricosus. The sequence continues at coordinate 156,046 of BGPR01001793.1, read as the reverse complement.
GGATTATAATTTGAGTAGTCCATAGTAGAAGCCAAAACTGAGTAGAAACTATGGAGAATCGTAGTAGTTTGAGTCTTTGGCACTCTTAAGTCTTAAGAAATAGATTTATCGGAAAATACTGGAATTCCGGTATTAAGGATGAAGAAAATACCAGATTTCCGGTATAATACTGGAACATAATCAGCTCTTATGTGAGAATTGGTGAAAACTATAGTCAGTGACAACTGAAGTTGACAGCATGTAGAAAGCTATGAGCAACCAATTTCCCAGGTGAACAACATAGCACATTCCTCAACCATTTCAAGGGTCACAAAAATAGTTCCATCAAAATTAAACACATTTCATTTTAAATACATAGTTACATTACATAGAATATTAATAATTGGTAATTAAAACTAAACTGTTCAAACGCATTATGATTATATTAAAACTATTCAAGTAGGTGTAATGGTACACTATTCACAAAATAGCAAAATCAATTGCTTATTGAATACCATGAGTGGACGTGGACTTAGTAACAGATTAACATGAAACCATGTAAAAGAAATGGACAATTTTTTTTTTTTGGGGGGGAGGGGAAGGAGGGGAATACATATATCTTGGAGACAATGAAGAAATATCCCCAGCTTCTCTCCCTCCCCCCTCCTTTCACTTATACTCTGAAAACAATATTTCAAGAAAACTGCTTATTGTAGCTCAAATCCATTACTGGAGTGAGAAAACTATATATTTAAAAACTAATTTAATTTATTTTCATATTCCTACAAGCATATTGCCAAAAAAAAAAAAGCAGCTAGCTTAAAGCAGTACACAGAATAACAAAAAATAAACACTTTAGCAAACTCGTAAGAGAACAGTTTTTGAATGCCCATCATCTCAATTTTTATGATGAAAAATTTAGATACCTTAAAATGTATTTACTAAGCTTAAAAAGCTGGTATGTCATTTTTGCATACACATATCATTCAGATCACAGCAATGCTCATAGAAACAGCAAGACCACCTGTTTCCCATTGATGATTACTCAAGGTCATAGTTTTATTGTTTAAAAAAAGGAAAACAAATATGATCAGCAAATTATGAATAACTATAAGGCTTATATGGTTCTTTAAAATAATTGTATCTAAGCAATATAAGTGTTTGAATTATATCAATTAAAGATGAATTCAGAAGTACATATCTTTATCATGGAGTTTTAACTATAGTTAACACAAATAGAAAAACACTCAAATATAATTTATATTCAACTATTCAAGATGTCTGTGCTGAATATTTTAATCCATTATTTTCTGACGATAAAAATAATAGTGCATTGACCTAAATAATTTATTTGATGATAAAAACCTCAATACTATACGATTCTTGCTAAAAGACACAAAATTCTTTAGCAATAACATATGAAATGAAATCCACAACAATAATGTAATTAACTTTCCTAACCCAATCAAAACATACAGTTTATCTTGAAAAACTATAATAATCAGTCTACTGACAAAATTAATAGAAAGGGGAAACCAAACCACTAACAATAATACACGTTAGAATTCAAGGAAAAGCATACCATATGTTAAAAACAAGACCAACTCGCAATGTTGTAAAAATTTTAGAGCTAACAGAAAAAGCTTCATTTCTCTTTTCAAATATAAACTTTCATATAAACAACAAAAAAATCCTTCAATAAATCAGACATGTAAAATAATAATTATAAATCAGAAAGAAGTCTTTGATGAACCAAACACAGTCAGAGAAAATATAGTTAGCTTTATTTATATATATATAATATATATATTAAAAGAAGAATGCAAAATATCAACTGCAATGATGGTAAAATTCCATTTATGAAACTTAAACAATGCTGTGTGGGTATTTTCTGATTATTTCATAAATATCAAGATTTTTATAAAATGTCAAAACAATAAAAGATTACACAAATTTGAACTACGGAAAACTTTATTTTTAAGTCTTAATTTTTATTTATTTATTTTATTATTATTATTATTACTCTAAAACTAATCTGTACTATAAGTTATTTACTAACATTATTTCTCAAAGATGCCAAATTTATGCTTTATATTCAACAGATATTTAAGTATTAAACATATGCATCTTCCCAATGTTGTGAAGCTATATAATATACATAAACTAGAACTTCAGACTTATTTACAAAGCTGAAAGTTTTGATTCTAATTTTTTTAGCACAAATTTATCAAAAGGAAAAACAATTATTTTTTCCTACTATTTTATTACAGCTAAGAGAATAAATTCATGCATGATGTAAAAAAAGTCCTCATATCACAGAAATACATCAAACTAAAAAAACAAAATATGAAACAGGTGTAATATAATATTACTGTATCATTTACATGAAACTATCATGCTCACAATAATAAAACTATCAAAAAAAGCAATAAACCATCCAGATGCATGTAATTACTGATATCATACAGTTTGCTGATATAATTTAGTTTTTGTTATCAAAAATAACTAAAAATAACATTTTGTAGAGGACATTTAAATTGGTAGCTCAACCTCTGGTAATTAAAGTCACAGTTTCAAAATAGGGAAAACACACGAAATCATCCCCAATACATAATACATAAGTTTTTTTCAGATACTATATGAAATAAATTACTGTTCTTTATAAACGTAAAAAATACCTTCAAATTAATATGTTTATAATTTCATTATTAAAAATTTATATCCACTTATACTGTAAATACATTTAATTTTAAAAAATTTAACAATGATAAACATTAGAATTTTTGAACCAGCATAAGAAAAACTAAAATATTTTCAAACACAAAAAGCAAGTGGTTGATTATTTACTTTACTATTAAAAAGAATACACCAAACATTATCTGATTATTTATATAAATAACTTAATGAAAATACTACTTACCCATTCCTTCAAAAATAAATATTTTAATGAACTTAGGATGTCTTTAATAAAACTTATGCTTTCATATAAGAAGTAATTCCCTTCTACATATGGGATTTAGAAAATACCTACAGATTTGCAATACTAGTATATTTCTAATTAAAATAAAAAGTTTTAGATGAATCAAATGTTTTTGAAAGCAAGCTTTTCAGAAACTGCCTATTAGTAAGCAGACATATGCAAAGATAAAACAGTTAAAATTTAACGATTATAATCAAACCTATATGTAAATATTTGTATCTGCAATACTCAACTGTGATTTTTTAGGCTACAAACAATACATATGTTAAAATATTTGTTACCTTATTTAAACATATGTAAACAGAAGAAATTTCCGATTTCAATTAAATTATGTACGAACTCTCTAAATAATTAAGTAAATAAAAAATAATTTGAATTTTACTTATTAAACCGTGAAATAAAAATTTATTATTTATCCAAAATTAATAAGTTACTCATGTTAGTGAACTTACAAATATTTCTGCAATCATCGCACCTACGAGCTACATGTAGGTATTCATCAATTTGTATGAAAATTTCTAATCGTCATAAATTTTTTACAGCTATCGGGGCTTGAAAAAAAAACATATCCTTACGATTATTGAAACAATAACTGTTAATCAGTCAAAACCTATGTTTTCCTTGTGGTGAGAGTTTAAAAACAGCATTAAATTGCAGTACGATATGAATAAGCAATTTTAAAACGATATGCAAATAATCCATAATATGCAACCGGGAAGATAGGGAAATGAATTACATTGCAAAGCCAATTACAGACGTGGTAAAGATTTATTTCATTTTTCAAATACTATCAAATCAGAATTGTTTCGATTTATCAGACCTCATTTTTAAGTTTCATAAGAAAATAATTGCAGAGAAACCTATGCCATAGAGGCAATAAACAACTCACCAGAAATGATTGTTTACTGTAAATAGTTATGTATGAAAAACTTAAAAAAAACTTTAAAGGAGCCATAACCAATGGCACCCGGATGTGGAATTTAATTCTGCCATTCTGAAAGGCCCGGACAGGAAATATAATTTTTATGAAATGATTAAACTGTTTTCCTTTAAAAAAATGCAAAATTGATAATGAACGAAAATGAATAATTTTGAGGAATAAAATGAACGAAAACAATGATACTAATGAAAACAGAACTTTGGATAAGACATATTTACATCGATGTATGTAAACATTGATAGGTATGAATGACGTCATTTGAAGATATTTGAAGTACACATCAAAGTAGATAATTTTATTATAGAAGTTTGAAATATGAAAATTCGACTCTATCAGTTTCAAACCTTCAACCTATATATAGTCATGTGCTAATATTAAGAATATTTATTGAAATTTCAATTGATAAAGTGACAATTTTAGTGCATCGTCTTAAACTCTTTCAATAGGGATTGTTCCAACAATATTTATTACTCTAGAACTCAAAAGTTATAAACACTGGACGAGTTTCCTGGGTTTTTTTACCAGCCTGTACTACGTATTTAAGGTGTAATGCTAAGTCAATGGATCTTCGAAGTGGAAGTCCAACGTACAGAACACCGCCCCATGTCCCCGTACCTGATGCCATTACAGCAACCGAACCGGTAGAATGGACATCAAGGTTTTTACTGTAATTAAGCAAACTAGGAAACTCGGCCATAACCACTACCAAGGGTGTAGTGGAGCCAGAACGACATTCCAGTGCAGCTTTTTTTATGAAAAATAAATAATAAAAAAAACGCGAGAACGTCGCGATCAGCGTAATCAAACAGCTCGATTTTGGTCACCCAAATTAGAGTCTCCCGGCACTACTTATTTTGCGACTACGCCACTGGCCACTGTCTTCTTCACTTTTAAAAAAGAGAGAGAGCGCAGAATATTCACTTTTTTTATACTGAAGCAACACGAGGGCTATTTTAGGACGGACTTCGTCATTTTGATCCGTGGTCAAATGACGAGAACGATGCCTGAGCTGGTACCCCCTCTACAAACTTCTGCACCACACCAGCGGGAAGGCGCTTGAGGGCACATTACATATGATGTAGCGTGTAACAGATCCTGTATACGAGATGGATCTTCAGTGGAATCGAGTTTCGAACCTGGAATCCTCCGAAGCTCAAGCCGAGACCTTACCACTAGGCTACTGTAGTATGGAGTGGAAAAATTTAAAACAAATGAACGAGTTTTCTGCTTTGTTTGTTTACATTTAAGTGCCTGTATTACGTAATTCCGGTGGAAGTCAATGAAATCTTCAAAGCGGAAGTCCAACATACAAGCAGATAAAGTCAAGGTTTTTAATCTAAGTAAACAAACCAGGAAACTCGTCCATATGGGATAACTATGGATATTTAGCAACATATGGGATAGAAGTATATAGAAGAGGAATTCTAGAGTTCGAAACTTTATTTTATGTAAAAAATGGACATGGATGAAACTGCAAAGTCGGAAGCATGAAAAAAAAAACTACAGTTGTCAAATGAGTGAAAGAATTTTTCTCCTCCTCAACTTGACTAACAACCTGTTTATTTGAATATTCTTTTATTTTTTATGATTGATTTAAAAACACAAATTGAAACTAGCAGTAAAAATGTCTATGATTATTGTAACATACTTCGAGAAAATTATACATTTTTTTATTCATTGTCTTATATTATCCATCTCTAGCAGTAGCGACGACTGAAAGTTATAAGTGGGGGGAGGGGCAAAAAATTTATAGACAACTAAAATAATCGGGGGTATAAAGGGTGGACAACAAATTTAAAAAATTAGCTACAAAGTTAGTAAGCTTTCCTGGATTGCATTGCTTTGTTATTATATAATTCGTAGTTTATGGCGGCTAAAATGAAATAAAATTTAATTTTTTCTGTGAAAAAATGGAGGCAGCGACCGCTCCCCCTCCCTCCGGACCCACCACCACTAATCTCTAGCATTTACTTATGAAGATAATCTGGGACACCTTGAGTATGTGGATGAGAACCCGCCATATAAGTAAGCAGAGTCCCTTTCCCGGTGGCATATTGTAATGGTGGGGGTTGAATTACTCCCTTCCGATGACGGATCATACCTCTGTTTGAGGGGTCGTCGCATGAGCCGCTCATAATGGGGGCTATTTTGCGGGGTCCGCAGTGCCCGATAAATTGTCGCGGCGGCCTGGTTCATTCAAGTTGGTACCGTACGCTAAAGTAATTCGTTTGTAATTATGGTATTCTTAACAGCACCTTAAAGACTGTCTCATGAATTTTAGAGCACTCACTATGCGCAAACGTGAAAGCAAAAGGTGAAATGGTTTCACTATACGCGAAAAAGTATTGAGAAAATATAATCCTATCCAGGAATGGTGCTAGAGTTTGCCCGACGGGGGACCGATTTGCCCGACAGGGGGGGCGAGTGTAATGAAATTGGTCTCAAATTTTAGCCAGATTATTATTTATCAACTACAGTTGAATATTCCGTACAAAAATTTTCCCCGACGGGGGGCACAGCAGTAGGCCCTGCCCACCCCTGATCCTAGCTATACTAGAGTAAAGGAATGTATTTTGCTCCATGTCTTTCAGTTTTGTTATGCAAAAGTATAGTTCGATTGATGCCCTTTTTGGAAGTCTTCCATTCGTCTGGTCACATCACGTATTGTTGCGAAATCCGACTTCTAACCACCTATTGTAATTTCAATTAATAGTATAAGAGTGTATAAGTTTTATAATTAGTGAAAATAAATGTAAATATAAATTAGTTTAACTCACAATGGACCTCATTTGTCATGGATAAAAATAAAACATTCTTGAAATAAGGAAAATATGTTTCTCTGGATAGTTTTATCTTCTTTCTTCGGAAATTTTTTCCCCCTGGCCCCGGGAATTTTGCCTCTTCTGGGGTGCCTTCGGGAATGTCAAATTTGGTACAAAAATAAAGTCTTGTCTTGTGTTCTGTATGATCCTCTATCGATTTTGAAGTACAGTAGAGTCTCGCTAGAGTCTCGCTAATCTGGACAAATGGGTCCGGACCCTGTCCGGATCTCCGAAAGTCCAAGTTAAACGGAATTTGCCTTAAAGTGCACGTAATACAAATTTTAGATGAGTGAAACTATAAAAATAGTCGTGGATACAATTTTTCATAGATAATAAAACTTTTCTGTCAGGAATAAACGGATGTTCGGACAAGCGGAGTCCGGATTAGCGGGAGTCTACTGCATTCCGTGAATGAAAACAAATCACATGACGTCACAGTAACCGCACATTCACAGTAACAAAGAGACAAACGTAATTGGTAAATTAGTTTCGAATCTCGAGTTCGAAACACCGTAGAATGATAATGCTTTAAGCTTGATTCGACTGTCTTTAGATTATTTTTAAATATTAACTCTTACTTATTCAGCGACCGAATTTCAATTTCAATTAAGTATTTAATTAAGAAACATACGCAAAGGGACTTAACACCCTTGCTGACTCCATTGCTGCAATCCAAAGTCAAACCCACGTAGTATCCTACGGGGAAAAGGCACTAATTATTTCATTCGTTTTATCCATTATTGAAAACACACTGGCTATAAACTTCACCAAGTAACGGGTCTTTTCTGGACAGTGGGTACCAGCTCAGGCAGCTCTCTCGTCATTTGACCAAGGATCAAAATGACGAGGTCCGTCCCAAAATAGCCTTCGTGTTGCTTCAGTATAAAAAAGTGAATATTCTGCGATCTCTCTTTTCTAAAAGTGAAGAAGACAGTGGCCAGTGGCGTAGCCGCAAAATAAGTAGTGGCGGGACGTTCTAATTTGGGGCGACCTCGAAGGACAGATGACGAACCCCCGTCATCTGACCGCGGTTCAAAATTACGAGGTCCATCCAAATAGCCCTCGTGTTGCTTTAAAACGGGATGTTACTGTAACTAAACCTCAACGTTAATTATACAGCTACGATAACGCGACCACAAAAAGTATATTTAATACCCTCGCAAGGCGGGTGCAGTTACCAAAACAATGAAAAGTATTGTTGTAAAATGTACTTGAAAATATTTTTTAAAAATTTATTAAAATTAGAGGAAAAAATTTAATGGGAATAAAATTAGTTTCACTGAAAAGTTAATTTTTTTGAATTTTAAAGTGGGTTTAAAAATGGTTCTTGTACGATAATATGTTCCGAAATTATTGAGGAAAAACGTTAAAATTTCGATTTATTTTAAATAATTAAAAATCTAATAAACATGTTGAAAAACCCTTTCTGAATGAGCCCTTACTACCCAAGAAGCAATTACGTGACAAATTTGGTAACTCTAGTTCCAACAGTCTGCCCTGTAGAGCGTTTAGAGCAATTTTACCCGACGAATGACGCAATAAACAGATAGTTTTCAATCCATAAACATTATCACGTTAAAATAATTGTATTTAGGCGATAACCAAAGAAAATATCTCCGTCTGAAATCAATAAAAAATTAATAAAAGTATTCGAAATTACCTTTCCTAATGACAAATTGTAACTGACGTTTTCTTTATTTTCTCATATACGAAGTATACAAAGTGAAAGCATTGCAATTGTCCAAAAAGGTAGACTTCAAGGTCAGGAGAGACGTTAGAGACATCCCGACGAAAGGGCACGGCCTGCCACGACGAGGGGTGCACGATCTACTAAAGGGGGAGGCGCGTAATGATGACCTCTCAAATTTTCGCCAGATCTTTATTTACCTGCTAGTTGAATAGCCAGTTGCATGAAGGGTACAAACATTTGCTTCGACGGGGGGGGGGTAAAGCATCCCCGACAGGGGGCCTTATCCCCTCCAGTCCCCTCACTGGCGTCACTCGAGGTATTGATTAATCTACTCGTCTTGGATCTCCCCTGTGTCCGAAAAAGCCATTTTTGGATTTACGTTTGTCTGTGTGTGAACATAACAAACATCTAGATGGATGAAATTATGTATGCCGGTTTAATAACAAAATTGTAGATTTCAAAGTAGAGACAAATTTTGGACGAAATCCGTCTTACAAAAAGTCTGTCTGTCTGTTTGTCTGTCAGTGTCTATGTGAACAAGATAACTTAAAAGCTCAAAGAGCTATGTGGATGAGATTTAGTATATCTTTTTATGGGGACGTACGATTCTTAAACCTCGAAAAAATGGTGGAAAACTGTCAAATTCTATACATTATATCTCCGAAACAATGCAATTCAGAAACTCATTTTTTTTTCTAGAAAAATATCTGCTCTTTCTCTTATAGTGCATACATTTTTAAACCTTCATATTGGTATTATTTATTTGAGAGAATAATAAATATGGGTATAGTTTTTGGAGAAAAAATGAGATAGTCACCTTGCGTGCATGATCACGGAAAAATATACGATATTTTCGCGAAGAAAATTCTTGTTTACAAATGTAATAATATTTATTCATTTTATTAATATTGGATACAATTTCTGTTAGTAACAATCTTATGTAAAATCGGACGATGGTACGAAAAATAGCAAACGTAATTCAAAAATTCTGGAGTCATATTTCGCGTGAACGTAAGATCGATACAACGGACTGCAGCAAGCGACTGAGGCCGCCAGACATTTAGGTATAAGAAAGTGGTTGAGTACTGCGTGGACGCGCATCGGTCGCTGTGACGTCATCAAAATTCTTCGAGATTTTCACTAACTTTGCAACTCGAATATGTCTCCACACGCGTGGCGCCGCCTGGCAGTGAATTTAAGAAATTGATTTGAATTTTCCATAATAATACTAAATTATAAATTAAGAAGTAGAAAATAATTTTAAAAAATTACTTATACTTTTTTTGTGCCTTAATACCTTTATGCTTTAAGAAACTGCTTTTGTTAGTTTATCGTTTTAAATATCCTCCCTGTTTTGCAACACACGAAATGAATTAGTCCGTTTGGATATACTTAACTGAAGCTTATTTGTGGCACAAGGCTTTTATTACTAATCTCGAAAGCATGCATGTTTTTGGTGAAGTGTGGCGGTTAAAATGGAATTCGATCCAGGCACGTGTCTACACATTAACCCTCTTACTGCCGTAATACCGTTGAAACAAGCGAATTGTTATTTGCATGCAAAGCTTTATTAGTATAATATGATTCAACGTTTTAAAAGTACTAAGTAAACCCATTAACTTGCGAAAATCGTAGGATGCAATAGAAAAAATTCCAACTCCCGGAGATTGCGGGTTGGTTGGTTGGTTTGGGATTTATTGGCGCAAGAGCCAAATTTGGCCATGCTGCGCCAAACGTACGGTGAAAGTACAGCATATGGTGGGATATAAAATCATGATTATGGTGCTAAAATATTTCTTTCAAATGAAAAAAGGGTTAAAAGGAAAGGCAAGGTCCAATAAGGTATAAAGAGTCCAATAAGGTATAAAGGATTTTTTTTATCCCCTTTATATAATTGGTTTTAAAACTGCTCGCCAAATAAAACTCATCTTCATAAATTTTCTTAGGTAGAAAATGAAGTTTTTGCTCATTTTTTAAGAATTCTTTTTCATTTCTTACTCATTCTATTTGACGCTTGGAACTTTCGCTGGTTATCAGTATGGACCAGTCAATTATTAAAATAAAAAAAAAAGACTGACAGATAAATTAAAAAAGAAGAGCGGAAAAAAATGATAGAGCGAAAAAGAGAAGACCGGCGGAAAAACTCTCTCGTTTGGAGTCTTCTTATCACACTTTTAATGTAGAACGAGTTTTTTTTTCTTCGGCTGGATCAATTACTTGGATAAGGCTTCGGATTTTGAAATGCCTCTTTTATCGAAAACATCATATATTTTATCATCTATTTCGAAAACGATTTTGGGGAAATTCGGAACGTATTTGGGACAGTTTTTTCTTAGTTAATTATGAGTCTCGGTTTTTTTTTTATCCATCATTTTTTTAATATTTTTCGACAGAATTTTAGAGGGGATAATCCTAATGGGAGTATGTATATTTGGTCGACCAAGATAATTTTTATAGGTCGCATTTCACACGACGTTATCTTCAAGGAAAATGTGTTGTCATTCTAAATAATAAGCAACACGAGATGGGATGAATTTCGTAATTTTGAGCAGTTACCAGACGACGAGGATGACACTTGAGTTAGCACCCCCTCTTCAATCTTCCGCGCCACGCAAATGGGAGGGCAGTTGGCCCACTACATATGATTTGGCGTATATCTATGGATGTATATTCCACGATATGATAACAAATATTTTTGCTATATTTATTTTTAAATATCTGTTCTAAATGAGTGTGATTTCAATCACACTTTTAATTTTCAAATTCCTATTAAATGCATGTAAAGCGCTTTGAAAAAAAAAATAAATATAAAGTTGTCATTTATTTTTATTACACTTTCTGTAAAATTTCGTGTTTTTAGTTCTATATACTGTCGATAGATGGCGCCCGCCCGTAGCGAAAACTACTTAGAAAATTTTCGATCAATTAAATTAACCACAAATATTAACATGAAGCGCTGAAGCCAACATCGACACAGTTCACTAATCAGAGAAAAAGAATATGGAAGCCCTTCTAGGAGGGTGCCATTTTTTTTTTTTTTTGCTTGACCGAATCAGATCGACAATAGTTTTATACCATCTTCTGATGGCAATTTTTCTTTCTTTTTTGATTACGGATTGGAAAGAACTTTGGAATGAATAAGGTATAATAGCCGTTGTAGCTGAAAATCCCCAAAACCCTTTTTTCAATTCAAATCACTATTCAGAATCCCCTTTGATGATGATGATGAAGCTGTTTGAGATGTATGCTCGCTCCTTGGCTGCTTTATCTCAAATTATCCTTAGATCAAATTCTGAGATCGCAAAACTAAGAAAAATTGAAAAAGTCAATGAAAAAAAGAAAGGAATTAAAGATTATCATGAATATGACGCAAAAATTTAAGAATGGCGAAAACCTGCTTTTTGGAATGTAAAGAGAAATCAAAAAACAGAATCCCCTTTTCAGTGAATCACAAATCCGATCATTTTCCGTTCCGATCACAGTTAACTAAGCTTCAAGAATGAAGAGTGTGTGGGGGGG
>BGPR01001793.1:0-139116 GCA_013235015.1 Araneus ventricosus | reverse complement strand
TGTCCGGATCTCCGAAAGTCCAAGTTAAACGGAATTTGCCTTAAAGTACACGTAATACAAATTTTAGATGAGTGAAACTATAAAAATAGTTGTGAATACAATTTTTCATAGATACATACAACTTTTCTGTCCGAAATAAACGGATGTTCGGACAAGCGGAGTCCAAATTAGCGGGACTCTACTGCATTCCGTGAATGGAGACAAATCACGTGACATCACAGTAACCGCACATTGACAGTAACGAAGAGACAAACGTAATTGGTAAATTAGTTTCGAATCTCGAGTTCGAAACACCGTAGAATGATAATGCTGAACGAGTCTATTCTGGTACCCCCGGTTGGGTTGGGAGACGTCACTTTTTCCGCACGTTAATAACGGGAAAAGTGACGTCTCCCAACTTCTTTCAGAAATCCTCAAAACAATTATAAGCAAATTCGACTGTCTTTAGATTATTTTTAAACATTAACTCTCACTTATTCAGCGACCGAATTTCAATTTCAATTATGTATTTAATTAAGAAACATACGCAAAGGGACTTAACACCCTTGCTGACTCCATTCCCAGGTAGCACAACATATTGCACAATATTGTACAATATTGATCGATATTATATAATATTATATGATACTGTACAATATTATACAATATTGCGAATATTGTACAATATCTTTGTGCTACTGGGGTTGCTGCAATCCAAAGTCAAACCCACGTAGTATCCTACGGGGAAAAGGCACTAATTATTCCATTTGTTTTATCCATTATTGAAAACACACTGGCGATAAACTTCACCAAGTAAATGTCCACTTGGAAATATTCTTCAAGGAAATATGCCTCTGTGGCCTATTGATAAAGTCGCGACTTTGGGGCTAGAGGGTCCCACATTCGAAACCCGAATCCACTGAAGATCCGTCGTGTATTGGGCGTGTTGCACACTAAATCATACGTAGGAGGCCAAACGCCCTCCCGCCTGTGTGGTTCGGAAGCTTGGACAGTGGGTACCATCTCAGGCATCGTTCTCGTCATTTGACCAAGGATGAAAATGACGAGGTCCGTCCTAAAATAGCCATCGTGTTGTTTCAGTATAAAAAAGTGAATATTCTGCGCTCTCTCTTTTCTAAAAGTGAGGAACACAGTGGACAGTGGTGTAGTCGCAAAATAAGTAGTGCCGGGACGCTCTAATTTGGGGTGTCGTCGAAGGACAGACGACGAACCCCCGTCATCTGGCCGCGGTTCAAAATTACGATGTCCATCCAAATAGCCCTCGTGTTCCTTCAAAACGGGACTTTACTGTAACTAAACCTCAACGTTAATTATATAGCTACGATAACGCGACCACAGAAAAGTATATTTAATACCCTCGCAAGGCGGGTGCAGTTACCAAAGCAATGAAAAGTATTGTTGTAAAATGTACTTGAAAATATTTTTTTAAAATTTATTAAAATTAGAGGAAACAATTTTACGGGAATAAAATTAGTTTCACTGAAAAGTTAATTTTTTGAATTTTAAAGTGGGTTTAAAAATGGTTTTTGTACGATAATATGTTCCGAAATTATTGAGGAAAAACGTTAAAATTTCGATTTATTTTAAATAATTAAAAATCTAATTAGAATTTTGAAAAACCCTTTCTGAATGAGCCCTTACTACCCAAGAAGTAACTACGTTCTAAATTTCGTAACTGCAGTTCCAACAGTCTGCCCTGTAGAGCGTTTTGAGCAATTTTACCCGACGAATGACGTATTAAGCAGATAGTATTCAATCTATAAACATTATCATGTTAAAATAATTGTATTTAGGCGATGAGCAAAGAAAATATCTCCGTCTGAAATCAATAAAAAATTTAATAAAAGTATTCGAAATTACTCTTCCTAATGACAAATTGTAGCTGACGTTTTTCTATTTTCTCATACACGAAGTGAAAGCATTGCAATTGTTCAAAAAGGTAGACCTCGAAGTCAGGAGTGTCGTTAGAGTCATCCCGACGGGAGAGCACGGTCTGCCACGACAAGGAGGGGGACACTACCTACTGAAGGAGGAGGAGCGTAATGATGGCCTCTCAAATTTTCACCAGATCTTTATTTACCTACCAGTTGAATAGCCAGTTGTATGAACGGGGGATAAAAATTTGCTCTGACGGGGGAGACACAGCATCCCCGGCAGGGGGATTAGTCCCTCCAGTCCCCCCCAGTGGCGAGGTTCTGATGAATCTGCTCGTGTTGGATCGCCCTGTGTCCGAAAAAAAACATTTTTGGATTTACGTTTGTCTGTATGTGAACATAACTCAAAAAAGAAAACAGCTGGATGGATGAAATTATGTATGCGGGCTTAATGCCAAAATTGTAGATTTCTGTCAAATTTTGGACGAAATCCGTCTGACAAGAAGTCTGTTTCTCCGTCAGTGTCCATGTGAACAAGGTAAATTAAAAGCTCAACGAGCTATATGGATGAGATTCAGTATATCGCTTTATGGGGACATACGACTCTTAAACCACTAAAAAATGGCGGAAAACTGTCAAATTCGATACATTATATCTCTGAAACAATGCAATTCAGAAACTCATCTTTTTCCTAGAAAAATATCTGCTCTTTCTCTTATAGTACATACATTTTCAAACCTTCATATTGGTATGTATTTATTTGAGAGAGTAATAAATATGGGTATAATTTTTGGAGAAAAAATGAGATAGTCACCTTGCGTGCATGATTACGGAAAAATATACGATATTTTCGCGAAAAAAAATTCTTGTTTTCAAATGTAATAATATTTATTCATTTTATTAATATTGGATACAATTTCTGTTAGTAACAATCTTATGTAAAATCGGACGATGGTACGAGAAATAGCAAACGTAATTCAACAATTCTGGAGTAATATTTCGCGTGAAAGTAAGATCGATACAACCGACTGCAGCAAGCGACTGAGGCCGCCAGACATTTAGGTATGAGAAAGTGGTTGAGTACTGCGTGGGCGCGCATCGGTCGCTGTGACGTCATCAAAATTCTTCGTGATTTTCACTAACTTTGCAACTCGAATATGTCTCCACACGCGGGGCGCCACCTGGCAGTGAATTTGAGAAATTGATTTGAATTTTCCATAATAATAATAAATTATAAATTAAAAAGTGGAAAATAATTTTAAAATATTACCTATACTTTTTTTGTGCCTTAATACCTTTATGCTTTAAGAAACTGCTTTTGTTAGTTTATCGTTTTAAATATCCTCCCTGTTTTGCAACACACGAAATGAATTAGTCCGTTTGAATATACTTAACTGAAGCTTATTTGTGGCACAAGGCTTTTATTACTAATCTCGAAAGCATGCATGTTTTTGGTGAAGTGTGGCGGTTAAAATGGAATTCGATCCAGGCACGTGTCTACACATTAACCCTCTGACTGCCGTAATGCCGTTTAAACAAGAGAATTGTTATTTGCATGCAAAGCTTTATTAGTATAATATGATTCAACGTTTTAAAAGTACTAAGTAAACCCATTAACTTGCGAAAATCGCAAGATGCAATAGAAAATAAACTTATTCCAACTCCCGGAGATTGCGGGTTGGTTGGTTGGTTTGGGATTTATTGGCGCAAGAGCCAAATTTGGCCATGCTGCGCCAAACGTACGGTGAAAGTACAGCATATGGTGGGATATAAAATCATGATTATGGTGCTAAAATATTTCTTTCAAATGAAAAAAGGGTTAAAAGGAAAGGCAAGTTCCAATAAGGTATAAAGAGTCCAATAAGGTATAAAGGATTTTTTTTTATCCCCTTTATATAATTGGTTTTAAAACTGCTCGCCAAATAAAACTCATCTTCATAAATTTTCTTAGGTAGAAATTGAAGTTTTTGCTCATTTTTTAGAATACTTTTTCATTTCTTACTCATTCTATTTGACACTTGGAACTTTCGCTGGTTATCAGTATGTACAAGTCAATTATTAAAATAAAAAAAAGTCTGACGGATAAATTAAAAAAGAAGAGCGGGAAAAGATGATAGAGCGAAAAAGAGAAGACCGGCCGAAAAACTCTCCCGTTTGGAGTCTTCTTATCGCACTTTTAATGTAGGACGAGTTTTTTTTTTTCTTCGGCTGGATCAATTACTTGGATAAGGCATTAGATTTTGAAATGCCTCTTTTATCGAAAACGTCATATATTTTATCATCTATTTCGAAAACGATTTTGGGGAAATTCGGAACTTATTTGGGACAGTTTTTTCTTAGTTAATTATGAGGCTCGTTTTTTTTTTTTATCCATCATTTTTTAATATTTTTCGACAGAATTTTAGAGGGGATAATCCTAATGGGAGTATGTATATTTGGTCGACCAAGATAATTTTTATAGGTCGCATTTCACACGACGTTATCTTCAAGGAAAATGTGTTGTCATTCTAAATAATAAGCAACACGAGATGGGACGAATTTCGTAATTTTGAGCAGTTACCAGACGACGAAGATGACACTTGAGTTGGCACCCCCTCTTCAATCTTCCGCGCCACGCAAGTGGGAAGGCAGTTGGCCCACTACATATGATTGGGCGTGTATCTATGGATGTATAATCCACGATATAACAAATATTTTTGCTATATTTATTCTTAAATATCTATTCTAAATGATTGTGACTTCAATCACACTTTTAATTTTCAAATTCCTATTAAATGCATGTAAAGCGCTTTGAAAAAAATTTAAATATAAAATTGTCATTTATTTTTATTACACTTTCTGTAAAATTTTGTGTTTTTAGTTTTATATACTGTCGATAGATGGCGCCCGCCCGTATCGAAAACTACTTGGAAAATTTTCGATCAATTAAATTAACCACAAATATTCTCATGAAGCGTTGAAGCCAACATCAACACAGTTCACTATTCAGGGAAAAAGAATTTGGAAGCCCTTCTAGGAGGGCGCCATTTTTTTTTTTTTTGCTTGACCGAATCAGATCGACAATAGTTTTATACCATCTTTTGATGGCAATTTTTCTTTCTTTTTTTGATTACGGATTGGAATAAACTTTGGAATGAATAAGGTATAATAGCCGTTGTAGCTGAAAATCCCCAAAACCCATTTTTCAATTCAAATCACTATTCAGAATTCCCTTTTCAGTGAATCACAAATCCGATCATTTTCCGTTCCGATCACTTCAAGGGGATTCAAGGATGAAGAGTGTGTCTCCGGCGTATGCTCCAGAACCGAGTTCCTAGCTTGTGCCGGGTTCAAAAATTATTAGATCAAGAGTATCACAAAAAGAGAATTAGAACCTGCCGGGCGACAAAAGGAAGGCCAAAATAGCCCGAATTTTAAGGAGACCGTTAAAGGAAAAATCACAGAGCCATTCATAAGAAAGTGGAATGCAACCAAGTCGAGCCCTGAGAGAGTCTCTAGCAAGATCAAATCTAGAGCAAGACAAAACCAAATGTTCACAAGTTTCAGGGATCAGGCAAGTACCACAGTCTGAGGAGTCAGCCAAACGACATTTATGCAAGATCGTATTTACAGGAAGAGTTTTAGTAATAAAACTAATTAAACTAGAAATATTAGAACTTCAAACCGCCGAGGGAGAGAGATTTTTCGAAAATTAAAATCGTCAAGCCAACGGAATCGGACACAATACTTAGACTGCTGCCAGATTTCATTTTGACTCTTACAAATAATTTTATAACACTCAGATATGGAATCTTCTGGTGAGATCCAATCTAGGATACAGGGGGAATTTAAGGCATTCGTTCTCGTAAATTCCCACATGGGCAGGGGAATACACGAGTTGCAGAGATTTACAAATGGTCAACGCATGAGCAAGAACTCTGGCCAGGAAAAGAGTAAGTTTAGGAGAATGGAAATTAATATTTAAGAGTGCAGACAGGTTTGATTTACTGTCGGTCAAAATCCATTAATCTTTAAATTCGCAAATAAACTTTGAAATGGTGAGGATCAAAGCAAGCCCCTCCCCGGTATAAACAGAATTTATGTTATGAATTGAACCCTTAAAAATGACTTTTGTAGAAAAATTAACTTAAGCAAAGACTGTAGCATGAGCGGAGTTTCAGACATAGGTGGCCAGAATAATCATATCGGAGGGGAGACGAGACCGGAACTCCGAAAACTGATGCTTTCCCAGATAGCACGTAAGTTTGCAGCAAGTTTGATTTTGACTTGATATTGCCTTGTCATAGCAAATTTGACGCGTCAAACTTGAAGCGAACTTGTGGCAAGCTCACCGTGACAACTAGCGCCACCCTCTCTTGCAAAACCCATTTGCTACAATTTCGCCGTGACAAATAGCGCCATCTCGTTTGCATTGCAAGCTTGCAGCAAATTTGCAAAACAAGCGTGATGCAAAGATAGCACAAACAGATAATTATCTTTGTCTCTGTTTAAAAAAAACATCCGATTTTTAATAGCATCTCCTAGATCGTCCTTCTTTTTATTAATTCAATAAATCAATTATAATTTGTAAAAAAATAACTTTTTTTATAAAAAAAAATTTTGAAACATTTTCCATCTTTTTACTAAAAGTTTTTACTTTAAAGAAAACTATATCGTCTTTTTCTTAATGTTGAAATTTTAGCGTATATAAACAAAATTAAACCGAAAAAAACAGTCAATGCTTGTTGAAAAATAAACTTATACATTTTGTCCCATTTTAAAGTAATAACTTTTGAACTCTAATTTCATAACTTATTCTACTAGCAAAACGTATTTATTAGCGAAAATCGCTCTCTCTTTGACTTCAAATCATATTCTCAACTCAAAATTTAAAAAATTAATGAAATCAAGAAAACAGTTTAAAATAAATCGTATACGAATCGAATCGAACGATGTATTAGCGAAATCTATCTTCGCTTCTCAGAGTTTAATTGGCCGAATGGTTAGAGCGCCCGCTTCCCGAGCGCTAGGTCGCGAGTTCTATCCTAGGTTGTGTTCGTACTCTGTTTTTGCTATAATTTGCTATGAGTTTGCAATGCAAGCTTGCTGCAAGTTCGTCCTATGGTGACTTCGAGGCTTTCGTTAACTTGCTGCAAGCTTGTTTCGCACTTGCACACTTGTCGTGACAAATTTGCAGGAAGCTTACAGATTTGCAGTGCAAATTTTCTGCAAACTAAAATTGCTATCTGGGTTATGACATCTAAGACTAAGCTTTTTTGTTGAAAATCAAAGTCTTGTGTCCTGATGGAGAAATTGGAGAAATCCTCCCATGAAACAGGCAACCTTGTTGGGATAATTTTATAGACATCCAAGTTGACCAAATTAGAATAATTGAACAGCTTGTCGCCGCAAGGAAGATGACTAAATATGTAATTTGAAACCACTCAATTGACTTCTGAAACAGAACTGGACACAGCAGAGAAATCTTTTGCTGAAAATTGTTTGATAAAAAAGGGCAAAAAACGCTTATCAAACCTTAGTGATATGTTTACTTCTCTAGAAATGTTATGAAGGATGGGGATAGGGGTCCAGCGAGGCAAGCCAAATCAGAACCTAATGACCTGATTATGGATCGTTTGAAGGCTAGAAAATCCAGCTTTGTTGGTCATTCCAATATCATGCGCCCCATATTCCAATGATTGTATGATGCATGCATTACAAATCTTGAGGAGATTAGAAGCACTTGCTCCCCACCTTGGAGAAGCTAGGCTTTAATCACATTAAGTTTTCGCAGCGTCTTCCGTTTGATTAGGTCGATGTGAGATCTAAAGGATATGGTGTCATCAAACAGAATATCCAAAAAACGAACACTGGAAGTCCAAGGGATATTTGTACTACAAAATGGTACAGGGAAACCCGCTGGAGAAGCTCGGGAAGAAAAATTGATGATACTGCTTTTCTGAGGCGCAATCTCCATGTGCCAAGCCTGGCACCAGGATTTCAGATCACTTCCCTGTGAATATTTGTTTGAACGATTATTGCTACTTTCTATCAGTATACAAGAGCTGTAATCGATAAGAGATGTAATCATTCGAAAACGCATAACACAACAAGAATGGTGACTCACAGGTAATGCAATATCAATGAAACTGCGATGGGGGGTGGACCGTAGTGACCACAAACAGAGCGAACTTCTTTCTAAGCACCAAAATGAGCTTCCGTGGCGCCATCTGTTGACAGAAGATAGAATTAAAACTTAGGAAAAGTATATTAAAAAGGAATGGATTTTGTTTTAAAAGTTTTGAAACACTTTTTTTTTATATTGCGTAGTAAATAACAGTTCATCAAATATTCATCATCCCTACGTACAGCAGGCCAAGTACACGGCCGACCATCGGTGGAATCGGGTTTCGAGCCTGGAGCCTTCCGACCCCGAGGCTGCCGCTGCCCCAAATTAAGTTCGGAAATATAATAAGAAAGAGAATAGAGTAATCATTTTGAACCACTTTCCAAAGAAATCATAACATACGACTCCAGAGACCGAAAGAACATACGAAGACCTGGAAGACTGATGGATTAAAATTCCTATGACTTAATGCCCCACCACACCTACATGACTCCCGAGAGAAACCGAAATGCTGATAATCATTATGTAAAAATGCAACTAACTACATTTAAATCCTCTTCTCTCGTTTCTTTCTTTTAGGGCCGCGGTGGCATTGTAGTTATGTCTCGACTTCAGGACCGGTGGGTTCCAAGTTCGAAACCCGATTCCATCGAAGAACCGCCATGCAAGCGGGCCTAGCACACACCAAATCCGTCAGGACCAGATGCTCCCCCGCCAGTGTCGTACGGAAGCTTAGAGAAAGGGTGCCGGTTTAGGTATCGTTCACGCCATCCAACCACGGTTCTAAATTATGAGGTCCATCCCAAAATATTCCTCGTTTTGCTGCAAAACGGGACGTAAATGTAACTAAACTAAACTTTGGCTACTTTTCTTATTATACTACTTTCACTTATTATTGAATTCTTATTATTTATTTTTTTGATATATATTAAGGAACAGTAAATTTTTATGACTTTACTAAATTAATTTCGCATTTCCAAGTTTTATTAGGTAACCTAAGCTTAATTTGACTTGAAGACAATTTTTGCTCGCTTTTATTATAGTTTTTTAATCTTACAACAGAAATAAGAATAAATAATGACACATTTGCGTAAAAAACAAGCGCGAGCCTCTTACAAAATGAATAATAGAATATCACAAACCAGAAGAATGAGAAATAAAATCATAATAAATTGAAAATTCTGCTATTTATTTTTGTTTGGCAAACCATGATTTATTAAAATATCCACATCGATTTTTCGAGTTCTCACTATTTTCTTGCACGTGATTCTATTATCTACGTGAATATCGGAGAGGTGACTGAAATCCTTTCGTAATGTTTTCGTTCAATTTCGTAAACCGCAAATATTTATAGCTTCTCATAAATTTACACAACTTCTTATGGATAAAACACAGAATGATACATGTTATAAAACACATTATACATGTTGTAAAACACATTATGCATGTTATAAAACACATTATGCATGTTGTAAAACACATCATGCATGTTATAAAGCACATTATACATGTTGTAAAACACATCATGCATGTTATAAAGCACATTATACATGTTGTAAAACACTTTATGCATGTTATAAAACACATTATGCATGTTGTAAAACACTTTATGCATGCTATAAAACACATTATGCATGTTGTAAAACACATTATGCATGTTATAAAACACAGAATTATACGTAAAATCCATCTACATGCCTTTTTCTTCTTTTCATAGAGTGCTCCTTTTGCTTACAAATAATCACGTAGCCATATCAAAACAAGAGTTAATCCATTAATTCCCAAGTCTCATTTTTTCAATAATATTTTGTATGCAAATATAACATGTTCTTAAATCAACTGCCAAAATACTAAAAAAATCCTGAATGAAAAAATTATGTTTTATGGCTATCCTAAGCCTAGAGTCTCTATTTAGACAAAGTTCTATTAATGCAAAAAAAAAATTCAAAATCTAATTATGTGGAATTCCAAAAAGGAAAAAATATTCTTATAGATGATTCCGAAACCCTTAGCGCTTTTGCGCATGCGCCAGGCGGAGTTCATTTCATCAAAATAGGGATGAAGTGAGAAATGGAGGGGAAGACATTTACATTTTACTTAGCGTGACCTCACAAAAACACTCCGGAAATGAGCTCATCTTCCTGATTGCCTGTCACCCCTTTCCGGAGTGAAATCATCAAAAGGTTCTAGGCTTGGCATTTTGAAACGATCAGTGCAATCGTATTTGTTAAATGAAAGTAAATTAATTGATAAATAATCGAACAAACTTGCCGTTTTCTTCTTCACATTGCAAAAAAACTACCTTCCAAGTCTGACTTGAAAATAAAAAGGCTGCATTATAAACCGGACGCTTGATATGTGCTGCCATCAACTGAATATAGAAGAAACAAATAATTAAAATATACTTTTGTTGTAAAATTTAAGTTGCAAAAATAGTTCTTGTGAGTTTATGGTGCGTTTTAAGAAGCGTCCCTGAAAAGGGACACTAGGCATTAATGGGTTAAGCCGTGATCTATACGAGATAAGGATATCTCGCAGGTCACGGTTAAGCCATTACCCTTGTAAGGAATTAGACTTTATAGTTGCCTGCGGTAGATGGCGCGGCACAAGATTGTTCCGTAAAAGTTAGTTGGCGGTTGGCCGTCAGCTTGGCTGGTTGTTGTTTGAGAATGAAGTGTCTGTTATGATTTTTGTGTGGCCATGAGCCGGAATAATAAGAATTGTAATGTATAATTTTCTTATCTTTTATGTTAAATGTATTTGTGTGTTTGTCTATTTATGTCGTGCTAGTCCTGTGTGTCATTAATAAACTAAATTAAAAAAGAAATATTGCCTAATTTCTCGGCTGCATTTTTATATGACACTACACCCTCTTATACAGGGGGCAATGGTTAAGCACGTCAAATTCAAAGATTAATCCTCTCCTGCCCAAAGTGTTATTTGCTGGTAAAAAAAATTAAACATTGAAAACAAAAACAGTTTAGAAACATTCCGTGCTTACGATGATTCATTTTATCTAAATAAATTAATTTAATTTAATTCAGATTGATTCAGATGAAATTATTCATTCATTATTCATTTGTATCCATATCATGTTGCCATCTAGGAACATATAAATGCAATATGAGTGCAAATGAGGGCATTTGTTGACTATGAAAAGCAGATTATTCCGGTGGTACTAAATGGCATTACTGGACGTGAAAGGGTTGACATGAACTAGATAAACATGGTTTACTGTTGGGAAAATCACAAAAAGCAGTGGGGCAGTGGCGTAGCGACCGGGGCGCAAGGGAGGTATTGATGCCCCGGCGCCAGGGAGTCAAAACGTCACTGAATTTATATTATTTTTAAAGCAAAAAAATGATGAGAAGGCTTGAAAATAAACCATGACACGAGCATCATTTACGCTTGCTAGGTCATTGATGACGACTAGGGTAAAGAAATCATACCATGATCCTATCACCACTTACCCTCGCTGCGCCACTAGTCATACTCACAAAACTTTAATGAGTTTATGTCACTTTTCATAGTCAAATACGATGACGGGCGAAAAAATACCATGTCCTCGACGCCGTTTACACATGTTAAGCCACTGATGATGACTGGGGGCGAAAAAATCATATTATGACCTGGGAGCCACTTACCCTTGCTACGCCACTCCAGTGGGGGTGGCCTCCCCTCGATTTTCTCATACATACAATAAGACACGTTTTGTGCTTAACTTCATGGTATGGTAAAGGAAATCCAGAACTCATTTTGGACTTCTCGCCTTTTACCGGTCGGATCCAAACTTTAATACAGCTCTGCAGTTTTGGCGTCACGACTACACACAAAATTTCAGTTATCTTGCTTGTTGTGCTTTTGAGTTACCATCTTCACATACACACGGACGGACAAACGCGCAGTCTACCCGTACAAATGTTTGTCCAGAAGTAGTCATAGGTATACAATTTTAATGAAAAGCTGGACATTCACGATCACTCCACACCGCGCAAATGGAGTGATAGCCATACCGTTCCAATTTTTAGCCCATTCATTTAGGTAGGTCATTCACGGGCCAAACCGCGCAAACCCCTCCCCTACTACACTCTCTACTGCTCCCCCCACTACCAAATTGGGACTCCATCAGTGGTTTTGTTGTTTTCACTTTCGCGAGAGAGCCTAACCCCCCCTCCTCCCCTACGTATCTGCTCCGGTCGCATTTCAGTTTTATGGCCTGGCTCTCCAAATGGATTTCAAACGCAGTTGAGTATCCAAACTTTCGACCGCACCGCTCCAATGGAATCCAGTGGAACGGTCTCTCCGTGAATGTCCAGCTTCAATATGGACATTCAAGAGCCCTCCGCTCCACGCAAATTCGGTCGCTCTGCGCCAAAACTGGTCAGTAATGAGAAATTCCGATAAGAATTGGAGCGGTGTGGTCGAAAGTTTGGATATTCAACTGGTCTTGAAATCCAGGCAATCCATTTAGACTTCCGGGCCATAAAATCTGAAATACGACCGGTGTAGATACGTGGGGGAGGAAGGGAAGCTCTCTCTCTTTAGAAGAAATCGGAACAAGAGCGGTGCAACCGAACTTGTGCGGTATGGAGTGATCGTGAATGTTCATCTTAAGGATCATATCTAAAATTCTCACTAGCTTATTGCATTTCAAAGTTATCACTTTCACTTACATAGGAATAGACAAATCGACAGACAGTTAACCCGTTGACGGATTTGGTCCAAATTCTGATGTAGATCTATAATTCTATTAATAAAACCATACGGGAAAATTCATCCATCTACCTCGTTGCACTTTTGAAGTAATGTATTCACAGACAAATTAACGTAATTCTAGAAACGTTTTTTTTTTTTTTTTTCAAACGCGGAGAATTCTAAAACTTGCAGATTAATCAAAATTTCGAAGTAAATTTTTTTATACGACTGCAATATCTTGTCTTTGTAATACTTTGTACATACGAGGCAGTAAAAAGAAAGAAAAACAATGTGCAAAAGTAGGGTGTTTCTTTTTATTTTTATTTATTTATTTATTTTATTTATTTATTTATTTTGCTTTCTTTTCTGAAAGGCGAAACAGTGAAACCATTTTTTACTTTCTCGTATGCGAAGTATACAAAGAGAAAGTATTGTAATCGTCAAAAAATTCGAATTCGAGATTTTGACGAATCACCACATTTTAGACCTCCCTGAGTCCGAAAAACACAATTTGGGAATCATGTCTGTCTGCGTTTCTGTGAACACGATAACTCGAAAACTATTAGAGCTACGGGGATGAAATTTGGCATGTGGACTTTAAATATAATTTGTAGGTTTCTGTCATATTTTGGACAAAATCCGTAAACGGGAAGTCTGTCTGTCGGTATGTCCGCGGTCATGTGAACACTATAACTCAAAAACTTGAATAGCTAAATGGATACAATTTGGTACACAATTTTATCATCATGAATGTTGATCAGTATCAAAGTTTGGACCAAATCCGTCGAAGGGTTGATGGTCTGTCGGACTGTATAATCGCATACTTGTAAATATTATATCTCCTAAACCAGACATGGGCAAACTACGGCCCGCGGGCCAAATCCGGCCCGCCGGAAGGTTCTATCCGGCCCGCGGATAGAATTTAATTTGCCGGTCCGATGGAAATTAAAAGAAAATATGATTTATATATTATATATCCATCTCCTTTTCTACTTTGTTTAAATATTATTTTTTTTTCTTCCTTTTTTTCAAAGGATTGATGATCTTTTTACTTTCTCTATTTTTGTTCTACAAAACATAAATCGATGGAAATAGCAAGCACAGACATTGTTGGCGCCAGTGCGTCTGCCTTTCGCTCGCGCCCTCTGGTTGTAATGCTCTTTTTTATTTGATTTATTGATGGTATTTCCGGTTTTATTTCTGTTGAAAATCATTCTGTTCTTCGCATTCAACCACATCGCAACGACGTGTTTCTGTACATTACTCGCAGTGCAACGTAAAGTTGATTCAGAGTGCCGTGCTTTAAATGATGAATGGACCTGGAAATATTTTTTACAGTTGTTAAAGATAAACCAGTGTGTCTCATCTGCAATGAAGCTGTAGCAGTCTTCAAAGAATATAACATTTCCTGTAATTTCACATCTAAGCATAAGAATTCCAATTACGAAGCAATGTTTGAATATGAAAGAAAACAAAAAAAATTTTAGAAAAATTTATCTTGGCCCGCCAAACTTTTTTTTTTCGATTTTTTGCCCGCGACCGAAAAAGTTTGCCCATCCCTGTCCTAAACCCTTTGGCTTAGATAAATAAATATTGGTATGACGGTTGCTGATATTAATTATAGATCTGTGCCCAAATTTCGTTTCAATCAGTTGAAAAAAAAGGCGTTCAAATTGCATATTCAATTTTTTAATCCGATTCTCCATGCGTGTGCGTACTCGTAGCAATAGCACTCGAAAGGATTACGTCACTTTGTCCTTGAGCCGGCAAGAGTGGAATCGGTACGCATCTCTTTGAATTTGATTCTTCAGCTAAATAGTTTACAATCGTTATAATCTACAATGAAAAACCTTCTGATAGTCATTGCATTCTGGTTACAGTAGGTTAGAATTTTTTATCCACACAGGGGGAGGGGCTTTCTACGTTCTGTCGATTTCAGCTGTCACTGGCTATAACGTATTTCCTATTTCAAGGAACCAAGGATTGCCTTCGCTCTCTCGATTTGTTTTCCTTCGCTTCCTCGTTCGTTCGCTATTATTTGGTTTCGCTTTCGCTTTCATATTGTCCCAACCATAGAGGAGGAATATTCCTCCTCTATGTTCCCAATGGAAACATATGTGCAGTGGCGGACTGGGTCTGAAAATAGTGGTTGCCAGGAGTCAGTGAGGGCCGCACTTATCTATAATCGTAACATTAATTCATATATATATGTATTAAATTATATATATTTAATTTTTTATATTTAATTATATTACTTTAAATCTATAATGTTTAATAATTATATATTTAAGTTAATTTTTTATTATATATTTCATTTTTCCGCGTTTTAAAAATAAATCCCTTTTAACACCCTTTAATTTTCTACGTTTAAAATAACGAAATTATCATTAAAGTTATTTGATTTTAAATTCCGTAAGTTAAATATTATATAAGAAACACGGACCTTGGGTACAGGGCTATTTTATTTATTTGCTTTAGAAAAGCTTACTATAGAGAAAGAGTTCTTTTCTACTCTCCCACATTTCCTGGGGGCCCAAATTGTCTTCTGTTGTTTTTCAAGGGGTCCACTTGCCATCGGGCAAGCTGGCAACCTCGCCAGTCCGCCAATGCATATGTGGTTTAACCTTGTCGCATGGACTCAATATTTTGAAAACCACTTCGTTTAGGGGCTCTTTCAGAACTTGCCTTTCTGGAGGGGGTAAGAAAATTTCACCACGGGGTTCGAGAAGAGGTGTGGTCACGAGTCATTGTGAGAAGCGGTGAGCGATAAAAGGGGTCGTCTTCTGTTGATAGCTGAACATTTACGCCTCTCTTTAAAAGTACGCAGGTTGGGGAAACTGATGAACAGCTAGGAAGAATGACAATGAGCCTCAACCAGGGTGCGATTTAGCCTTTGAACCGCTCCGTGCAAAAGTAAAAAGCTGAGCCCTTATGGAACTACAATGTAAGCATTCTAAAAAAAAAGATATATGGTCTTTTTTCACATTTTTTAACGAACGTCCAAAAAACAGTGTAACTCGGTAAATGACACAAATACTTATAATAACTTTTCACTTAAAATACTTCATTTAAAAAAAACAGTTTACAGGAGTAAAATTCAAACGAATTTTTTTTACGAACTTTTAGTTTAGGGAATTCTCTAATTAACTCAGAAACATTTAAACTGCTTTTTAATTCGTACTCAATCCCTAATTAGCGAGGTCTGACAATCTTGTTTGAGATGTTGCTGTTCGCAAATAGTTCGTGATTATTTTAATTTTGAAAAGCTACGTTCTCCGTATGTAACACATATTGGAAGAGTTAGTAAAATCTTTAGAGCAATGCTGAAGTTTGGAGCAAAATTCACATAGACATTGCTTTTTATATATATAGATTACTGGAGTAGTGCCTTGAAAGTTTTGTGCTCATTAGTACATAAAATTAGATTGTTTTATTGTTTTTCAGAATTTTTTCGGAAACTTTTCTAATTAATTCAGAAACTCCGTTGCGATTTTTTTTCTCATTTTGTTATGACAATTTTGCGCCCCTCGATTTTTTGCACGGACTAACGGAGTGTTCGTCCGGCCCTGCCTCAAATCACAGGGCCAGAGAACCCCTAGTCCTGCTCAACGCATGTGTCAAGCGAAAACACCCCCGGACTTCGGGTCATTCGCCAAAGTGCCCCCTGAAGAGTGAATGGCCAACTATCCTGTTGTGTCCCCATGTAAACGAGCTGACCACATGTGCGGTGAAAATTCCTTCCCTCCCTGGGATTCTGAGATTTGTCTCATGCCCCTCACAAGGGACTGTAGACGCATGTGACAGCGTATGTCACAGCCCACTCGAAAAGGTTAATACACATTCATTTTATTTTATTAGAATTCTCTTATTATCAGGTCGGGGGTGTATTTTATCCAAAATAATCATCTGAAATAATCCGAAATAGAATAAACTCCGAGAATAATCATCAGGTCCGGGGCACATTTTATCACCGTCTTTTCACATAGCAATATAAAATCTATGGCCCCTTTCTTCCACCCGTGTGGCTATGTATTCTTGCTTTCCCTCATTAGCTATAAATCTAACCATTGCACATTCTGGAATACTATATTGTCACAAAAAAAATCGTCTGGCGGGGTTTACGTGGATACAGTCCAACAAACAGGATGAAAGAAAACTTTATTCCAAGAAGGATTCAGCAAACACTAATCAATGGTAACAAAACTGAACAGCACTTGTATAATAAGTCTCAATAACTTCAATTTCAATAGCGCTAAAAGTCTCAGTTCACCAGCTTCAATGCTAACCAAAGTCCAATTGACTGCTCTTTGAGAGCTTGCTTTTATACCTTTTCAACAGGAAGTGACGTCAGTAAGTAGGAAGTGACGTAATCTCTAGAAGCTCCTTGATATTACTGCCCCCAGTAATATCAAGTAGAGACTTAAAAATAGCAATAGCAAAAATATTTGTTATTCAAAAAATCGTGGATTATACAGTTCAGCAATGGATTCTGAGAGACGGTAGAGTAGACGATTTTACACCGGAAAGGGGAGTCAGGCAAGAGTCATATGAGCTCATTTCCGGAGTTCTTTGTTGGATCACGCTCAGTGAAATGTAAACATCATCCTTCCATTCTTCACTTTCCCCCTATTTTGATGAAAATAACTCCGCCCGGCGCATGCGCAAAAGCGCGGAGGGTTTCCGAGTCCGTTGCTATACAATACAATACAATACAATACACCCCCATTACACCGGAAATATGTATAACAGGCAAGCAAACAAACCAGAAAACTCGTCCATAGGTGCATTAAGATTCTAGTGACTGTCTCAAAAACGATCCACTTTCCTTTCAGTGGCGTAACTAGGTGGGGCATGTGGGGCGCGTGCCCTGGGGGCGAAATTAAGGAACCAATTGTTTGTCCTTAAAAGAAAAGTAGGTTTTTGAAGCTCTTTTTCCCAAGATTCTTAAAAATTGTTATGGTTTCAACAATGTGGGAAAATCTTAAGGGGTCATACGACTGTTAAACCTCGAAAATTTCCGATTTTATGAAAAAAAAAAATATATAATATTTCCCTGTCTTTTCTGAGCAATTTAAAACAACCCACGTTAAAAAATTACCATAATTATGAAAGTTATGAAGGAAAATGTATCAGCTAATCAACATAAACATTGAATATGGCCATGTCTTTAAGAAGCTATATCTCAAAATGTGTTTTTTTGATATTGCGCGCACAATATCTCAAGAACTATTGAACATATTTATATAAAATTTTTATCGAATATGTAGTGTGCCATGTTCTACAAGTTGAAACGCATTTTTGTACATATTTTCTCCAAAGAAGTTTTTTGGGGCGGTTAGAAATTTTGAAATTTTAACAATTCTTAATATTTTAATTTTAAATTTTTATATAAAATAGAAATCAAATTTAAATGTTAATAAATTGAGGTTCGTTTCTTAAACAGACTGTTAGGATGACTTAGATATCCAAAATATTGTGTTTAGGCAAATATTTTATCCGTAATCATGAGCGCATGGTGGCTATCTCATTTTTCTCCAAAAATAATACCCATATTTATTACTCTCTCAAATAAAATACATTCCAATATAAAGGTTTGCAAATGTGTGTACTATAAGAGAAAGAACAGTTGGTTGGTTGGTTTGGGATTTATTGGCGCAAGAGCCAAATGTGGCCATGCTGCGCCAAACGTACGGTGAAAGTACAGCATATGGTGGGATATAAAATCATGATTATGGTGCTAAAATATTTGTTTCAAATGAAAAAAGGGTTAAAAGGAAATAATGATAACACTGAAGTACAAAGCAATCAAATATGATTTAAAAAACCAATTGATTGTAGGAAAGAAAAGACCCTAGGATGAGAATTCTCTCCCACTACGTCTTTAAGTGATAAAAATGTTCCATTAAAAAATGACTGACGCTGAAAGGTGAAAACTGGACATTCAATTAAAATATGAAGAACTGAATAAGGTGCTTGACATGAAGTGCATACAGGTGCGGGCTCAGCAAAAAGAGAAAGAACAGATATTTTTCCAGAAAAAAAAGTTAGTTTGTGAATTGCATTGTTTCAAAGATATAATGTATCGAATTTGACAGTTTCCCCCATTTTTTCGAGGTTTAAGAGTCGTATGTCCCCTTAACGACACAGTCAATTTTATAACCTTGAAACCTCAAGCTGCGACAAAATTACAGTAGAACCCCGGTAATCCGGACACGCGCTAATCCGGAACCCTCGGTAATCCGGACGGTCCACGGAGAATGATGCAAACCCGCAACTAAGGGCAGTCAACTGCCGGCGTCACCTAGAGAGATGTCTCTCTCCGTGGCGCCGATTTATTGTTGTTGAATAATTGTCCTGGCCATCCTACCGCAGAAGAACTGTGCACTGATGACGATGAAATTTCTGCAATGTTTCTACCCTCCTAACACGACTGCGCTGATCCAACCCATAGATCATAATGTTATTCAAAACATAAAGCTGGGATATCGCAAGTTGGTTCTTACGAACATTCTCAATGATCCTGTGCACAATGAAAACTTGGAAAAAACAATGAAAAATGTAAATTAAAAAGATGTCGTGTACAGTCTTGTTAACTGTTGGACATCTGTGTCTACATTGCTGATCAATAAATCGTGGAAAAATTTGCTTCCCAATTTTATTGATTCTGAAGTTGAAGAAAATGTGCAAACTGAAGAAATTCAGCTTGCATCACTCATTAACCAATTACAAAACACGAACCCGATGTCTAATACTGAAGCCCTCCAGTGGGCTGCTGAGGCTGACGACAGTATGCTCGAAATGAAATTTTAACAGACGACAAAATTATCAGGGCGGTAACAGCAGAAGATGATGAGGAGGAGGACGTCACCCTTGTAAAACTCCGTCAAAATTTCTCATTCTGAGGCTGTGGCGGCTCTCAACACTTCATTACAGTGGGCTGAAGAGCAAAATTTTGAAGCACACGAAATTATGCTCCTCAGACGTTTAAGAGACGTCGCATTTGAATTAAAAATTGAAACGGCCGCGCAAAAAAAGTCACTAACTTTTTTCGACACTGATTATGCCCATTCACTTACATATGTATGTACATATTATGTTCATACTGTATCATGTTCATTCAATTTATCCATACAATGTTAGTTCATAGAAATATACCATAGTACCTATACATACAATTTTTTTAAAAAGTGTTTTACGTTATTTTTAAAAAACCTCGCTAATCCGGACGTCCATGTGCCTGAATTCGTCCGGATTACCGGGGTTCTACTGTACAAGTAATATTATGTTTCAGAGATTTGCAGACCCAAACTGCCATCAATGAAATTAAAAACTCATTTAAAAGGAAGGTCCTTTTCAATTTGAGTTTCGATGTGATGGGGATAAGTAAAGATAGTTGAGGGTGATTATCTCAGAAGGGTTTTTATGGTTTCACACGTTGCCTGATTCATACTGACTGATATCAGTTTCTTCGGAAATGGGTGATAAATTTTTCAAAAGTGTCATTCATATTTTCAATCAGCAAAGAGTGAAGAATGGAAAATATTCCTCCATATTTTTCGCGCAGTTTAAGAGTACTCTACCAACTTTAAAAGACGTAAGCTAGCTATCTTTACATTGTTTGTAGTACTGAATATTTGTATAATTTGTATGAGGTAATTGCGATTGTGTTTATTTTAAATTTTATTTCGCAAAACCTAGATGCTGTTGTTCTGCTAAAAGCAAACAAACAAAAAGTACTGAGAGAGAGAGAGAAAAGACCGCATCAAATTTTACAATTCCTGGTAAAAATTATCAGTCCGTATTGACGTTTAAATCAAAATAAATGAAAGCAGTTCCTTTAATAATTAACGATAACAAATACATAATTCCTGACGTAATGTGAAGCGTTTTGTTTCCTCGTTGAGTTACGCTATTGTCACCAATTAATTTTATTGTTAAAAAACACAATAAAATTTCCCTTGGCTATCAAATAATTAAACTACCAATAGTCAACGTAAAATAATTTGTTAAACACGTAAATATGGCAGTCATTTTTTTTTTGTTTGTAATCCTTATGTTAAGTACATGTACAAAGATTTAAATACTAAAGTATTGTAATTATAAACACTTTTGCTTTATTAAAAGCCAGAAAGGTTAATTTATAACATTTCAGATACTCTAAAGCCTTCAAAATTTTTCAGAGATAATGTATCGTTTTTCATGCACATAAATAATGTCTACTAAAATAAGAAGGAAGTGTGATTTTACATGTCATAGTTAAATTAATAACGTTGTAATTTTAATTCATATTTGAATCAGCAATTTTTTCCACTGAAATAGCTTATCCCCTAATTTCATGCAATGAATTTCAATTTTGTCATAAGGTGCTAGATAAAACATTATTAAATAAACTATTAAATTAACATTACTAAATTACTACTTGTAAAACATTATTGAATAACTACTAGTTGTAAATTTTGATTAATAAAGATATGGATGAAATTATATGATAAATTATATTATGAATATTATTAATTTTATTAGTCTCTAAGGCTTTTGTATGATTTTTTCTTTGTTAGCAAAACATTTACTTCAATGTTTAGAGTTTTTATACAGGAATGGCGCTAGAGATTGCCCGACGGGGGGCTCGATTTGCCCGCCAGGGGGGGGGGGGGGGGGCGACCCCCCCCCCCGGCGGGCCCCCCCGGTTGTATGGGGGGGACGAATGTAAAGAAGTTGGTCTCAAATTTTCGCCAGATTATTATTTAGCAACTAACGGTTGAATACCACATAAAAAAATTTTCCCCGATGGGGGGCATAGTAACCCCGACGGCGGGGCCAATCACCCTGGTCCCCGCTCTGGCGCCATCCCTGTTTTTACTGTCTGTGGGCAAACAAGTAATGTATATATTTTTTTCATTTCTATTTGTATATGTGTTGGGTTTTTTTTTCGATCGATTAAGAGATGTTTACACATTTTATATTATTTTTCAATTACGAGATAAATGGAATGCACCTTTTATTTATATTTTTCTAATATATTAAAAGTTTCTTACAAAAAAAACTTTGATTTTCTGATTTCAGCCATATTTAAAGGATTAAAGTTAGAACGCACTAAGTTTTCTGTGAAAATTTAGCTAAATTTCGTTAAAAAATTTGTAAATCCTATCATCTCAAAAATGTTTTATATGTTAACTTTTAAGTTAATTTGCACTTTTAATTTGTGCACTCTCCTGCATAAAGTTTCTGAAAAGAAAATGAGGAAAACATTTAAAAAAAAAAAAATGGGGCGCATCAGTTTCGGTATTTGCCCTGGGCGCCATTTTATGTAGATATGCCACTGTTTCTTTTCCTACAAAAATAATGTCAAGCATACCCTGAAACGTGTCAAGTCGGAATAGGTGATTAAAAGAAAAAGGAAAGTGGTTCTATGTCAATAACGCTTGTGAGGAAAATATCCGATATGGAATTTATCTCTTTTGTCGAGTTTATAATGCAGATCTTCTTCAGGAAAACGAGTTAACGGCTTAATAGACATAATTTAAAACGAAATGCATGAGCGTATATATAAATTTGAAACAATTACAATCAATTTTGCCTTATCCAGGAATGTCACAACCCAGAATTAGGCCCAAGGGCCTGTTAGAAAAATAGTGAGCTGGTAGCTGGCAGCAAATTCGTTGCCAAATATCACATCAGAAATTACAATGATTCTTTGGCAGATTGAATGAACTGCGAGGAAACGATTTCCGTTCTGTTGGTCTGTTGTCGCCGGCATTAACTGCGTATGAGGTATGAAGAATTTTTGAATTTCTGCAAATATTTTGCTATCTATATGTTATTGTTTCCTTCTCTCTTTTATTTTCACTTCTTTAATAATTCTATATGACATTCCTTTCCTTTATACGAGACAATTTGATTCGCATATGATATCTTACTCTTCGTTACTTTTGTTGTTTTATTTGTTTTTGAAATATTTGCATCGGAGAAATTAACATAAGTATAAGAATTTGACGTTTTGTAGGTAGCGAGATTCAAACAAATATTTTTTTCTGTAAAAGATGCCTATATGTTGTTATATTTTTGTGTCTAATTTGAATTCTAATATTCTGTCATTCGAATATTGTGGTTTTAATATATTGTTGTTTATTGGTAAACACTAGGCTAATGAATCTTGTTTGTTCTCTTACTTTTAAATTAATTCTATTTAACCGTTAGAATCTGTTTTATAACGTGTTTATTACATCCACAATAGAACAAATTCATTTTTCTATTCAGAAACAATAACGAGTTTTGTTTACTTTTTATCTGAAATCTAATTCAAGGACATCAAAATACATTTCATCATGTATTATTTTGGTCTTCAGACGAAATTTGAGTTGTTTGACACAAATTTTAAAATTTGACATTTTGTCATGGTGATTTTGGTGCAAGATTTTATTGCATCAGTTTCTTATATAGAGAAAGTTTAGATCAACTGTCTAAATATTTTGCCTATTTTTTTCTTTTATGAGCAAGGACCTATTGTCAGATTTTTCAGGTGAAAAGATTATTCGACTCGTTTCCAAATTGTTATATTAAAAATTAGTTTATTTTATTAAATAAATCAATTTTCTTCTGTAGGCTTGAATTTCACAACATTACATCATAGAATGAAGTTCCTTCTTTTTTCTTTCTAGTTTTATAGTTTCTTTCAGCAATTTGTTTCCCTAATTTAGATGAACAAAATAATTAATGAATTAACTGAAATTCTTGATAATACATCACAATATGTGCTTTTATGTTGTTTCAGTTTTGTTAACTTCTTGCTTTCAAAATGTGTCTTCTATCCTAAAGATGCCTTTGATATTACCACTGCTGTTACAAACTTTTTTTAATTGACCATAATTTATGTTTAGAAACAAAAATCGAAATATCATGCAAAACATTTTCCTTAGATTTTGAATATAGTTAGTGTCTTTCTTGTTATAATGTTTTTTTTATTGTATATTTTATGTGAAAGTAACTTATATTTTGCTCTTTTTTATTTATATTTCTGAAAAAAATTGATTGTTAGGATAATTACTTTGACATGTTATTGGAAAATATTTGGATTTCTTTTTAACTGTGTTTCATATTTTATTTGCATAAAAAAGGTTTTGCTTTTTTTTATTAGTCTGTATTTTCAACAGTATGTTGTTTAATTTCAGTTGATTTTAACTTCATTATGTCTTGTGTTAGCAAATAGTAAAATTTCTGTTTTTATTTTGATGGTAAAATTTGGGCCAAAATTTAATTAAATAATAATAATAAAAAAAAAAAATTGTTTTTTCTTTATATACCCTTTTCTGCATTTTGGAAATATGCAAATTTTTCTATAAAATTTTTATCCATCCTACTAAATGTATATTTTGGAATCTTTTTCTGTTTATAGCAGGGGACCAGTTGTACCCAGATTGAATTTTTGTGCTATTCTGTTAGTCCAAACATTTATTACTATAAGAACTAATGCTAAGATATGGTAGTTATTGCTAAGATTTGACAAGTTTTTATCTGGGGCCTGGCTCGCAGAGAGAGTATTACAAAAAAAAAAGGTTCGAAATCTAGAAGTTGGTACACACTCTTAAAACACTGCCAAATCGCCAAAGCAAGACGTTCACCGCTGCATATCATTGGAGCCAAGTCGCCAAAGCCATATGCAGGTATTACCTTTGGCGACTTGGCGCCATTTTAAGAGTGTGTACCAACTTCTAGATTTCAACCAAAAAAAGTTTCCTTTGTAACTTTTCTGTGGCTCAAAAAAATCCATCCATGAGAAATGTATTAAATTATTTGAGTTGTTTTCAAGCTAAATAGTTTTAACATCAAGGATTACATGCATCATTCATCCTTTATTTAGAGTTACTGTTTTATGTTTATCGAAGTGAGTTCGCCTAAGTTATTTCTTTATTTTACAAACTATTTTGTTTTTTTGAATTAAAATTGGATGCAGTTAGGAACAAATTCCAGTTCACATATTTTGAAATTCAACAATTTTTACGAAACATCTTGGGAAAGATTGAAAAGAAGTCTTCTAACTAATCACTTAATTTTTTTTTTTACTTCGGGATTATTACCCTATTCATTATAAATTTTTCTTTACTTTGCAATACATCTTAAAAGTATTTCTTCTTGCTGCCTTTAATTTAGCTTAAATTTTGCTTATAGTGTTTCATAGGTGGTGGAGAATGTTTAGAAGTCAGCAGTAACTTTAAAATTATATTGACTAGTCTATTTTATTATTCCAGAAATATTTTCAATATAACAAGAATCTTCTCTGTTCTTTTTGCTCATGATATTTGGTAAATGTGGCTGTATTTTATTGGTAGCAAAGTAACCTATTGCATTTGCCATGATTTCTGTACTTACAGTATTCTATATTTGACTATAAAATCATTGACATACGGCAAGTTTGCATGTGGCTTTTTTAAGCATCATGTTGAGTTTCCAGGACTAAAAAGTTAACTAGTTTTTTGATTAGCATATTAGGTCAAAATAGAGGTTGAAGTCTAATAATATTCAAGATAAATATAGAAAAGTGGAGAATTAATTGGAGAAATTTGGTATTTAGAAAAATGAGATATTTAAATTCTTTTGTAGGATTGCCAAACTAGAAAGATGAGATCAGTGATATATTTTTTTAAATTCTGAAAGATCTTTTTATTAATACGGTTGAATGCTTTATAATGCTATTGAAAGCTATCGTGTTAATAATTTTTATTAATTACATATGCATATTAACTATTTGGAGTTTTACGTTAATGGAAAGATCAGAAATCCAGACAAAAACTACCAAATAGTAGTGACAGATCTCAAAATTTTAGCATTAATCTGTCAAATCTTGGTGATAGCTTTCTTAGTGATGGATATTGGCATTAAAATAGTATAACAACAATGTTCAGCTTGGTCATGATTGGGTTCTGTAAATTGAAAGGTACCAACTATTTTTAAAAAGTCAGGTTTAAATTAGTTATTTTTTACGTATTTTACACAGATAATCCATTTTAGCCTTTTGTGTAAACTCTTTTCTTACTAAACCAGTTATAGGCAATATAGTTTAGTGGTTGAGTCATCTGACCAAGCAGAACCCCCCCCCCCCCCAAAGTTTAGACTTGAGATAATGTGGTGGCATACATTTTTTTTCAATTCTTTTAGTAATGTTATCTTTTCAATTTTTAAAAAAAATTGTTACTCTTGTCAGATTTTAACCCTTACCTTTGAATTGAATTTGAATAATATTTAACATTTCTTAAACTGAAATATAATGCATTTTATGCATTCCACAGTGTATTTGAAGAGACCATTTTCTACTTCTGTTGCAAAGTAGTAAGAAAATTTTTTTATTCAATCATCTGCATTAAAATATGCCTTAGTTATATATAATTAACATATTTGAAAAGGAATGCTGCTTAGATATGCCTTTCAAAAATTTTCAAGCTCTGTCTTTTTACCATACTTATAACTTGACCTTTAATGCTTCATGTTGTTGAACTGGCCGTTTCTGTTCTTAATTTTTAATTCCAAAGCAGTTGATTTATAATTTTTTTTATTTTCTAAATCATTGTGAGTAAAATATTCTTCTGATTTCAAAGATTTGGTTACATGCCAAAAAGTATGGTTTATCCATTTTAAAAGCTGATTTCTCTGAGCTGATGGTTATTACACCAAAATAATAGCTATTTTGAATATTAATGTCATTCTTATCTTGGCTTTTCCTCATGAAGCTAAATTTTAACTACTGTGACTACTATGGTATCCTTTTGAAATACTTTATCTTTGTCATCTAGCAAACCATGGTATAATTTATCGCCCAATGTATATCTACTATGACATGTACAGTAGAGCATCGATTATCTGAATGCTGATCAGCCCAAACATTGGTTTACCGAAAGCTTTCCAGTCGGCAAATTTAAATTCAGAACTGGCTGGGCTGATTAAAGAATCTTCAAGATTTGAAGAATGCAACTAAGAAAACATTCCAGACTGGGTTAAATGTGATGTTGATGATCCTGGCTGTCAAGTACTGGTGGACAAAGGAATCATTGTCATTAGCATTAACGACTAAGACTCTTGTGACCTAGACTTGAGATGACAAAGAGCCTAGCGGCAATGTTTGTGCTGAAAAAGGATCATCCCCCGAGGAAGCTTTTCACTGCCTTGAGACAGCTATGAAGTGACTAGAACAGACATGGGCAAACTACGGCCCGCCAGAAGGTTTTATCCGGCCCGCGGATAGAATTTTGATTTGCCGGTCCGACGGAATAAAAGAAAATATGATTTATATATTATATATCCATCTCCTTTTCTACTTTGTTTAAATATTATTTAACAAGCACTGATATAAATGATACTGCTCAATTAGTATTCTTTATAATAGGTGTTGATGAGAACTTTGAAATTACCGAGCAACTGACGTGGATGCGTTCTTTAAAGGGAACTACAAAGGGATGTGATATTTTTCGTGAATTTCAGGAAGGGCTTTAACTTTGAAAGTGCCTATAACAAATATATGTAATATTACGACCGATGGAGCACCAAATATGACAGGAAAAAAATCTGGATTTCTTGGACTCTTTAATCAAAACTATCCCGGGAACAATGTTGTTTTTCTACATTGTGTTATACATCAAGATGCTCTGTGTAAATCTGCATTGAATATGAAACCCGTGCTTGATGCAGTCGTGAAGCTTGTAAATACTATTCGATCTCGTGGGCTTACTCACAGGCAATTTCGAGATTTTTTTTAGTCCGTGCAATCTGAATACTCTCATGTACTGTATTACACGAAAGTAAGGTGGCTTAGTGCAGGATGTGTTTTCGAGCGAGTTTGGCAGCTGAAAGATGGCATTGTGTCGTTCTTCCGTGAGAAACAGTGTTCTGCGGAGTGCGAAATGTTAGAAGATACAGAATGGCTTTCGGACTTGGCATTTTTCACAGATCTTCTT
Organism: Araneus ventricosus; assembly: GCA_013235015.1. Classification (NCBI taxonomy): domain Eukaryota; kingdom Metazoa; phylum Arthropoda; class Arachnida; order Araneae; family Araneidae; genus Araneus; species Araneus ventricosus. Next base: position 111,499 of record BGPR01001793.1, on the reverse strand, counting down.
TGTCATATGAACAACTTGAATGTCAAGATGCAAGAGAAAAATCAATTTATCGACGATATCTGGGCCCATCTCAAAGCTTTTAAACTAAAACTTAATCTGTTTGCTGGGCAGCTAGCTAAGAACGACTTGTCTCATTCCTCGAGGTTAAATTCAATACCCTCAGTAAATGAAGAGAAGCTTAAGAATTATGAAGATGACTTGAAAAAACTGCATTTCGAGTTCGAATGCAGATTTCAAGATTTCAGTGCCATTCAAACAGAATTGGATATTTTTACCATGCCTTTCAACATAAATTGTGAAGCAGTGAGGTCAGATTTGCAGCTTGAATTAATTGAGTTGCAATAACAATCATCTCAAGCAGTCGTTTCTAAATATGCCAAAGTTAGAGTTTTACAAATCATTATCGAAAGTAAGTTTCCTAAATTTAATATCTCACGCCCAGAAAATCAGTGCTATGTTTGCTTCATCTTATATATGTGAACAAGTGTTTTCAACTATGAACTTTAGAAAGAATTATTTCAGAAGTAGACTGACAGATGAGCATTTAGCCTCGTTCCTTAGAATCAGTACATCTCACTTCGAACCTCAATATGAGGAACTTTTAAAAATGAAATCGCAATTTCATTCATATCATTAACATATTTAAATTGTAATACTTGTATATTGTTTTTAAAATTTTGGAAAAATTTATCTTGGCCCGCCAAACTTTTTTTTTCCGATTTTTTGCCCGCGACCGAAAAAGTTTGCCCATCCCTGGACTAGAACAATAAGAAGGTGTCCAATTGTTGTCTTTTAAACATTTGCAAGATTTAGCAGGGGAGTCACCTCTGAAGCAAAGGAAAATTTTGAACTTCTTTTTCTAAACTGTTGACTACTTTAATGTACTGTTAACTTTTGTTAGATATGCATTTGTAAGGCGTATGATAAAGAATATAATATAATATAATGTTTGTGTTTGATATCATTGTTGCTTTGTTTCATATTGCTCCTATGGCAGGTGCAATTTTTTTCATAAATGATCTGTTATCCAGAAAATCAGATATCAGGAAAACCCCAATCTCTAATTGCTTTGGATAATAATCGATGCTGTATTTACTTCTTGTGCTCTAATGAGTCATGCTAATTGTTACTTGCAACAGTTGTAAAATGACATAGTATGTGTATCATTACACTTACTGCATTATTTGATACCACTTTGAATTGTTTTTAATGAATTCATAACTATAATTTGCTAATTAATTTCTATTGCTAAGGTTAATAGCTTTAATAAGAAATAGTTAATTTATATCGTGGATGTGAAAAATTATTTTTCTTGTTCTGTTGATGTAGTAACAATAAATTACAAGATTTGTCATTGTTTATAAAGTGATAATTAAATAAATTTTGAGGTTTTAATGAGAACCTTGGGTGTATATTAATCTTAGAAATGTTTACTTATCTTCTGTGCCTGTTTCACTCTGAAGCATCAATTGAAGTTGTTCACCTTTTGTAGGCACAACCTTACAGGAAAAAGCTACCCCAAACACGGACATCACGGAGAAAAACGATATTACCCTTCTTTTACCCAGACGTCTACGAGATTTAGTAAGCCATACCTTTTAATAAGAGCTTGTGTGCTAAATAGTATATAAACATTTATCCTGCTTTGAGCATTTTCTGTAAGTGATATTATATGATTATTACAGTATTTTATGTATGTTTCTGATAAGTTCTTATGAAAGTGGAATATTTATAGAATTTTGATAATTTTATCTAATTTATCTTTAAAAAATAGAAGTTTAATTTTTTACATTTAAAATCTTCATATTGGTTTGTGGTAAATTAGGTGCACAATTCATTCTTGATAATGCTTCTTTCTTTTAATTGAAGTACATTAATTGATTATAAGTTGAATATGTATAAGTAGATTGAAATATTGTAATTACTTTTAACTGTAAATGATAATACAAAACTTAAAAGTTCTGTAGATTTTAGTATATACCTTAATTGAAAGTATTTGTTTCTTCCAGCTAGATTCAGATTATTTATAGTGATCTTCATAAAATAGATTTGTGATAATGTATTTTTTGAATATATAGAGAATATATATAGAGAAATAAGAATATGGATAGACTTATGTTAAAAAATGCATGAATGAATGAAAAATAGGGAACCGCAGTTTCACGAAATACAGTGTTTCAATATATATTTCATTAGGATTTAGCCTGTAATAAACCATTTTAACTATAAACTGGTGTTACTTGCTTCTAAAAATAATCACGCAAGCTGGAAATAAAATAGTATAGTCAAGGCTGTCGTAACAAATATGAGAGCCTTGGGCTAGAGTATTTTGGCCTGCCATCGGAACTGTAACTAGGAATTTGAGTGCTTATGGCCCAACAAAAATACCCACCTAATAAAAAAGGAGAAAATAAGTAACCTGTTCTTTAACTAAAGCCTTACAATTTTTTAAATCGTATTTACGGTTTTGTGATTCATAATAGGATTTTGCACATCAATTTCAGTAATATAGGTAATTTCTGTTACACTAATGATTTAATGTTTTCTCACTAATTGTGTCTATGAATATTTTGTGAACAGACATACATGATTATGTAACATTACAAAATGAATGGCTGTCTAGTTACAAGCCGTATTCGTATTTTTACTTTTAACTATTTAAAGTTATAATTAATTTTTTTTGGTTCAAATAAAATCAGTATAGTAAATTATTAACTGCCTTTAAATCTACGGCAGCCCTGGGCTGCAACCCAGTTAGCCCATTGGATAAAATGGGTCTGAGTATAGTAAGTTTCATGAATTATTTTATCCAAAAGAAAAAGCCAATTTTCAGTGCCTTAACCTTCAAGATGTTGCAGGGATCTGACAGATGCCATATGAATTTTGTTTAGTTGCTGAGCATAGTTGAAAAAAAGTTTGTCTTTGGGGGCCTCTAACCCTAATTCTCTGGAATGGCTCCTTTCCATTCTCAGTTTTCCAGTCAGGGTGGTATCTGTCAGATGCCGCTTGAACCCACGATTAAACTCTTGGAGGCACAACCTTTCCAGTGTTAAGTGACCATAGATTGAAACATGTTATTCTTCTTTTTGGAAATTATTTAATGATTAATTGCCGTTTCAGGATTGCTTTCATGTATTTTATAAATTTCTACAGTGTCTATTAGGAAAATGTGTCAGTTTATTTTCATTTTTTATAGGTGTTTTTTTTGTAGCTATGAAATATTAGTCATCTTTGGCGACCAGCCTTTCTCTGACGATAGTGATCGAGTTTCATTTCAATTGAATATCTTATGCATAATTTGATATCCCTTAAAGTATTTTTAATCTTCAAATTGTGTTTGGCATTGTGTCTAAAAAGACGTGTTATTATAGTAGCCTTATGCTTATTCTGTTCATTGTATATATGAATGTCCTTAATGGCATCAAAATCGCACAACGTAACTGTCCTTGTCATCTGACATTTGATTGTATGTTGTCAGTTAACTTTCTACTTTCAAAATATGCAGTTGATTCCTATTTTAAAATGGTGCAAGTTATTTAACATAGAACAGCACGTTAGCTATGCTGATTAAAAAGAATTAGAACATAGCAATAATCACTCTGCTTACCAATTATACTTCCTAATATACTTAATATTTTATAGGGTTTATTACAGATTCTACAAAAAATGTGATGACATAAAAAAAAATGTAAAATTTACCAAAGAATATGAAAAAAATAAGCAGAATCGTTATTCTGTAACCTTAAACAATGTGACAGTATTTGCATTAACAATGAAAGGGGTTTGAATTTCATTGCAATGATGAAAAGTATTGTTGCAAATTATAGGTATTTTTTTTTTAAGTTGTTAAAATTAGTGGGGAATTGAATGATAACAAAGCAGTTTTTAATTAATTAAAATTTGAAAAACTCGTCCTGAAGTGCATATTTCCACCCTCCAAAGAATATTTGTGCCAAATTTCGAAATTCTATGTAAACAGTCTTCTCTGTAGAATACCAACAGACACACCTGCTCTGTGTTAGTAGAGATAATGTGTTTAGGACTGAAATATCATGCATTGTGTTGAGTAAATGTGAAACAATGGCCATTTTTACTCTGTTTTAAAAAAAGTTCATTGTTGCAAAGAACATTGTTAAATTTTCATTTAAAACTCTGTCCTTTTTATTTCCAAAAATAATTTAGATGTACATTTGAAATTATTGCTTGGATTATTCTCAGAATATACTTTAAATTTACCCACTCCTTTTACTTCTTACTGAGCAAATGTAAAAATGCTTATTATGTAATATTTATGAGAATGAAAATCTGATGACAAAACATTTGCATAGAATAAGTAAATGATTCTTTGAATTTATTAGCATTAAGGCTAGATTTTAGTACTTTGTCTTTATTGCAGAACTTGTCTGTCTTTTTTGAAATTGCCTGACCTGTTTTTTAGTATTCATATTGAAAATTTTTGCATCATTATATAAATGAATAAAATAGAGGTATTCAAATATCTTGATATTGTATTGAAAAGTGCAATATCAAATTACGCAAATATTATCGTAGATTATTAAATTTTGTCATGACAGTTTTGAGGTTTACTTTGGTATCAAAAATTATGTTACCTTTTGTGTAAATAGATGTAGATACTTATGTGATCTGAAGATCAATTTTCAATCTTTTATGTTATTCAGATGGGAAAAAAGGGCAGTACAAAATAACAAAAGATTCATCGTTTTACAAGGTAAAATAGTAGGAATATGTGTTTTCCATTGATGCATTTTTCTGATAATCTAGTTTTTTGTATTCAGAAAGAAACAAAGCAATTTTTCATGCCTGACATTCTATATGTATGTGAAATAAAGACAATGAAGTCTTTTCAATAGTTTCATCTTTAAAAAGAATTGTTCTTTTTAACTATCAGAGGAGCAATATTAAAAGTGCACTCCAGGAAACTAGACAAAAAAAAAAAAAAGTCAGGATTAGGTTACTCATTCTATTACACAGAAAGGTTCGTAACAAAGTTTAGGTGTTGGTATGAGAAATAGTCAAATCAGCAAATTTTGTTACGTCTGGTTTCTGGTTAATTTCATAAAATTAAACTTTGTATAGTTTAAACACAATGCATCTGTGACAAATTTTTGTATCCCATACAACTATAGGATTAGGTTATATAATTGTAATTGATATTAATTTTTTTAAAGACTTGTATTATTTTTTGTGCTATTGCTTATTAAGCAATAAAATGGACCAATATAAATGTACTATAATAACTGAAATAGATTAAAAAGTCACAACACAACAAGAAAGGTCTTACTTGACTTCCATCTCTAGAACAACATGACTTTGTGAGAAGCAGTCTTCTGCTGTCCACCTACAGTTTTTACGTTCTCGTATACGAACTACACAAAGAGAAAGTATTGTAATCATCAAAAAATTGGAACTCGAGATTTTGACGAATCTCCACGTTTTAGACCTCACCGAGTCCGATAAACACAATTTTGGAATTATATCTGTGTGTCTGTGAACACGATAACTCGAAAACTATTAGAGATACAGGGATGAAATTTGGTATGTGATCTTAACACATAATTTGTAGGTTTCTATCAAATTTTGGACAAAATCCGTCGACGGGAAGTCTGTCTGCATGTTCGGGGTCATGCGAACGCTATAACTCAAAAACTTGAAAAGCCAGATGGATAAAATTTTATACACAGTTTTATCGTCATGAATGTAGGTCCGTATAAAATTTTGGGCCAAATCCTCCAAAGGGTTGACTGTCGGTCTGTATAAAAGCATACTTGTAAAAATTGTATCTCCTAAACCCTTTGGCTTAGATAAATAAAAATTGGTATGACGTTTGCTAATATTAATTATAGATCTGTGCTCAAATTTCGTTTCAATCAGTTAAAAAAAAGGTGTTCAAATTGCATATTTGGTTCAAAATGCACATTGCGACTGTGTGTTGGCGAGTGTTTTGCTTATTTTACTCAAGTTAGTATAGTTGGCTTTTGACCTTGGTGGTCTACGAAGTTTGCGAAATTGTAGCGAACCGCAAACATGCGCTTCGGAAATTTTGGCAAACCCCAAAAAGAAACTTCGTTTTGACATTCTCCAGATGGATGCCTGTGATTAACCAGAGGTATGGTTTAATGTTGTGTGATATCTGTAGTAAGATTTCGTATTCAAAAACGTTAAATAAAGATGTGGTACCTCATTGTGCGTAGAGATTGAGAGAATACAATTTTTTTTTTGCAAAATATTAATTTTTGGGATTTCATAAATTTTATATGTTTAATTGTAAATCACCATTCATAATTTTTTTCTCAAAATAACCAGGCCTTGGGTAAATACCCCAAAAATATTTACCTACCAACTGGGTGTTTACCCACCCCGCATTACTGGTCGTATGCGAGAAAGTTTCGGGGAGATTACTCCCTCTGGTTATTTCTGTGTATTTATTGATTAGATTTGATCTGATACAGCATTTCATTGCTCTCACCTCAGGACTTTTATCTTATTGCCATTAGTTATCTTGAATTTGTAACACTAGTAAGTGTGCAGATAACCTTTAGAAACCCTTGTGTTTAGTCTTTCTTTTAAGATTTTGTTTTCTTCTTATTATGGAGAAATTTCCTGTGCTAATTGAGTGTTCTGTCAGATTAAGTGTATGTAAATGAATTACTGTATTGCATTAAATGTCAGTAAAGATGAACAAGTTTAATTGTATCTTGAATCCATTTCAATTTATTTCATAGTCTTTACAAGAGAGTTCTACTGTAGAATTGGAAGATAGTGAAAGATTGGCGCGGTTGTCCATTGTCATGCCCCCACAGCGCCGGAAACGTGTCGAAGTTGTTGAAGAAACCAAGGCAAACAGCAAACGCCCCCGAATGCATAACAGGTAAAGTGAGCATTATTTTTGTTCCTTTTTTAAATGTTTACAGTACTTATATGTAAAGTAACTAACAAAGTTTGATGAGATCCTAATCTCTCTCGTTGCTTAGCAGATCACTAGAAATTACAGAGAACTAGCTGACTTATGGGCAAAGCTATGTGATTTATTATGGTGTCCGGTTATATAGACCTGAATAAGATCCTAAAGGGATTTTGATATTTATATATTTGAGTAGAAATTTGTTATATACACTAGTTTCAAGATGTTTTGTATTGGAACTCTGTATTTAAAATGGAAGTAGTTAAGTTTCTTGGAGCTTTTTTATAACTCCTAGTTGTATTGAAATACATTGTTATTTTGCTTGTGGCATGATCACTTGTAGCTTTGCAAGTACATGTCAACTTCAGTTGTCATTGACTTCATTATAATACCTCTCGTGAGTGTTGTAACCAACGCAAGAATCTGATAATCCATGTACTTCCATAGAAATGTGTTTAAATAAATAGTTGTTGTGCATTCTGAATGTCACATTCATATTGATTACATTTTGTGCACATTTATGGCAAATAGAATTGGGAAGGAGGGAGCATAATTTTTTTCTAACAATCAGTTTTTGAAAAATTGCTTTGATTCCATTTAATATAATTTTTATTATTACTTCATTAAGGTTAAATATTCCATTTATCTTGCATACCTTTTGTGGGATGTTTTTTTTATAGAAACTGATCGTGGGTTGAAATTTTCTTTAAACATTTTCAGGGATTTTGGAAATGTTGAAAATAGCCAACAAATTTATTTATTCTTTTCAGGTATTTGAAGTAAATTTTTTTAATGCAAGAGAAGTATTTAATTGTTTCTCTAATACTAGAAAATCGCCCGTCATGGTATGACGGGTTCAATCTGACGTGTTTAAATAGATATATATGCGAGAGAAATGTGTAACATTGATTGAAAACAAATAAAATAAACATGTATTATGACAGGAAATATTTTTTTATTTACATATTTTTTTATTCAAAAAACCTCTTGGTAAACAACATTCAGTGTAAAGTATTTTTCATTATTTAACAATTTTCCTTGTACTTCAGATGTCTTTGTGTAAATTTTGGTATTGCCAAAAAATATCAACTTGTATCATGACGATTGCACTAAATAATTAGATGCATTGTAGCGTCCAAATTATATCATGCGCATGATATACCACTGATGTAATTTAATTTACTACTTTCTATTAAAAAATGGAAATTAATTTGAAATATAGGATTAATATAATTTAAAATTTCTTGGGAACTATGGATCATAGAGAGAAATTTTATATCAATGGATAGCAAATTTTATTTCATTATTTTAGAGCTACTAAATTTGAAATTAGAACAACAATTACTTTTTTAAATTTAAAATTACTGAAATTAGGTGCTCTAACAATTAAATAATGCTGTTTAATGTCTTGCAGTGCTATGGCGCGAGTTTTATTGTTGGTTATGTCAGAGTGTTACCGAGAGATCTGGGCTATTATATTAGTAATTACTTCTTTTTTTGATATACGTAATTACTTGTATACAATTTCAATCTGGAATATATTTGAATGTTTACTCAGTCGAGATGGGCATTTGTTGCAATAGTTGGTTTTATCAACTTAGACCATGTTAAATGAAGAGTGTTTTTTAAATTTTTGCAGCACACTTTTAATTTTTGCACATAATTCTTTTATGGAAAATTGAACAGATATAGCTGTCGTTTTTGTGAGTTTTAATGGTTTATCGTAGTGGGCTATGTTAACCACCTGAGAAAGTTTGAGTCAGGAATATGAGAAGGGGATGTTGAGTAGTAGGATACTGTGTGCGAGGGTATTGCAAATCATGCCCATGATGAGAGAACATGGATGATTTTGTTGATGCATTTATTTATACTCCTACATTCGAAAATTTTTGGAACTTTTGAAATATTTTTTAATGTAAAAGAATTGTGCCCTTTCATGCAGAAGTAATGAAAAGTATCATGTGACTGACTAGTCAGAGCAGGTTTCATCCAATTCAAATATGTACAGTTCATACATGTAGCTCGTAATTATAGGTATTCAAAACTTCTTGTCATGGGGAAGGCCAAGTTGTAGGTGCTCCGTCATGTTAGTTCACAGGTTTATCCTGGTGTCAAATTACCTGTCAAACATCACATTCTGGTACTTATACAATAAACTTATTCTCCTGATTTCTCCCCATGTAATATTTTCTTTGGATGAAGAATTCGCCAATGGATCAAAAAGGGGCGTGCAGTCTGCATTTACATCATTGTATGAGCTATGGCAAAAATTCATTGTTGTACAGGGTTAGTTACTTCAAAGAAAACATCGAAATACATTCCATCTGCATTCATTATTCCATATTAAAATAAGTTCTGGAACTTATTGAATTTAGTAATATTTTTTTGTGTATTATCTTGGCTATAGTAAAATATCCTGGAGAAAAAGTTACGGGATGTATTATTACACCTTGTTAAATGATCATGAGTTTTGTGTTGTGATTGAAGTATTAAATAATTTTGTTTTTGTTCATATTTCTAGCTAACCAGATACACTCTGTCCCAAAAGTTTATAGACTCTAGTAAAATAGATGTTTTAACAAAATGGAAAGGCATACAAACACCAATTACAAATATGTTTATGCAAACCATATGCGACTTGCATTCAACGAAATATTTAGAAAAAATAACAATTTGTGTTTCAATTGTATAACAAAATGGAAATATTAAGTGTCCCAAAAGTTTATAGAATATATGACATTTCAACAAAAGGTGCTCAATACAATGTTCTTAATAGTTGAAAGTCTTTCCATTTTTCAGTATGACATTGTATACACGTTTTTCCATCGACATAATTAAGGTTTGCAATATCTCTGGTTCCAAGTTGTACAATGCACTTTCAATGGCTGTCTTCAAGGCATTCACTGAATAAAATTGCCTTCCATTCTCATATACCTTCCGAGACATAATGCCCTACACATTCTCAATTGAGTTTAGAACAGGGCTGATCGGTGGCCACTCAAGAACAGTAACATTTTTCGAGTTTAAATAATTTTTCGTAGCATTGGAGGTATGGATGGCAGCATTATCATGCTGATATTCCCAATTTCGTCCCCCTATGTTTTCTGCAAATGGCATAAGATGATTTTCTAGTGTTTCTATGTATTTAGGAGAATTCTGTCGGCCATTTAAAAATGCCAAACCCACTTGAACCGTTGAAGCCGAAAGCCGCCCACACCATCACAGATCCACCACCATTTTGTTTACTGAAAAAGCTCCTGGGTTTTTTGTAAATCATGCCAATATTTTATATTCCCGTCAGGTCCATCGAGGTTCCACTTTTTTTTCATCACTGAAAAGGACAGCCGTCCATTTATCACCATATGACATATGATTACGAGCCCATTGTAATCTCTTATTAATGTGAAGCTTTGAGAATGGTGATCTGCTAGCCATTTTTGTGTGGATCATATAACCAGATTCTATAATTCGTGTATGAACTGTGTTCTTGCAGATTTGCAACCGGGAAGTCCTAGTAATTTCATGAATCAACATATTCTGACTTGAAGCCATTCTTTGTATCTGTCTATCACTGCGAATATCCGTCGCACGTGGTCCTCCTGAACGAGGTTTTGACTCATGTGGCATCTTACGAGTTATAAATCATATCTTTAGAACGATTTAAAAGTTTCGATATTTTCTTAACAGTCTTGCTGAGCAATTTGAAATGCAGAATTTTATTCACTTCTTCATTAGAGAGCTGCGAAGCTTTTGGCATCTTGAAACGCAGAACAAACGACAGCTTTCCTTTTCTTTCAACGTATTTATTGGACTCCGAATCAACGTCATTATTACCGATACCATATTTGCATAAAATTGTATTTGTCTATAAACTTTTGGAACAGGTTATTTCTGTTTATTCTACAATTTAAAAATTGCAATAAATATACAGGGTAGAACTGCTGTTTTTTTAATATAATAGACATAACATATCTATACAGTAAGTTACATCTTAATACATCATACACAACAAAAAATTTAGGCAAAATACAAGATTCTATAAACTTTTGGGACAGAGTGTAGTTAGTAAAACATAGAAAAAAAATTCAGAAGCCGTTAAAAACATTTACATGGAAGCAAATTACTTCCACAACGAAACACACATCTGTGCTTCCCTTCTGTAGTTAGTTAACACAACAAATCCAGATGAAGACTTATATTGTAATAATTTTTTGCATAATATATATATATTTTGGAACAAAACTTGAATAATGCACATTAAATCCTTAGAAAAATGCATGAATGACAGATACTAGTATAGGAGACTAACTATTTTAAACACTAATATTCTATGTAATAAAACAATTTATTTAAATTGAATTATGTCATTGCAGGGTTTACTTTTTAATTTTTTTAAATTCAAAAGTGGAGTAGAAATTTAACATTGCTGTTTCTGCATAATTTTTTTAATTCCAAATTTACTATTAGCTAGTATATTTTGTTATTCTTACTTATAAAAACAATTTGCAAAGCCAGCAAAACATCATGTAATGTCAAATTTCTTAGATGCCCTAGTATGTATGAAGCAACATCAGGAGCTTAATGTCAATATTCATAGAAATCGAGAACATTCAAACTCTTTTGAAAATCTTATGAAGATGGATAATGTGCTGATAAGATTAACCCTCATAGTGCTCAGTTATTTAGATCTTATAGTTTTCATGTTAAAAAAATTAGCTTTTAAAGTGAACTAGCCGCTCTCGTCGCCCTCAGGGCTGGTTCACGGCCTGCACCCACTTTGCTTAGAACTGCTCCTGCCACTTCGCTGCTTTGAGGCTCTCAGACACCACTTTTTTCATTTTTAAGTACTGCATGAAGGTCAGTGGAACTGACCATAAAACCATTGTAGATTTCATATTCTTTGTAGAGAACAGATTCCTTTAAAATTGTAAAATCTTTCAATTAACCTCATGTAGTTGTAATGTTTTGTATAAATTTTTCACGAATTTCTCCATAAAAGTCTTCAGATCCATAAATACAGAATGAAATTACCCTAACTAAACAGTTTCCATCATATACAATAGGTATTTTACAATATTTTTGACATGCCTTTGTAATGGAATTGTTGGGATTATTTAAAATAATATGGTGAAACCCTCAAACAGTTCGCCAGGCCCAACCACCAGACTGATTTCAACATTTTTTTTTTTTCATTTGAAAGGTTATAGCATCTAGATATGTCATCAATGGCCGTCTCTCCTCCCCGACCCTCCATTTTCTAACGTAATCGAAAAAACACTTCTCTATTCATTGTCTCTGGGTAAACCTTGTAGAAATTCCCCAGCCCCAACCACCTAACCGATTTCAACAACTTTTATTTTATGTGAAAGCTTCTGGCATCTAGATATGTCATCAAGGATTGCCCCCCCCCCAATTATCGAACGAAATAAAAAAAAACTCTTTTCCACTATACATTCTCTATGGGGAAAAACCTTTGGACAGTTCACCAGCAACAGCCACCCTACGGATTTCGACAATTTTTATTTCATATGAAAGCTTATGACGTCTAGATATATTATCAAAGGCTGTCTGCCTTCCACCAACCCCCATTTTTGAACGAAAACAAAAAAAACATATAGAGAATGTGTGGTGAAGTGTTTTTTTTTGCTATTTCGTTCGAAATTGGGGGTTGGTGGGAGGTAGGCAACCCTTGGTGACATATCTAGACGTCATAAGCTGTCATATGAAACAGAAATTGTCAAAATCCGTGGGGTAGTTGTTGCTGGTGGACTCAGTTAAGGTTTTTTTTTACCAAATTATTTTAAATATATAGATTTTTTTTTTATGTATATTTAATGATATCTCTGAAATCTTAGAATACTTTTACGAAAGTATACATATAAATAAGAATTATCTGCTTTTGAACTGAACGTGAGAAATGGGAAAAGCTGGTTCTGTCTCTCAGATTTAATATCTGTATACATCTTCTTGATGCCACATGTTAAAAGATTGCTAAGTACCCTGCTGAACTACCATATCTTTTTCATTTCATTAACCCATTATGGAACCACAATCATATTGCAATTCCTCATAATATGAAGAAATGTTCAATTATAAAATTAAGGAATTTTGTTTTTAATTTGAAAATTACTTTTGGTCATTTGCTTATTAAAGTTTCTATTGTCCCAAGTACATGTCCCATTTTGATATAGTGAGATATTTATAAATTGTGCATTATATATAATTTAATGTTCCGTAATTTTCTATAAATTTAAAAAGCTTTAAAAATTTGCGAGGGGGAATCACAGATATTAGATGCATATAAATGAATTTCAGACACTTGTTGCTAGCTTAGTTTTCTCCTTTTTTTAAAAATTGATACTTGTGATACCAAACACTATTGTAGTGAGTAGCTTATTATTAATTTCCATAAACAATCATTTTAGGTTATTATATATTCCCTTTTTTTTCAAGTTTTGAATTGGGATATTATAAACTTTGTTAGAATTATTTCAGTCAAAGAAATAAGGAGTTTGTACTTGTAAAAGCTTCCATGTTTGAGCTGTTAAGGGAGACATTATTGCTTTTTATTATTAAAATGGGTATTATCAATAATACACTTTCATCTCGCTCTTTCTAATGCATACATGTTTATGTTTACACATAAATGCTCTCGAATACAAAAATTAACTCAAAGACACTTAAAATGCATTTTTTATATTTCGATGAAATAAAACAGGAAAATTTTATAGAGCACAGAGGTCCTCCTAAAATTTCCTTATTGCCAGTTTGTAGTCTTTTGCAATTTTTTAAAGTTTGTTTCCAACTTGGATTATAATTTACATCTTCTGTACTTAGCTCTTCCACATTACACTTACTGGGTATGTGGAAGCTTTGGCTGTTCCACTAGCCTCCTCTTTTATGTTAAGATTTTTTTAACTCGATAATTTTCTGTAGAAACTGATTTTTAAAAAATTTAAATCATCTTCCAAAGAACTTTTTCAAAATAGTAGTCTGAACTGTAGTATTCAGGTTATTGCAAGTATCATATAGAAAAATACAAAATCAAATCATAAAAATCAAATGGAAAATACAGGTAGCTTTTGTGTAACATGGTTGTTCAGGTCCTAAAAAATTCTGTGTTTTAGAAAATAAACTAGTATAGAAAAAGGGGAAGGGTTAGTGTCGCATAAGGATGCTGCTTTTGTGGATTAGATTTTGTGGAGCGATTATGAAGTCTTAAACTACTACTTTGGAACTTGAGTGGAATGCAGAACTGAAGATCAACCTTTGATGATGTCAGTTTTTTTAAAAAAAGCAGCACTTTTAAAAAGTTACATTACTTTTTTATCTACACCTTTTTAAACATACCTGCACTATACAACTGTTTGGAATTTCTAATATTTTTAAGAAGTGTGCTTGTTCAAGATTAAACTTTTAAAAACCTGCTTGTTGCAATAATTTGGAAAAATGTAAGGTCAGTAAACAGATAAAAACATTACTGGGAAAGCATATAATCAGTGTGGTGAAAGCAGAAACAAAATTATTCACAATAATATTTAAACAGTAAAGCAAGAATAGAATGGAGAGCATATAAACACATAATAACACATTAATAAACAAATATAAGATAGCAATAGCATGCTGAATAAACAGGTTGCAGAAATTAGGGGGGGGGGGGAAAAAATCTTTTTGAAAAATCTATAATATAAAGCAGAAAATACATGTGTCTGTCGGTCACAAGAAGTCCCCGTGAACCGTGGCAACATGAAATTTGCACATGACATTCTAGAGCACATTTCTAGGTCAACGGTGCTATTTTCAACTCTCAGAATTAATTAGTTCTCAAGATATTTAATTAAATAACGAAAATGAGCCACTGTTAAGCCTAATGCTTAGTAGTGTTTTGCTAGTAACTTCTGAAATATTTATTGCAAGAAAATTTATTTTACGCCATCTTGAAGAGGAGAAAATTATCTTTTTAATGGTATTAAAAATGATGCGAAAAGTGTTTTCTCTGATTGTTAACGTTTTAAAATATATTTTTTAACGCAATTTCTAACAATACTTTTTATTCTTATAGAAATAAATTTAAGTCAGTTTACTGTTTCGCACATGGACTTTTGCCAATGTTAAAGTTAACATAAGAATATGTTTTCTTTGAGCATAAACAACAAAGACTTTTTACTTCCGGTTTCAGGTTGTCGTAGTTATTTACCCCTTTTAATATGGTTACACAGTGATCCAATGACATTAGTGAATTATTCTCTCGATGTTTTAATTTTCACAAATTTTTAAATGATCCTAATGAGTGTGTGCTAAGCCTTCAACCTTACTTAGTCCGGTCGGTATCGTAGGAAGAGGACAAAGGGAGGGGGAAAAAAAAGATGTTTTAACAATCTTTATCTGTCCAAGAACTCCTGTTAAATTGGTGAATAGTCTAATAAAAGAGTTTTTCGCGGAAGCGTCTTTCGTTGATTTTCGTTAATCCACTGATCCGTTGGACCGACAGTGAAACATCCTTCTTTTTCTCTCCGTAGTTTGAACCACATGGCAAGAATCTCGTAGCCCTTCGTACTCCATTTTTCCCTCTCCATCATTGCTATGGCAAAAACAGAAACTCATTCATATCTTGGATTTTATTGCCATTATCCGGACTACAATTCTCTTTAGTGTTTTTGTCACTGACTGGAAAAAACCGCATAGTGTTCTTTATTTTTCTCCTTAGGCCCTCTCCCTCCGGTAGGAAGTGGCCTCAACAATCTTGAGGGATTTTACACACTCATTATGATCATTAAAAATTTGTAAAATTAAATGGAACATCACGGAAAGAGTAATTAACGTCATTGGATTGTAGTGCAAACATATTGAAAGAGGTATATGCTATGAAATAAAAGTTAAATAAAATTTGTCTTTTTGTTAACATTCAAAGAAAACAATATTTTTATCATAACTTTTACAATGGTAAAAATATCGGAATGAAGGATTTGATAAAACGATAAATTGGTTTGAATTTAATCACAACAGAAAGCATTGTTACAAATTGTGTATGAAGTAAATTTGAAATGTTTATTAAATTAAGGAAAAGAACACATGACATTTAAACTGGAATCATTAAAAAGATAATTTTTTGCTCTTTAAGATGGTATGTTAATAATCTACGTGCAGTATATTTTTCTGAAATTATTGCCGAAAAACAGATAAAATGTCGAAAATAGGCGTAATTTTTGTTATTTAATTAAATATCTTGGGAAGTAATTTTTTTGAAAGTTTGAAAAAGGAGAATTAATTTAGGAATGGACCCCAGAATGGTATGTGCAAATTTCATAAAGTGTTATAAGTACTTGGACTTGAAAATATTTCTGTCCCATCAACACTGGGTATATCAGCTAGTATCATTATGAAAACGATTTTCACCAAAAGTACGCTATATTATTATGTATTAAATCACATTTGCTCTTTAGAAAAGCAAATGTGTAGACGAGGTGTACATAAAAGATATTTGTATTGTCTGAACTGGGGTGGGCGATACTTTTATTAGGGAGAATATGAGAAGTCTAGGGGAGACCACTCCTGCTGGTTTATAATGTGAAAGAAGGCCACATTTGAAATTTGATAAAATCCACTTAGGAAATGCATGTGTATTTTTTTATAATATATCAAACAATTTTAAGTGAAGTTTTACTTTTATAATTTTTATTTGTATTATTAAAATCGTATACAGTAAAGTGCTATTTATGTCTTTCAAGGACTGACATAAAACAATATGTAATCAAAATTTTAATAAACAATTTTGATTATTACAAATTTAATGCTACTAATGTACATTCATTTAAAAGTAATAATTTTAAAGTTTTTAAGATAGTACCACTATATTACTACATAGTGTGGTTATAATAATTAAATTTTAAAATTACACATTTATCATAAAAGCAGGGTTCGCACTCCTCCTGAAATTCCTGAAAAACTCCTGAATTTTGTTTTTTTTTCCTAAGGGCCCTGAAAACTCCTGAAAATTGTGTTTTTTATCCTGATATTTCTTTTTGTCTCCTGAAAAATTACAATCGAAGAGCAAAGGATAAAATTATGATAAAACATAGAAATATGACGTTTCCGTTTTTCCTTATTGATAGAAAGTCGCTGGAATCCGAAATTCTTACTTCTGACCTTACTTAGCACTGAAAGAGTACCGCGCATGTTCCGAGTCACCGCAATCAGGAAAGATGGGAGAATTGGTATTTAGTATACTTTTTCCCAATTTTATAAAAATTGTCCATGCTACCCCCCTTCTCCCCTACAATTGATTTTTTTTTCATGTTATCTCCTAAATTTTTTGTACTGTACTCCTGAAAAATCCTTAGAAACTCCTGAATTTTACTATCATATATACAGTATGAACCCAGTAAAAGTGAAACAAATAATAACTTTATTGCATATCTTGAGTAATAATTGTACATTTCTGATTTTATATGATTTTATGTTCATGTAGGTAGGCCTTTATTGGGAAATACAGGGAGGAAAAAGAATGTTAACCCTCCTATATCACATTCGTTAGAGTTATGCACAACATCTAGCACTGGCCAAGTGAACAATGAAATGTTGCTTGTTGAAGACTTACCCTGTTTTAATTAATATTTGGAAGGATAACCAGTTATTTCTTTCAAAGGCTTGGAACTGCAGATTACCTCACTATTATTATTAAGCTATGTTGAGGATGATTTAGAAAAGTATAAAAAGGAATTGTTCAATTCATGAAACTTCATTTTACTTCACTTTTGCAATGAATTCCTTTATTCAAGATTCTTATTCTCTCTATAAAATTTCTGATTTTACTTTTTTGTTTCGTTTAAGGGACTGCAAAATCTATTGAATTTTGTATTTGCCCCTTGAAGATATAAATTGAACTGTAATAGTTAGCATTTGAAGAATTTTCTCTAAATTGTTAGAACAAAAATTTTGTTTTTCAATTTCTTGGAAAATAAATTTCCTGCAATAATACTTATCTGTTGATTACAATTTGGAACGAATGGCAGGCTAAAGGAGCCGATAAGCTATAAAAACACAATAGTTCAAAAATGTTTAGAAATCTCATACTATTTGTAAAGCTGTGGGGGAAGAAATTATAATAAGTATTGATGAATATTTTAGCAGGAACTTATGAAACATATAATTTATTTAGATTTAGAAAAGTTTCATTTGTAGGATTGAATTTAAACTATTTACAAGGCAGAGTTAGTGATGGGATTGTATGAAAAGCAGTTTTTTTTCCCAAGTGAACAATAAATAGGATAGGCTAAATATATTTATAGAATTAATTATCTTTATATCCTTTAAATTTGTATTTGATTGATCATCCCCTTTAGCCATGCTGTATTGCATTCACATATTTTTTTTAGTATTATTTATATCAAACTTTTGCTACTATTTTTCCAACTTGTGTGCTCAAATTGTTGTTAACTTGTAAAATATGAAATCAAGAATGAAAATAAAAAAATAAGAACTTTGTAAATTATATAATTTCTAACATCCATTTTACAAGAAACATTCAACTGTTATGAAAGTAAATGTTAAACATAAATTATGATGATTTCACCGAGCAAAATTTAATGTCCAGTTTAATTTCATCTTTGATATTCAAATATTAGTTGGTCACAGTGAAGTTCATTAACATAGTGCACAAAAACTCTTGTTGAGCACATAATGCCACTATGGGAGCAAATAGATGAGTGTGCTGTTCTAATGGTTTAATTTTTAAAAAATCAATTTATTCTTGCTGCAAAGAATATATTAAATCATCAATTAATGCCTGATTATTTCCTGTATGCCATCTTATGACACCTCACAGGTTTTTCCTTCCTCTCTGGTTTATGATTTCCTCTCTATCTGCTTTTTTTAAAATCAAAATATTTACCATGTCTTTTCATTCAGTTTACAAAGATGACAAAGAAATAATTTTCATTTGTAATGACTAATCCAAATATAAATTTCGGAATAAATTCATATTTAACTCCATTTTTTTTTGTTTATTTTACATTTAGTGAATGAAAAATGTATTTTATTTGAAAGAGTTAGAAAATTTTCTATTAATAGACATAAATATGATTATATGAATTTTTTTTTCTCTTGCACTCCAAATAAAAAACCAGTGGGATTGATCTCTCCTATGCTTTCTCATATACTCCCTAATAAAGCTGCTATCTGCCTGCATGAAAATTGTGGACCTTGGGCAAGGTTGAGACCGCCACGAGTATCTAGATTTTTATTGCCATCAGAATTAAAGAACATGACAAAACAAGCAGAAATCCCCCCCCCCCCCCATCTTTTGACTTTCATGTGTAGTGACACAATTTGCAATGCTTTGTAGTATAATGTAGGAAACTGAATACACATTTTTGGTCATCTTCCTTTCGACTGATAGGGTCAAAATTTTGACTCAGACATACAATTTTGGTCACAAGACCACATGCCAAATCTCATTTATGTAACTGAATGCATTTTTGAATTGTGTTTACAGACAGACAGAGCAACAGTTGTAATCTCAAAAATGTGTTTTTCTGACTCGTGGCGGTTTGAGTTGTGCAGATTCATCGAAATCTCAAGGTTGGATTTTTTGACAATTGCAATACTTTCTCTTCGTGTATTCGCTTTGTGTACTTCGTTTAGAAGAAAGTAAACATGATCCAAATCTGGCATTAGTATTACTAGTGCAATTTAATTTATGAAGAAAAATGCCTTACAATCAAATTTGTTTACTAATATTCATGATTTAGTTTTTTAAGAGTTTGCTCTATTGTATAGTCCTATTAAATTTTGTAAAAAGATGGTCCATTCATAAAAAAATCTTGTTTTGCAAGTATATTTTTAAATTGATACAATTCCTGGTCGTACTTTTACCAAATGTCTGATGTATTTATGAAGATTTTCAGGCCAAATCAGAAAGTTTGGATTTTGAAATTTAATTGCAAAAATTTGTGTAACATTTGAAACTAGAATCTGCTCTTGGCATTTAATCAAGAATGATTATTCTCAGGATTTAAAATCAAGATTGTTGTGTTTTGCATGTGAAGATAATTCTGAAACTAAAAATTGTTTTACATTTAAATTTGTATTCAAAGAAAATGCTGTTAAACTAAAACCTTTGTGAAGTTGATCCATTATAGACGAACATTCTTAGTAATAATGGTTTATCAAATGAGAGGAAGGCTTTGCATGTCACTTGGAGGGATATACACAGTTATGTTCTAATTGAAGCTATTTCATTTAAGTTTCGTTATAATTGATTGTTTTTAAAATACAAAGTTGATATAATGCAAAAATCATAAATACTCATAATGGATCTGTATTCATAAACACGCACTTGATATGGATATGTATCAAATATATTGTATAGGGATGCAACAATTAGTGATTTGGCCGAATACTGAATATTCAGCCAAATTTCAGGCTGAATAACTAAATTTTTAAAAACATTTCTTTTGATTGTAAATGAAATATTTTTTAAATTAAAAAAACTTAAGATTAAATAAAATTGATTTTTTATTATTTGCATATTTTAAAAAATGTTAATGCTTTTATGTATATTTGTAATATTTTAAATGCCAATAATAAGTAATGAGAAATCCTCATTATTTTGGGATTTCTTGAAAGAAAGAAAAGAGCCAACATTGTAGAACATGACAATGACAAACACAGAAGAAAATTGAATGGATAAATTAAATTTACTAGACGTAAATTTCTATTTTGGTAAAGAACTTCTAATATGTAGGATGGAGTGTCCACTTAATTGGTGTGTGTGGGGGGGGGAGGGAAATGCAGAAAAATTTTCAAGGTTAGCAAATTTAGCAAGAAAATGTCTTTCAGCACCTGCAAGCATTGTATAGTGACAGTTTATTTTCTGAAGCTGGTGATGTATATGAAACCATATGGAACAGACTTCTATAAATGATATGCAACATTATTAAATAAACTTATGTACTATGCAACTTAAAATTAGATAAAAATTTGATTTTTTTAAATAATAAATGTACTGAAATATAATTCTGTAATATTCTTTATTAAATATATTTAAAATAACCTTTTTTTAAATAACATTTTATCCTGAATTTATTCTGCCGAATGCCTGTGTAGCATTTGGCCAGACTGCATTTTCAGGGAAGGGCCGATTAGGCGTAATACTGAATATTTGTTACATCCCTATTTGGTATTATATATGTACGAAACCAAACTAAACAGTCTTCCTCTTGAAAGTGCTAGAAAAATATTGTTCTTGCATCATAATTTCAGGCTTTCCAATGATAAATTATGTGTAACTTTATTAAATATACCTGTGCACTATTTAACTGGCATGTAATTCTGCAATATTCTTTTTTAAAAGCACATTTAAAAAAATTATCTTGAATCTATTCTGCCAAATATCTGCTTAGTATTCGGCAAAAGGGCTGAATACCGAATAGTTGCCGAATATTCCTTGCATTCCTAATATTGTATATGTAATATAATTACCAATTGATTGATGAAATTAAACAAAATTTAAACATTTGTTTGGGTTCATAAATTGCACGACACTAGAAAGCTTTGGTGACTGGTTGGTTGGCTGGGATTATTGCATGCAAAACATTTCAATAAAATCTTTTATGCATACCTTGGTCTTCATGGTTCTCCCAGTAAAGTATTTTTAAATTTCAAATTTTGGTAGACATGTAATATTTTTAAATCCTTACACCTTTTTCTTTTCCCTGTACTTGCCCTTGCCCTTGCATTCTTTCTTGTCTCACCTAAAATTTGAGCTTTAATCTACTTCAGGAAATGATTAAACTTTAACTAACCCAATAACTTGATGCTGAATCGAAACCTACTCATAAGATAAGCAGGGAAAATAATAAATGATATCATTCAGTATTTGAGGTGTTTTTTGTGTGTGTTGCATCAAATATGCTTCATGATTTTTGTAATACCTTAGATAATTTTTGTTTACTGATTCAATAAAGAAATTTAATACAGTAAGGAAGCAAAACTTCAAGCTCAAAGTACAGAAATATATTTTTATATATCTAATTATTT
The DNA here is from genome assembly GCA_013235015.1 of Araneus ventricosus. Lineage (NCBI taxonomy): Eukaryota > Metazoa > Arthropoda > Arachnida > Araneae > Araneidae > Araneus > Araneus ventricosus. The sequence goes on along the minus strand of BGPR01001793.1, from coordinate 89,538 downwards.
TGAAAAAAAGGGCAGTAGTTTTCATCACTGCTTCAAATTTTCAACTTTGAAGCTAAATTTTATTTATAATTACCACATGCACACACAAAAATTATTAAAAAAACATGCTTTACAAAGAAACTTACTCAGTATGAAAAAATAAACCCAAACTATCGATCTTCATACTTTGGTTGTCAACCATGGAATATAATACAGGATAAAATATTTGTATAATGATTTGAATTTCATAGCAGTGAAAAGTATTGTAAATATTTTTAAGCATTTATTGAAATTAAGAGAGAAGATTTTATGACACATAAAAATTGGTATTAAAGATGTTTTAGGTAGATTCTTTGTAGGAAGTCTATGTATTGTAATGGTTCTCATGACATGACTTCTGTAAATTTCTGTAGATCTTCATCGATCATGACCCCCAGAACCCAAAACCACCCTTCGTTCAAAAGTTTATATATATATATATGTATAACGCTTTTGCCCATGTTATCTTGCGAACACGATAACTGGAGTAATTTTGATTTCGTTTTAACCAGTTTGGGATATGTTCTAAGGATAGTGAAAATCTTGGTCGAGTTCGTAGATGGGCTATCCAGCTCAAAGGGAGTGGAAATGGTGGTGGGGAAGTGAAATTTTCATTTCCCAATAATTCCTTTACAATTGAAAATAGAAAGAAAATTCAAATTAGGGGAATTATTGTTTTATCATAACGAACCATTTTTGTATTTAAAACTTTTTGATAGCTGCAATTGCTTTGAAGTTATGAACTGAAAAGTGATTTTCCCCTCTTCCCCTAACTTAAAAGTACCTTTCAACCCATGCACGTTACCCCTTGGAAAGCTCTTGTCATTTGCAGTCTTTCCACCCTCTCTCGTTCTTGTATCTCTAATCCTTATGAAAGTAGAGGGCAAAAAGGTCTTTTCTTTAAATCTCCAGACTAAAGAAATCTACCTTTGCCTTCTGTCTTGCCGACTGGGATTTCTTAAAATTTTCAGGTAGTGTGACAATCACTTGCATGCTATAATATTTTTGAAAGTTATCAAAAAAATGCCAAAATTCTGCTTAATTTTTAAAAAATGAACTCTTTGCCCTCCAAAAATTAATTAGGTGTGTATTGTATTTTGCATGTCACATTTGCAGATTAAATTCCTTAAAAGCTTATGGAGTTACTTTGATTAGCAACCAAAACAAGTAGCAATCTTGGTAAAATCCTCTTTAAATAAAAAAATTATTTCATATGCTTTTTGAGGGTAAAGTATACATGCAACTGAATGTCCCCTTAGCGGAGCCAACAGAATGCTAAAGGTTAAAATCTTAATTGAAATTTTAAAAAATAATTCCAAGTTGTACATTCCCACCTTCCAAAGTATGTTTGCACCAAATTTTATAACCCTAGGTTCAGCAGTCTGTTCTATAGAGTACCAGCACATACAGACGTACATTCTCCTTTATTATTAGCAAAGATTATAAATTGTCTTTAAAAATTCTTAAAGACATTTAATTTTGTTTTATTCTTGTTGGAATACTTTTATTTTAATTATATAGTTTTCTAGCATTTAAATGAATTTGTATTTTAAAGCTGCATGTAAAATTATTAATTTCCTTCTTCTAAATTTCATTTTTCTTGAAATTCATTTGTTTTCTTAATTGGAATCGTTGTTTTTCCAGATTAAAAATTAGCTGCCTTTGACATCCAGCTTGTTTGTCCAGAATATTAACTACTCTATTTGTTAAAATTATTTATGCAGAAAACCATGGCTGTTTAAAATTTTCCCTTTATTAATTGGTAAGACTGAAAAATATCAGTGTAACGAAGATCGAAATTAATGCAAAAATGATTTACTTATTTCTAAGTGTGCTTAAAAAAAAATAAAAATAAAAAATGCTATTTTAAGTTAAATATTGACACGTGGTCAAATTTAACTACAAAATGCTAACAGGTTAGGAAGTTGTAAAATATCTATGTTATCATGTATATTGTATATGATGCTTTGGAATACAAAGCCAAGTAATCTGAAAAAGAAACTAAATTTCCCAAATTACTGTCAAGAAAAAATATTTAGAAAAATCTATAAAATAGAACTTAATGGCAGATTTTCCTAATATTAAATTTTGTAAAAAGTGAACTTTTTTTGTTATGATTTCTTAGTTGTAATGTCTTTAAAAAAAACTATAATAACTGCAAATTTAAAAGGGAATGAAAAATCTAATTGAAAAGCATTCAAGAAAACAAAAGTCTTTTATCATGGTGATAAAAGTATTAATTTGAAGCTGGTAGGAAAAATATTTCAGGGAACAAAACTTAGCCAATGAAATAAGAATCTCTTCTTTCAGTGAGCTTGAGTTGAAAAAAAATACTTTTAAAAGTATATAATTTCCTGCAGGAAAGTGAAAACATGGTATTGAATTAAAGTACTAATGTATCAACGAAAGGAAACTGTTAACCATAGTCTTTACAATGGAAAAAATCCCTTTCGGCAAGCTGGAAGGTAAAGGTAGATTCCTTTACGTTAATGTTATTGATCAATATAGACGTTGACAATGACTTTGTTTCCACACATTGCAATATTTACGTTGTGATTCTGTTTCCATAACATTTAATTTTTTACTATATCAAGGTTTTATTATTTTACTCAAAAGGTTATGTTAGATTTATTGGTCACTAAATTTCTCAAATTTTTTTATATCCCAACACATAATCATTCAACAGGTAGGAGTCATAAAGAAATAAACATCCCAGCAGTGTAAATATCCCCTAGATAACATTAAGCCAGCCTATCTGAAACAGTAACAAGAAATTGACACTTGACACGAATGAAGAACGACTCTAGATTGGTTTATTTAATCTAGGTTACCATATAATTGTACGAACATTGCTTTCATATGCTAAAATCACATGATATTAAACATTTAAAAACTACTAGAATGGACTCATTTAGAGAACTCCCTGGTTACAGAGATAATAGTCACTAATTTCTTAACACATAAGAGAATAAAAATTATTAAACATTGTGAGTGGAAATTTAAATACGCGTGTTTAAAGCACAGAATATGAATGCAGCTATTTTGAACAGTGAATTTAAATCTCCAGGCCGAAAACTCCAAAACAATTTAAAAGTTAATGAGCTATTTTTCAATATCAATAAGAAAAAAGGGAACTCTTATTTAAATATCTTTTTTTGGCTATTTCATATTAAATTTATTAAACAAATCTTGGTCCCGCCATGTTTAATTAAATATCAAATTAAAGTAATCTGTCAAATTAACTAATTATCAAATTGACTATTAAATTAAATATTTAATTAATTGTGATGAAATCTTCACTAAAACCTTCTTTATGGCTCGTAGTATTTGTCAGCAATAGTTTGGATTTATCTTAATATAAATAAAATCATTGTGGCTATGTATGTATGGTCCACATCTCCTCCTAAACCACTGGACTGATTTTAACCAAACTTTGCACTCTTTTTATTTAGGAAAAGTGAAAGGTCATTTTCAACATTTAAAAGCTCAAAAGTTAAAATTTCAGTTAATTAAAAATTAAGCAATGCGTTTACCGCGATATCTTTGGAAAATATTATCTTGCGAAACTATTTTTACAACATATAAAATTTCAAAAAATTAGCTTTTCAGTGACAAAAGTTTCATTTCCATGCAATTTGTTTCTCTCATTTTAATAATTTTTTCAAAATTAATTTTGAACAATTCGTAACAATATTCTTTATTGTTGAAAATCAAGAATGATACTATTAACTGTTGCCACAATACATTAACAGAATTCTGGATGAATGCTAAAAGAAAATTATAAAAGTAAACGATTAACAATTTATATCAGGACCAATTATTGATTTGTTTTATTTTCATGCTTTAAATTAATGAATAATTATTAAATTTAATTGTTTCAAAATATTCGCTAAAACCTTTCTTTTACTTTAGAAATTGTTAATAAAATTTGAAGTAACTATATAGCAAATAATCATTTATGGAGAAAATTAGCTATTGGCTGTTTTTAAAAATTGTCCAAATCAATTGATATTCTAATTTTAATTAAAAACCTTTCAGATCAGAAAAGGAATTTTTGTATTATAATTTTTATACGATAGTAGTTTTGACATAAAAATATTGGACATGAAAGCATTTTATTCCGGAGCAAAGCTGGGTATATCAACTTGTTTACCATATAAAAAGTGGAAGTGAATGCAGCTGATCGGAGCTTTTTTAAGGAAGTATCACATGCATAGATTAAAACACACTCTGAATTGGAAGCGAGTGGTAAAAATCACTTTTCAGCTCATAACTTCTAAGTAATTCTTGCTGTCAAAAAACTTTTAATATAAAAGTAGTTTATGATGTGGTAATTCCCTTAACTTAAATTTTCTCTCTATCTTCAATCGTAACGTAACTGAGCTATGGGGAAAAGATAAATTGGGGGGGGGGGAATTGAATATCGCTTTTCAGCTCATAACTTCTAAGCAATTCTAACTGTCAAAAAACTTTTAATATAGAAGTTGTTCGTTATGATAAGGTGATAATTCGCCTAATTGAATTTTTTTCTATCTTTAGTCGTAACAGAGCTATGAGAAAATGATAATTTGGGGAGGGGATTGAAAGTGGCTTTTTAGCTCATAACTTCTAAGCAATTGTAGCTATCAATCAATACAAAAGTAGTTTGTTTGCCTAATTTGAATTTTCTTTCTATCTTCAATCATAAGGGAATTATGGGGAAATTAAATTTTCAACCCCTCACCATTTCCACCCTCTTTGAGATGGATAGCCCATCTATGAACTCATCTGAGATTTTCACTGTTCTTACAACTTATCCCTTGCCGGTTAACATCTAGTCAAAATTACTCTAGTTATTGTGTTCACAAGATAACATGGGCAAAAGCATTACACATGTATATGTCGTAGGCGAATTGAGATAATCAAGCTTATTGCAAAATGACTAGGCTCTTTGCAATAAGCCTAATTATCTCAATTCGCCTACGACATATACATTTTTACTAATAATAAGTAAAAGAACTTTTCACCCTTTATTTTCATAAGGATTAGAGCTGCAAGAATGAAAGCTGGTGGAAGAGACTTCAAATGACGAGAGGGTAAAAAAAAAAAAAAAGTATTTGACACTCTTGGTCACCTATTTTGATAAAACTTGGCATGCTTGTTCCTTTTATGGATTTAAGTAACCATGCAAAATATTTTTTGCTGAATCTCAAATAGTTTAGGATTTACAGCCTGTTAAAATTTTTCAAAATTTCATGTTTTTTATTTCTTAGGCCTCTAGCTGACACAATTGGTTCTTTCATAGAAAATAAAATATCTTCTTTATTTAACAATGAGTGTTGATAAAAATATTTATGATTATACTTTAAAATATAAGGAATCCAGGAAAAAAAATGAAACCAACACGTATTTATACATGGCCAGGAAAAATCCTGAAATAATATTTTGAAAATTTTGGGAATGAAATATGGAGTTTCACGCTGAAAGGACTGTCATCAAAAGGGAAAAGGATAATCAATTTTTTTCTCATTTATTATTCTAAAAGATATACCGTGCCACATGAAAAAAAATAAAATTAATGTTTTTTTTTAAGGTGATTATCATTTTTTGAATTTAGTTGGCTGTCATGGTATGGTTGAACTGACATGGAATGACCCAAGGGTTTTCCAACAAGGGGTAACATGCATAGGTTGAAAGGTACTTTAAGTTAGGGAGGAGAGTAAGGGAAGGGAGGAAAAATCACTTTTCAGCTCATAACTTCTAAGCAATTGCAGCAATCAAAAAAGTTTAAATTCAAAAATTATTTGTTATGATAAGGCGATAATTCGCCTAATTTGAATTTTTTTTTCTATTTTCAATTGTAAAGGAATATGGGAATGAAAATTTCAACCCCGGGTCATTCCATGTCAAGTGATCCAGAGCTGGTTGATTGACCATTTTGATCCAGAGCTGGTTGCTTGACCATTTTGATCCAGAGCTGGTTGCTTGGCCATTTTATAATCTCATAATTTTTTGTGTGTTGATTCCTATATGATTAACAAGTCCAAAAGGACTAATTTTAATTTTTTTTATCTTTTTCTCAATTCCGATGGCAGCCATTTTTGTTTTACAAAACATGCTGATTTTTGCGTTTGTAGGGACGTGCGTTAACTTATATTACTCGGAACTGGCGAACCCGAGGTTGATGAAACAAAAACCAGTTTATTCAGGAAGATACAGCTTTTATTATCTCCAGTACACATTTAAGGAAAATTGTATCCCAAATAGCAAAAATCAGCTTAAAAGTTTCGCTTTAAAAATGACAGATTTTCAATTTTTGAAGGCATATAATTCCTAAAAGGGATCTATTCTCCGTATTACTTTTGTGGGGATGTGTAGCTACCTTAATGTACTGTATTTACAAAACATTTCAACCCTGAAATTTGCTTTTTTTTAAAGAATTATGGGCTTTCAAAATCTGAAAATTAAAAAAAAAAAAAAATCCAAATTTTGACACCTTATATCATTGTTGGGGCAAAGTTTAAAAATCTGAAACTTTTACAGATAAACCCTCTATAGTGTATTATACTGCTGTAAAAATTTCATGTATGATATTTATCTACAAGTCAATTTAGAGTTGCAGTAGGATCACTTTTTTTTTTCATATTGTGGAACGAATGTTTCTTTTGTTATTCTTCTAACAGGTATTTTCCGATCACGAAAACACCGAAAATTACAAGTCCCGACTTTCGATTTCGGTCACGTAAGGCACTAATTTCCGTCTAGGGACACGGAATTTTTTCAGTCAGATGGAATTCTGTAAGAATTTAGGTGGGGAAGATGTTTGCAGTTTCCCTAGGCGAAAAATAAATGTTCTTTAAACTTGCAGAATTTATAAAACAATTTGAGCTATTTCTGTGATTTGTGAAGTTAGTCTCATTTATAGCAATAAACTCATTATTAAATTAAATGATTATTTTACCGAAATTTCTTCTGGATCTTGATGAGATTTTTTTTTTCTGTTTGAAAAGAAAAATCAAAGGCTGCATTTGCGAATCGTTGCACTATCGTTAATTTCATAATAAATTGGAGACTTAAATAAAAATTGGAACGACTATTCCTATGATCATTAATATTCTAAATTAATTAGTTTTGAAAGTTAAAAGAGCTTAAAAAAATAACATTTCGAATATTTTTAAGGTCATGAATTTTTTCCCCTTGGAATTTGTATATACTTTGTTCTAATGTCACTGTAACTTCTAAAAATATTAATCTTTGAAATGCTATGAACTGACCTCTTATTAATTCACCTGGGAAAATTCTGTCATGGTTTCTTTGCTATGTTGTTGGAAAAAAACAACAATAATAGTTGCTTTCTGAGCCTTCTTCCCTTGGATTTATAATGCATAGATTCTAGATTCATATCTACAAAATTTAGTAGAATCGATTCATGGTGATGTGACGTACGCCTATTTAATTTTGTAATCCATTGTGTTCCTTATTAGGAAGAAAAAATGGCTTAGTTAGTACTGTTTCTTTATTCGCAGGTGCTCTAAAACCCCGATACTTAAGCCGGGACGCGGGTTGGAGGTGGGATTGTCCAATCATTCGAATTTCCGCCTTTCCGAATTGGTCTGATTTCAACCCCGTTCAATATGGATAATTGTAATTCCTTTGTATATGGTAACATTTGGGAAAGAGAATTCTTCGTATACTAACCTTTTTCAAAATAAATCGAGATAATTCTTTTAAATATGAACAATTTTCTTACGCAAGTAAAAAAGAGAGAAGGAGCGAAATGACGGGAGACTGTCTTTTCCAAACAGACGCTGATGTTAAAGGCGTAGGACTACTTTACTCGCGTGACTCTTCCGATTTTCATTTTTTTTTTGTAACTTCTGTTGTTACTCTTTAGTACACATAGCAACGGATTCGGAAACCTTTTGCGCAAGCGCCGGGCGGAGTTATTTTCATCAAAATAGGGGGGAAAGTGAAGAATGGAAGGGTGATGTTTACATTTTACTGAGCGTGATCTAACAAAGAACTCCGGAAATGCGCTCATATGTCTCATTTCCAGACTATAGTTACGTTTTTAACATACGTAGTTAGCAAGATATAGAGGATCGCTTCACCAATTCATGCGTATTTTTGACCAACTTTGCGACTCGTTAGTCGCTGAACTACAATTCCGATTTTCAATTTTTTTTTGTAACTTCTGTTGCTACCTTTTATCTCTATAATAAGACATTAGTCTCTATAATTAGACAGCAGTTACCGTAGTTATATTTTTAACATATGTAGTTACCGAGATATAGAGGATCTCCAATACAGCGTTTTTTGTGGCGTTTTGGCGCTTGAATCAAATTCCTTTCTGAAACCCCAATGGGAGGAACGTAGTCCTACGTTAAAAAACCCTAACAATTCGGGTATTTTAATTTAAATAATCGAGACTTTTACTCCAAGGCAAGGAATTGGTTGTCCGGACTATGGGTATATTAGGAGACGTCAGGTCACCGATTATTTTTTCGCCCACCAAATTGAGAACATATTCTATGGAGAGGAAAAGTTAAAGAGAAATCGCTTTTCATTTTAAAAAAAATTAAATCTACTTAGTAATCTAGCTTTTTAATATCAACTATTTACATATAAGTAAGAATTGGCGATTCTAATTATGCGCGAAAAACATTTCCGCTACCTAAATGTGCATATACATATGGTAAATTATTTTAAATACAATACCTTATTTCTGATATATCAATTTTGAGTATTTTTAACCGTTTCCGACTAAGAAATTCATGGACTACTACAAATAAAACTTAAAAAGGACGGCAACAATGTGTAAATTTAAAAGTATCGCGTAGAGTGAACTCTTTGTACATTCACATTAGAATTTGGAATAATAAATCTAAATCCTAGCTTTACGGGAATGGAAAATAATTTTGATTTAACTTTAGGGGTGAGCGATTTGTGCGCTTTAACAGAAAAAAAAAAAACTATCGTAATTAGAAAATATTGGAGAATTCTTTTAAAATTATTTAGGAATTTTAAAACGATTGTTATTGCTCGATTCTTTCAGCTGAGCTTTATAATTTTGAACCGCTTTTATTGATATAGTTATCGATTATAAGACCCATTTGGATAGTAACATTTTAAGGTCTAAACAATAATAATTTTGAAATATTTTAATTGATCAGTTTAGCATTCCGAAGTAAACAATTAATGCAAATAGTAAATGCTTCCAAAATTAAAAAAGAGGAACTTCTTTTCATTGCGGAGTCTTGTAAATATGCCACTGTGCGATCAATAAATACTGTGGTATGGAATTATAGTTACTGCTGATTTTTCGGTTTTGGCACTGGTTGAAGAAGTTTGATTTGGCTGTTACCAGGGGTGATTTTGTTCTGGATTTTTTGCTTTTTCAACTCTGGAATTTTCGGATTTTTCCAGACATTCACTATCTTTCTCAAATTTTGTTACAACAAATATATAATTAATGTATTGTAGAAATTTAAAACTTTTAGATTATATCAAGTTGAGAGAAATCAAACTTCTTGTCTGAGCAGATTAGTTAATATCCGATCGTTTTGTTTTGTGCCACCACCATTTTCGATCGATCCAAAACTTTCCAAATGTTGTGAAAATTATTCGAATTTGTTGTTATTAATGAAATATTAATAAATTATAAGATTTTATTTTTTGCCTTACTAATGAAATGGTTTTAAAATATGCATGTATGTGTATCATATTAACCATCTGAAATATTCGAAATTATGTCGCACCACGCTAATTTTTCAGGGTTTGAAATGGAGTCACAATTGTCCATTTGCGATAGGCGTTACGGAGTTGAACGTTTTAAATTTAATGCTGATATTTTGGGGGAAAAGATGTTGATAAGTTGAGAGAAAATATAAGTTATAAGTTGATGAAAAATGAGAATGCCAAAATAAAACATTCATTAATGGTAAACAAAAATAATTTGAACGAATTGTTTCAAAGGTAAATGACTTTCTGATTTTTCCTACTAAATATTCTCGCGTTCTTTGTATATTGTTACATCAGAATACTAATATGAGAATTGAAACCCAGGAATTTTAATTTTCTTTACTGCCCGTCAACGAAAGATAAATTTTACAATGTTCCTATATTTTATACCCGTGACCTCTTTTCCTATCCATAATTTAAACTCTGAATTATATTACTTTTAAATAGTAATTGCTTTTTATTTCAAGGATGGAAGAATTGAAGTGAATAAAAACTTAGGGTTTTATACCAAAAATCGATATTTAGGGACCCCCTTCCCCCCAAAAAAACCCACTTATTTTTGATTGAAAAAAATTGGAATTCAGGAAAAAAGGCACGTTCCGAAGCTGATTTAAGAATTCTAAATGCTGAAACCCCCCCAAACCACCCCCCAACACCCCCCCCCCCGGGGGGGGGGGGGGAAATGCTGGAGGCTGTCTTTTTCAAACAGCCGCTGATGTTAAAGGCGTAGGACTACTTTACTCGCGTGATTCTTTTCCGATATTCAAATTATTTTTGTAGCTTCTGTTGTTACCCTTTATCTCTAAAACAAGACATTAGTTATGTTTTTAACATATGTAGTTACCGAGATACTGAGGATCTTCCATACAACGTTTTTTGTGGCGTTTAGGTGTGTGAATCAAATTCCTTCCTGAGACCCCAATGGGAGGAACGTAGTCCTACGTTAAAATATAGAAAAATAAATACAAATCAAGCTGTCATTTTTGTATTTATTTGTGCCTGTAACATCGTCCGCATTTCTTCATTTAAATAGCTGTAACATAAAAAGGTTCTTGATAACCTATACGATTTCGAAACTTTGAAGTAAAAAAACATCTGCTGTGTTTTTGATGAGTTGTTTTTGTCTGGAAAATTTGAATTGCTACATTTTATAATCTTTATAGTGTACTATAGTTATTAAAAAAAAATTTAAGTCCGGAAGGTCAAGTTTTACGAGATAAATATATTTATGTAAACACAATGATTGCATTGTGGATATCCCAGAAATAACTCCAATTTATTTTAAGCGACGATTGAGTGCTGTTTAAGCAACTGTGTCTAAACTGTAATCTTTCAGCATCTGTCTTTAATACAAATCATTCATTTTTATCGGCACTAATCAGCTGCGTATTTGATCTCAACATTTAAGAACGCTTTTCTTTAACTTTTTATTAAACATTCTTTATATTTTTAATAAGGCACTTGAAATTTACTAGTTATATAAAGTTATTTTAAAAAGTAATGAAAATTTTTCATGTATTTATTTTGATGTTTTAGAATCTATATGTAAAAGAGTAATTTTTTTGAGTAGCTGTTTTCGTTTTTTTCCTACTCTATGCACCTCCTGACCGTTTGACTTATCGCGATCAAATTTAGCACAGTGATGGATTAGCATAAGAGGGAGCCTAAGGCCGTCAAAATTATTTTAATATTCGAATTTTATTTAATTTTAAGTGGTAATTTCAGGCGTTTTTTGCTTATTTTCGCGAATTTTCTTTTTTCTCGTTGTTATTGACATACGCACGAGAAGAAAAGTTATGCCTCTGGTGTTTTAATTTATTAGTTCTTGCATTTTTTATTTTTTTCCCTTTATATATTATTCTTTTTTGGGACGTATTAAAGAAAGTTGGTGCTTGCATTTCCCCTCAATTCAATCTATCCTATTAAAATTCGAAGGTAAACAAACGTATGTATGTATGTATATATGTATGTATGTCCGGCTATCTTCTCACGAACCACTGAACGGAGAAGCACGCGGAAAGTACCAAAAGATGGGGAATAATCCAAGGAATCCATTTCAGCCATTTAAATTCCGAAATTACAATTAGTTAAAAAGATATTAATTAAAAACGTCGAAATGAATGAATTGACGTGCTGCCATCTATTGGCAGAATGGTGAATTCATTCACGGCGGTTTCTTTTTCTTTTTTTTCCTATTATTAGTTTTCGCATCCGGTGTTGCATTTTTTTTATTTATTTAACGAAAATTGGTATTTCCTTTTGAGCGATCTTCTGTGTTTGGATTTATTAACAATTGAAAAAAAAAATCGTTTTCCTGCATTTTTCTTTCTTTTTTTTGTCGTTCGGTGTTTCGCAGCATTTACGTTTGTTGGGGAAAATAATTATTCATTTTTATCCGTTTTTTTTTCATTATTATTTGTTTTATTTTTTCTTTTGAAAAACAAATATCATGCTAATTTGTTTTAATTTATAAGCGTAAGAATTCTCGCGTTTTCATTCAAACCAAACTGCTTTAAGGTAGTAAAAAGGCTAGAACTGAAAGTTAAAACAGATTTACGTTTGTTGGGGAAGCTTAGTGACAATATTTGCAGGGAAAAAAACAGAGGCGGGCATATGGAAAAATGTGGATTTCGAGAAATGCTGGGTTATTAACTATAAGGTAATTAAATGGTTGGATTTAAAAATTTTAATTGAACAATATAGGATTCAAAGGATTTTTTACGTTTTGGGGGAAACGTAACGTTTACGTTAGCGACAATATGTGTAAAAAAAATAAACCGGAGGCGGGCATATGAAAATTAGTAATAAAACGACTAGATTTGAAAGAATATTTACATTTGTTGGAGAAACTAAGTGACAATATTTGTTGAAAAAAAATGGAGCCGGGCATATGAAAATATGGATCCCAAGGCCTCACGTGATCTCACTTCTCTCCGCTCGGGAATATCCCATTATTCAAGATTGCCCGTGCAACGCCGGGCCATGCAGCTAGTTTTTATTTATTTCTCTTCATATCTTATTCTTTTCGAGCCGTATTAAAGAAAGTTGGTTGGAATAAAAAAGTTTTATTTTTTCTTTTGCAAAAGATTTTTTGCGCTCGAGACAAAATACTATGCTAACGTGTTTTAATTTATAAAAATATCAGAAAAAAATTGTTTTCTTACTTTTTCTTTCTCTCTTTTTTTGCCTTTTGATGTTTTATTTTGAAACGTATATTTTATAAACATTTTGTTCTCTGTTTTTAGTTCTAAGGATTTTTTAAGTTTATATTTTTAATCAGCAGCGCCGGGAAAATTCTGTATAGTTATAATTGTTCATTTTAAAGTTGTATTAATTACGACATATTGTTTAGAAGTTTATAACAAATTTTCTTTTTCTAAACTTCTCGCGTTTTCATTCAAACCGTACTGTTATGAGGTAATCAAAAGCTAGAATTGAAAGTTTCAATTCAACAAAAAAAAAAGATTCAAAACAATATTTGTAGGGAAAAAAAAAAAAAAAAAAAGGCGGGCATATGAAAAAATATGGACCCCGAACAACGCCGGGTTATCAGCTAGTAATAACGGTATATACAAAAGAATCGTTTCTGTTTTTGGTTTGAACTTAATGAATTAGTCGATTTTAACTCAGAATATTTATTCGGCACCGCTTTTCAGAAATTTCCGCAAGTTTTTGAGTTTCATAAACTTGCGACTTTAAATAAAGAATTACAAAATTATACATGCAATTAAAATCCAGAATTATAAGTGTTTTTTAAAGCAAATATTGTTATTAGAAGTAATGCATATTAATATAAGTGATTTATCTCTGAACGGTAATTTACATTTTAATAACGTTTTTTACGTAAACCATGCGGCAAAAATATTTCTTTGAAAAATTATGAATTTTTCCTTTTTCTTTTAATTGCGTCTCTGGAATCAAAAGCATGCACGTTTTCCTTTTTTAAAAAATGAAATGAAAGCATCTTGGAATATTTGCGATTAAAAAAAATGGAAATGGAAATAAAAAATAAACGCGCAAAATCTTAGGTCTCTTGGGATTTTGAAAACATAGTGCCTGATTTTATTCTTTTTTTGTATCCCTGTTTTTCTTTTAACAGCGGAAAATTTTCCCATTTCTTTTCCTGACCGATTCGTAATTTACGACGAGATGTTCTTTTGTTTTTTTTTTCCCTACCTTCTTGGAATCGAGTCGTACCGCGGCAAATCAAGGCCGTTCGCCACCGAAGCGCAGCCGTCAGCTGTTTTCTATAAATAATTCTAACCAGACGCCAGTGTATGTGAATGGAGGCGGAATGAAATTCGAAGGTGTGTTTATTTTTTTCGAATCGCGCTTTTGCAACTTTTCCCATCGAAGATTCGCATTGAGGAAGTGACTGGAGAACCGGAAGTGACGTCTGCACATGGGGTAACTGAAGAGTTCGTTCACTAACATTTAAATGCCGCGGGTTGCATTTTCTTCACTAACTAGAATGGAATGTTGATACATTTTTACGATTCTTCTTGCTTATTTCCTGATTAATTAAGTTTTGCATGACGGGAATTTTTCTCCCCTATTCTGTGGAAATAATCTCGAGGTCGTTGTTTGGAAATGCAGCCTTGAAGGTTATTGGTGGAGTCGTAAAAGGAATAGGGGGGGGGGGGGGGGGGGGGGGGGGGGGGGGGGGGGGGGGGGGGGGGGGGGGGGGACAAGCTAAAAATATTTTAAAAAGTTACCGAACTAAGAAATGTCCATTAAAAATTATTTTTGTAAAAAATATCTTAGCAGTTTTATTTTTTAATGTTTTAAGTGATATAATTATTCCTGAAGAAAACATGTCCAATATTTATTAACTTGTATAAAAAATTGTCAAAATAATTTAGGGTGAATTGGTCAAATAATTAATAATATTCACAACCAAAGAATTTAAGGCCTTTTCTTAATCTGGAAAGTTATCAGTCCTTTTGTGACTGTTGTGAAACAGTCTTTGTTAAAGAATGTGTTTAAATAGTTCCTTGTTATTTGAATGCTTTCCTTGCATGTAAATGTTAATATTTTAAAAATGTATTTTAAATTTTTCATGCAATTTCTGTATGTTTAATTTTTAAAGAACTCTGTGCAAGAATTTATTAAACTGTCAACCAGAGTTAAAAAAGGGATGATTTAGGCTCATGATTTCTCAGCTTTAAAAAAACTTAATACTTAATGTACTCTATTTGTCAAATACAATGGACATTAATATGCTTGAATAAATTGTTGCCTTTAGTCTTTTAGAATTTTAATTGTTTTTTGTTTTGTTTTCCTGTTCTTAATGTAAATGCTATGCTTCTTGCTTAATTCTTTTTAGTTTAAATATTGAATAATGAAATTCTGAATATATTTGAAAGTTAATTATAATATATATTACAGAAAGAGGAGGAATTTAATAGCTGTTTCCTGTTATCTGCTGCTGGCTTGCTGCTTTTTTAAAATTTCCTGTCATTCAAAACTTATTTCAATATGCCAAAATTCATTTGTGCTAAGTCAGGTTCACTATTTTAGTGTAAATTGTTAAAACAGCTTGACAGTGATATTTACACATGATTTGCAGTTACATTTTGTGGGGGGAGGAGGAAAGATTTATTTTGTTATAATGACTGGTCATCATTTGCTACATTCATTCAAAAGTACAATTGATGATTGGTATGCCAGCAGTTAAGTTATTAAGAAAGTCCAATGATATGGCTACCCCAATACTACTTGGGGTGTAAAAAGTCACTTTCAAGAACTTGAAATTTTTTAAACTTGGGGGGGGGGGGGACATTTTTTCCATGCCTTGAATGCTTTAACTTCTATCTGTGACACATGTTTTTTTATGCTTGTCACTTTTTTATATATTAGTATACTGAAGTAATAAAGCCAAAATACCTTATAAGCTCACTATTTAAATCATAATGGAACTTATCTTATATTACACCATCAGAAGTTTTAAATGCATCAAAGTTTTTAGATAGAGCCTCTGCCAAGGTGATTTTAAAATTTTGTTAAAAAATATTTTGGAGCTTGTAGTCTAATTGTTTAAGGAATTAATTAAGGTTTGAATATGATACTTATGTGACAACTTTTCTTCTAGTTCACGAAAAAGCTCTAGAAATACTGAAATCATAGATGATTCCTTCTCACACAAAAAGTGTAATCTCCTGTTTACTGAATATGCAGGTAATCATTTTTTTTTCCCTTTCTGCCTTGTAAGTTATCCAGTTTGCATGCTATGTATGTATATATTCTAGAAAAACCTTTCAGAATTATGAAGTTTAACAAATCATGTTTGTGCAATGAGTCAATATGGCTGACAAAAGGAATACAGGGTGTTCAAAATTCAATGTTCACATTGATAGGTGAGATAGAAACAATTTGTAGCTAAAGGTATGGTGGTGGTCCTCCCTGAGTGACATTTCAAAAGGGGCGGCAAAATCTGACATACAGGAAAACAGTTTCATTGCTAAGAAGAGCAGCGGCACTAGTTTGGTCATTGCGTATGTAAAAAATTATGTAATTTTATATTTTTGCTCCTTTTTCGGTAGAGATTGTCGGTATGAGAAAGAAAGCATGCACGTTTTTGCCACCTATCTGCAGAGATTGAGGGTGTGAAATGATGAATTACTTTACTAATAAAATGTTTTTCTCCTAGAATTTGTTATTTTTATTTTGAGATTTATGTGCCTCATTTAATTTGTAAAGAAAGTGTAGCATGTTACAAGTTTGCCCTGGGCACCATGCATTGTAGCTGCGCCACTGGATAGAAAACACAAAAATGATCCTCAATCACATAAAAAAGTATGATTGAAAATGCAAATCGGGTGACCCCCCAAACACTGTTTGCCAATACTGTGGTTGAATTTCAGTGCTAGTAATTTCATTGCTCAAGTTGAGTGTTCTCCAAAAAATCTGACTACTTATGGAGAACTTGCAACAGTTTAGGAATTATGAGAAGGTGGTTTCATCACAAGAATTTCCATTGCCACTACAAATTTGTATGAAAACCTATGTATTGTGACAAAATTGTCTTGTGAGTGTACGTGAATGCAATCCAATAAGCAGGACTTAAAAAAATAAAGCTTTTTATTTTACAAATTTTTTAGGAAAAGAAACGTAGCACAAGTATTAAACAGCACTAGTAAGAATTCACAACAGAGATTATCATTAAATCTCAATACAGTGCTCAAAGGTTTCTTATGAGCTCACCAGCTTGCTTGCTGATCAAAATCCAACCGACTCTTCTTGGCTTGACAGCTTGCCTTTATACTTTTCAACAGGAAGTGACTTCATTACGTAGGAAGTGACGTAATCTCTAGAAAGTTCATGAAACCAGTCGAAATAGGCGGAAAGTTTGAGATCCTTCTAGAAATTTCCCTTTTTCGCCAACTTTGCCACCAAGTCGCCAAATTTATCGCCAAGATTAACATCTCATGGGAACTACTTTATAGCTTTGTAACAGTGTTTTCGAAAGTGTTCACCAATCCATAGGCCACCACTCTGAAGAGTCCATAAATGTGAATGGCAAGAAGTTTGAGCAGTTGTTGCAAAAGTGATTGTTTGCCTGTACTGTCCAAGTGGTAGTGTAAAGTATCACCAAATAAAGAGTTTAGGCCTGTCAGGGTTCATAAGCTCCTTGAAAACTCCTTAAAAATGATTTTCATTTTCAAGCACTATGGAAACTCGAATTTGGGTTTTACTCCTTATAAACTGCTTGATTTTCAATTTTTAAGATTTTTTTAAAAATAAATGTGTACTGTGTTTCACTGATAAAAAGGATTCTAAATTTCCACCATATCAATTATCCTGTATTTTGCATTGCTCTTTCCACATGGTGAGTTGGAACTTGTCAATGGCTCTATTTCGTCACCCTATCCCACTCATGATCTTTACCTCACCTCGTCGCAAATCCTGTGCAGTAACCTTATCGTTCCTTCGAAAAAATTTTGGCCCTCGTGCACCAACCAACCATTGAATTGTTCATTGTAGCTGACATTTCAGCCCCCCTATGAAAATAACGTGGATTTGTCTTGAAAGGTCAAAGATCAATGAGTTCAAGGACATTGGCAAGATAGTAAAAAATATTTCATCCCTTTCCTAATCGTTCAAATTCAAGGGATGCTCCCTGGATTTTGTCCAGCTTGCTCAAAATGCCACCAAACGGAAAACGTAGCAATGTTTTAAATACCCTAATATTTTTGTGTACTTAAAAAGGAACCCTTTTTTCATGCGTAAATATTGACTCCTTGAAAATTTTGAAAAAATCCTTGAAAACTCCTTAAATACTCCTCGATTTTTAATTTAACAAATCAGTAAGAACCCTGCCTGTTATTGGATTGCCATTTTTTCATCTTTGTTGTATCCTCTAACTTTTCCCAGAGTAATCTGTCTAGATCAGGAAAACAGTGTAAATTGGAAACTGGAAATACAGATAAATAACAAAGCAAGTGTATTTACATCAGAAATGGTGGCTCTACTCAAAACTGTTAAGTGATTGGATGATATCAAAGAAGATTTTTACCTCTTCACGGACTCCAGATAAATTTTAATCGCCCTTCATTCAATGAAACTTACTCGCCTCTTTATCTATAGGATCGCTTTACTTCTTGTTAATAAACCCAGCATTTCCTTTAACTGGGTTGAAGCACATATTGGCATTGAAAGGAAATAAGCTGGCTGACTAAACTGCCAAAGTGCAACCATGAAAGATAATATTGATTATAATGCGAAAATTCCCAAATCTTGGATCGAACATCAATTAAAAATTTATACAAATGAAAGATGGCAATTTGAAATGTGATGTGCCACAAAAAAGTGAGATTCTTCTTTAGATAGTGTGATAGATTCTTTTAGATAGATCTTCTTTAGATAGATTATTAGCCTGTGGTGAATAATAAAAGATGTTATGGTGGCTTTCTCATCAACCAAATCTTAATCACAGTAATCCAAGAAAATAAATTTTTTGGGAAGTCCCTTCCAACTGTGACTGTGGTTTGGACGAGGAAACAGTTAGCCACCTGGTATATGGATGTTAATTTTTCGATGCCATTAGGAAGGAGTATATTCCTGGAAACTTTTTTGGCTTATCTCACTGAACTTGGCAGTTCATCTAAAGGCAAAAACTCGACTTCAAAAAATTGTTGCTGGTGTTCTATCCAAGCTACTACATGTTCTTTAAGCGATTCAGATGTCTAGCTTCTCCCCCCATTAATTCTTGTATTCTCAGCCCGTGTCCTTTTATTAACGGTCTGTGATTGGAGCTGTGTTTGAAGTTGGTGGGGCACTGCATTGTTCATTTGGTTCCTGCTGTGCTGGTACAGTTTTTAGCTTGATGGTCAGTTGTTCTCTCTGGATGTTTAGGCAAGGTGGGAGTATCCTTCTCAATAACTCATCCAGCTGATGTTTCTATTTACATATTCCTAACCAATTCTGGCTTGCTTTGGCCTTTTATATTTCCTCTAACAGTTTGCACACTGAATTTTGAATCATCCTGTATGTTGGTAAAAGCTTGATTAAAATCATATTTTGTCACTTAACAAGCAACACTACCTACCTTAATTTTTTTTTATTTTGAAATTTCAAAGAGAAAGAAAAAGCTGAATTTTTCGCAACCAATAACGAATATTTCTGAATTTTTTTCACATTTGGTAGGAACATACCGTCTCATGTTTATATCAGTTGTGAAAAAAATTCAGAAAAATTCGTTATTGGTTTTGAAAAATTCAGCCTTTTCTTTTTCGTTGAAATTTCCAAAAATTCAGATTGGTGGTGTTGCTTGTTAAGCAACAATTTTATTATCATTTATTTGAAATTGTTATTTAAAATGAATTTTTTAAATTGAACAAATGAATTTCTGCTCTAATTAATCACTTAGCTCATTATTTTACTCTCTTGTTCTGTTCAGTCACCCCATATGTAACAGATAGATTGATTGTGGATTAAAGGAAGAAAAAAAGAAAGAAAAGTTACTCCATGGGCAGTTTAGAGAAAACAGAGTTTATCCTCTTTTTATTTGAAATGAGCCACACTTTCCTATTTCTTCTTTGAAACTGTGTTGTTAGAAAGTTTTCAGTTATTTTTGAACTCGTAATCTAAAATTTGAATTCACTGTTATGAAATTTTAACTTTTATATTATGACTAAGAGAAATTATCTTCTTCTAATCCATTAATTCAGTTAGATGAATGTCTTTGATCATCTGAGAGTAGAAAATATGAAATTCAAGCAAGTCTTGTGTTCATTTTAGAATTACAGCTTATTCTTATTTGAGGATACTGGGTGTTCTGGTGGTGGTGGTGGGGGGAATCTGCTAGTGAAATCAGTGAACTTTAAAGCAGCATATAAAAACTGTAAGAAATGCATACTTAAAAGTATCTTATTGAATTTTCAGTCAAAAGTTGGTATAAATTATTTTAACATGTTATGAAAATATTATTAAATGTTAGATGCAGTTGATATCTTCGAACATTAAAATTTTGGTTTGGTACTAAAAGTTAAGATTGATATAAAAGACAAATTTTATACAACATTTCCAAAATCAAATGCAGAGCACATACATTAAATAATTGAAAATCTATACTTATTAAAGGCAATGTTTGTGTGTGTGTGCCAGCGATGTCCAGACGAATCTATCGTACTTACAGCCATGAAATTTGGCACACAGGTAGTCGTAATGGTGACTCGTGCACCTCGAAGCCGGAATTTTAAAATTTAATCTAGAAAATTTTTTATTTAATGTTTTGTGTTGTTTTGGGCGATTTTTCGCACTAATTTCTCAGTGCATGGTTTCAGATAATTGTATGAAGAAATAGATATACAATCAGAAAGAGCAAATGATTTCTATTCTAATGAAGTTTGTTTCATAACTGAACATAATTTACTGAATTTTGAGAAATTTTTGAAAAATTGTCAGTTTTATGTTAATTTTTCATTCGGATTTTTTAAAATTCTAACATCCGATGTTCTAATAACGCTATCATTTTCAATTTTTTTCAACTTTTAACTGGAACATTTCTGTTGGATTTAAAACAAGAACAGTTAAAATATCTTTTTCCTTTTTTAAAAAAATTCATTTCTCCTTGGTCAGTTCAAAGAGAATTTTCTCTAGCGAGCCTTCTCCTGCGTGACTTTGTCCGGAGCCTTCCCAACATGCATTATTGCAATTTCATTGGTTGATGGTGCAGAGCGCAGGAGACGTTGTAACTGTAGGGTTTATGTTTGTGGAAACCCAAATATGAAATAAACAAGCTGAATTTAAAAATAAAACTCAAGCTTTTATTAAGCACTAGCAGTACATGCGCGGTGTTGCCCGTGGAATCAGGACTTCAACAAAATGAAAAGGGGGGGGGACCACAATGACACGAAAAAGTTTTGAAAACAAAATCAGAACAGAAGATACACATTACTGATTTTGCCGCTTATTTTTCTTTGTGATAATGACATTTGAGCTGTAGGAAAACAGTACAGACTACGTTAATCTAAAACAATATTAAAAAATTGCAACATGAAAATCATTATTAAACAGCAAACAAAATGCGCAACATAAACAACATGTGTTTTTTAACAAACTTTTATGCTTGATTATAAATAAGTACATAAAACAAACAAATCAAAACTATGAAAAATATAATTCAAAACTCGATCCTTCCATCTAGATTACAAAATGGTATATCATGAGCTTGAAGTATAAGCGAAATTGATCAGGACATAACACACAGACGTGCACAAAGAAAGAATAATGAAAAGGAGAAAAAAAATCTCTTAAATGGTGTAATAGTTCATTCAGACTAAAATAATAAAAGTAATTCGTCATATTCCTTATTATATCTATCCTCGTTCATGGCAGGATGCCAAATAAAGCCAATGCTCTAATCTTTTCCGGCAGATGGCGCACATTTCAATGGAACGGGATTTCCGTAAAATAACACCTTCGAAAAAAACATCTGACCCCATCAACTAAAAAATTAGTTAAAAATCGACTTAAAATGGTATTTTAATCGTTCTTGTTTTAAATGGAGCAGAAACGTTTTATGTATTAGCTCAAAACATTTCAAAAAGATAACAAAATTAGAAAGTGAGATGGAGTCATTTGATTTTGAAATCTTAAAATTTCAGTTGAAAACTGACTATTATTTAAAAATTTCTCAAAATTGAGTAAATTACGTTAGACGTACGAAGCAAACTTCTTCAGAACGGAAATCGTATGCTCTTTCCGATGGTATATATATTTTTGTCGTAAACTTATTCAAAACTATTCTTTTGAGAAATTAGTGCGAAAAATCAACCAAAACAACACAAAACATTAAATAAAAAATTTTCTAGAATAAATTTTAAAATTTCGGCTTCGAGGTGCATTCAGTCGCCATTACGACTACCTGTGTGCCAAATTTCAAGGTTGTAAGTGCGATAGATTCGTCTGGACATCGCACGCAGACACACACACACACACACAAACATTGCCTTTTATAAGTATAGATAATTCTGTATCTTATTGCAAAGAAAAATAAGCAGGAAAATCAATGTGTATCTTTTGGTTTGTTTTCAGAACTTTTTCATGCCATTGTGGGCGTTTTTTTCTTTCTTTTCCATTTTGTTGCAATGCTGTGCACATACTGCTAGTAAATTTTATAATTGTGATCCAGGTCACAAAATAGAAATTACAGCAGATATATGGAAATTTTAGGGACTTTGTACCTTTGCCAAAAAATATTCCAAGAAAACAAAGATTCTACACACTGTTTTATCAACTGTGCTTGGATGAGGACAATGGGCAGTCATGGGATAAAACAGATATTTTAGTTGAGAAATAGGAAAATGTTTTGTTCCTTCCAGGAGTGGCATTATAGTCTGCCCGTCGGGGGTGGGCATGACCTGCTATACGGGGGACTGGTGTAATGAAATTGGTCTCAAAATTTTCATCAGATCTTTATTTATTAACTTGTTAGATACTCCCGTTGCTTGAACAGAGTTCAAAAATTTTCCCGGAGGGCACAGCATCCCCGACAGGGGGCTCTGGTCCCCCTACTGGTTCCGCCTCTGGTTCCTTCACATGCCATCAAGAAATAAGATCGCTAAAGCATTTTGACCTATACCTGTCTTCCATCAGTGGCAATAAACATATCGGTCACATGTGTTGATATTATATGAAAGGGGAGTAATTCTACTTACAAGGTGATAAAAGACCTAACAGATTTGTATGTCAAGGGGAATAACATCCTAATGATTTACTGGTACAACATATTTACCAACCTGTAGGTAAAAGTAAGAAAGAAACTATTAAAACAGCATCTGTACTGCCACGTTCAGATAATTTTAAATATTCCTATTAGAAATTTTTGAAATATTATAACACAGAAAAAGGCCCGATCTATATCATATTTAAAATTCATTGCTCCCTTTGCTTGCATTTATTAAAAAATGTAACTTCGGTGAAATCTGATTTTAAAGCCGAACGTAAACTAAATTAAATGTTTAGTTAGAGAAACTGAAATTTTCTGAGATTTTGGTTATTTATTGAGTTACTTCATTGGAAAATTTAATGTTTCAGGTCCAAATGACCCTGATATGATTGGACCAGAAGGTATGGAGAAATTCTGTGAAGATATTGGAGTTGAACCGGAAAATGTGAGCAGATTATACTTATCTTTTGTTTTTTACTTTATAATTGTTGCTCTGAGAAATTGTCATTTGATATAATGCATGAATAAGGACTGATTTGTTTCCTTTACTTATGTAATCGTACTTCTATATCTTTATTTCACTTAAACCAAAGCATATAACAATGGTTGAATTTGATAACATAAAGCATGATAAAACACCATTTTATTTTTGCTTTTAAAATTATGTTTAGCAGAAACATTATTTCATCATTTTTGGATTTTTTTTCTCTGTATAGATTGTTATGCTGGTTTTAGCATGGAAAATGGAAGCCAAGCAAATGGGTTTTTTCTCAAAGTCTGAGTGGTTGAGGGGTCTTAGCGATTTAGAGTAAGTAATAGAAATCCATTCAGTGATTAGAATTTGTTACATTATTTACAAACTAATATAACCTTATTTTAGCCTTTTGTTTCTTTAAATGTTATTTATTTGTATGAATGTTCTTAGATTTTATTATCTGATTTTAAGTGTAGCTGCAGGATATCTTTTTAATGTATACTTTATTATGCTTCATAGTAAAAATTTTTAAATAATATAATTTGCTTTCAAATGCTTTATTATTTACAGAAGTGATAAAACCTATTTGATAGATCGTGATTTGTTGAACTGCAAATTTATTTAAACACCTAATTATATGACACTGTTTTTTGGACATTGATTGTCATATCCATAAGAATAAAGGATACCCGAGATACTTAAGCATGTCCGAGATACTTAGGTTCTCAAATATTCTGCAAATTAATTAACTTATCCGACACACAATTTCTATTCAAGGTGGTTAAGCTTTGTTGTATTCACATAAAGAGTTTTATAATGAATCTGTGAATTGATATGGGTCTCTATTGATTTCTGGCGATAAAATTTTATATATAATTAATTTATATGGTTTTTTTCAGAATTAGTAAATGATTGAAGGAATCTTAATTAAAGGATGCTGTATAATAAATTTAATCCTCTGAGCAATTATTTTTATAGACTGTTTTGCTTTTTTTTATCACTGAAATTTATTTCTTATTTATTTATTTCAATTTATTTATCACTCCATATTTGATACTTGAGCTGCAGTCTGTCATTGTTAAATCAATTAATCAATGTTAACTTATATGAAAAAAATTTGAATGTTGGCTGGATTTGGATATATTCATCTTTCAGTTCTGTTTCACTCATTTTTTATATGAATTCTATTATTGAAAGTAATGAATAATACGAAAACGAAACTAAAGCAGTTGAAATTTTAAAAAAATATGATCAAATGGTCTGGGATCTCTAACTTTTTTTATATTTAAGTGGCACAGTGAGAAAGATCCAGTAGGACTTTTGTGGGATTATTTAAGGCTATGGTGGATTGGTGGCAAGGTCTGGGGTTTGGGACCAGAAGTTTTGGGGTACATGACATGATTCTGATGAAGATCTTCCATGTAAGCTTGCCTACTGCAGATTAAATCCTACAGAGTTGTCTCCCTAGTGTTGTGGTATGGAGATCTGTAATGGTGGGCACAGCTGAAGTTTCATCCTCGTCATCTGGTAACAGTTCCTGATCAAGAGGTCCATCCTAAAATTGCCCATGTGTAGCTTCAAACAGGACATTCATCTCACTAAATTGAGCGAAACTCTGGGAATGTCTGTGGACTAGCCTGAGCCATAACTTTTGTTATTCAGAAAGAGTATAATATTTTTTTTTGATTGTGTCGTCTTTATTTTCGAAATCTTAATATCAGGGTGGCCACCCGACCGGGAAACCTGGAAAACCGGGAATAGTCGGGGAATTTCGAGAGACCGGGAAAAAACAGGGAAAAGTCAGGGAAATTTATTCTAAACCTGGAATTTTTTTATTTTGATAATTCTTATTGCAGGCGACAAATCACTGATCTTTTTTCATAAATAGAATGAAACACCATTGGCAACCAATGAAAATCAGCCATTTACTGACAGTCAAAAACGAATGCCATTCGTGTTCATGTAAACAACTCGCCAGGGGGCGAGGTGTTTACATTTCAATTTCCGAGGGACCGAAATTTCGGCTACGAGTCCGAAGGGTTTGAAAAAAAAAAACATTAAATCGTATAGTTTTGAAAATTGGTACACATGTTCGTTAGGGGCTTCTGATAAACATACTAAAAATCCCCGGTCCTGGGGGGTAAGGTCATGGCGCCATCTTGGATTTCATTCCTCTTTTTTAGTTTTTCCAGAATATCTCGAAAACTATTGAGTTTTCAAATTACAATTGATTTAACAAATTAAAGAGTGTAAAATTCCGTACAAATACATGCTTAGATTTTTCTTCCAGCTTTAATTGTTTTCCAGATAATGGGTTTCAAAGGTTGCCGCCATCTTGGATTTCATTCTCCCTTTTTTAGTTTTTCTGAATAACTCGAAAAGTATTCAATTTTCAAATCTTAATTGATTCAACAAATTAAAAAGTGTGAGATTCCTTTTAAATGTATACTTTTATTTTTCTGCCAGTTTTAATAGTTTCGCAAATAATGGGTCTCAAAAGTTGTCGCCATCTTGGATTGCATCCCCCTTTTTTAGTTTCTCTTGAATATCACGAAATCTATTCAATTTTTAAATAACATGTAGTCAGCAAATTAAAGAGCGCAAAATTCCCTACAAACGCTTGCTTTTATTTTTGTTTTAGCTTTAATAGTTTCCGAGATAATGGATTTCAAAATTTGCAACCATCTGGGATTTTATCCCCCCCCCCCTTTTTAGTTTTTCTTAAACATCACTGAAACTCTTAAAGCTAGAAAATAAATAAAAGCATGCATTAGTTGGGAATTTTACGATTGTTGTAATTAGTGTTGTATTAATTTGTTGTATTTAATGTTATTTGAAAATCAAATTGTTTTCAAGATTTAAAAAAAAAAAAAA
Organism: Araneus ventricosus; assembly: GCA_013235015.1. Taxonomy (NCBI): domain Eukaryota; kingdom Metazoa; phylum Arthropoda; class Arachnida; order Araneae; family Araneidae; genus Araneus; species Araneus ventricosus. Next base: position 63,280 of record BGPR01001793.1, on the reverse strand, counting down.
AAAAAAGGAGGATAAAATCCAAGCTGACGGCAAATTTTTAAATCCATTATCTCAGAAACTATTAAGGCTAAAACAAAAATAAAAGCATGTGTTTGTAGGGAATTTTACGCTCTTTAATTTGCTGATCACATGTAATTTGAAAATTGAATAGATTTTGAGATATTCAAGAGAAACTAGAAAAGAGAGATGAAAGCAAAGATGGCGGTAACTTTTGAGACCCATTATCTGGGAAACAATTAAAGCTGGAAGCAAAATAAAAGTATAGTTTGTAGGGAGTTTTATGCTCTTTAATTTGTTTAACCAATTGTAATTTGAAAACTGAATATTTTTCGAGATATTCAGGAAAAACTAAAAAAAGAGAGGATGAAATCTAAGATGGTGCCGTGAACTCACCCTCCATGAACGGGGACTTTTAATATGTTCATAATAAGCCCCTCACGAACATGTGTACCAATTTTCAAAACTATATGAGTTAATGTTTTTTCACACCCATTTTGGACCTTCATTGACTGGCCTATATGAACAGAATCGCGTTCCTTTTGGTAGTTAAATTAGATGATACTTCTTGAGATGAAAATCTATAGTATAATCACACTCAGATGTGGAAGAAGAACCGGGATGTAGCTTTATGTCCAAGAGATTCAGATAGCTTACGAGATCGTAAATTTCTCTTGATCTGTCTACAAGTTAGCATCTACACTACTGCCTGCTTTTATGATGATTTAATATCAAATAGGAGTTATACCAGAATTAGTTTGTTTTTCCATTTCTGGAAATCTTTTTATTGAATTATGAAGTATTTGAAATTAGTGCTAATATTTTCTTTCAGCATTTTTTTTGTTGTTTATTTTGTGTTATTTTTTTTTTCTCTGAGTGTTGGGAAACATTATGATTACTGATCATTTTGATAAATTATGGGATCTTCAAAGTATGGGACAGCTGTTACAAATATATATAAAAGAACAATTATTTTTAGTATTATGTATTCATGTTCGGTTTTTTTTTATTTATTCGTTCTTTATGCACGCCCAGATCTTTGACATATGAGATCAAATTTAGCAAAGTGATGGATTAGCACAAGAGGGGAGCTGACGCCATAGTAATTTTTTAAAAAAATTCAAATTAGATTTTTATTTATTTAATTTTAAATGGTAAATTTAGGTTTTCCCCCATTTTCGCAAATTTTATTTTTTCTCTCTTTTTTGTCTTTGATGTTTTATTTTATTTATTTCTCTTTATATATTGTCCATTTTGAGTTGTATTGAAGGAAGTTGGTTGGAATAAAAAGTTGCTTTTTTTCTTTTGCAAACTATTCGATTCCATTCGTGTGACAGAATATTATGCTTCTGTGTTTTAATTTATAAACATCAGTAAAAAATAGTTTTCTTACATTTTTTTCTCTGCCTTTTTATGTTTTATTTTCCAACGTATATTTTTATTGAGATTTTGATCGTCCTGAAGATTTTTTAAGTTTATATTTTTAATCAGAAAAACCTGGAAAATTCGGTACAGTTGAATTGTTCATTGTAAAGATGTATTAGTTATTTTATGGTTTACTGTGTAAAAATTTTAAATAAAGGGAAATTTTTTATAAAACCTGGAAATGTCAGGGAAAAGTCAGGGAAATTGAAACAGCAAAAATGATGGCCACCCTGAATATAAATAAAAGTTATTGTGGGTATGTATGTGTGTACTGTTCAGCAACGGATTCCGAGACTACCACTTTTGGATGATTTTGCACCGGAAAGGGGTGTCAGGCAATGAGTCATATGAGCACATTAACAGATTTCTTTGTTAGATCACGCTCAGTAAAATTTAAACATCACCCTTCCATTCATCACTTTCACTCTATTTTGATGAAAAAAACTACATCCGACACATGCTCAAAAGCTCGGATGGTTTCCGAATCAGTTGCTAAAAAATATGTGGTATGTTCTACATCTCCTCATAAACTACTGCAGCAATTTCAACCAAACTTTGCACACTTATTATTTAAGACAAGAAGAAGATAATTGTCAACTTTTTGAAGTCCGAAAGTTAATTAGAAATTAACCAAAACCGTTTTTCCGTATTAACTTCAGAGTAAATTATCCCCCCCCCCCAAATATTTTAATACCATCTTAAAGATCAAAATTTTACCTTTTCAATGATACCAGTTTTGTATCTGTGAAACGTTTCCTTCAACTTTTATTAATTTTTCACAAGTTAATAAATAATTTATTACAGCAGACGACTCTTTTAAATAAAGCAAATTTAATTATACTTCGTTTCTAGGCTTTGCTTCTTTGAACAAATTTATTTATATTTTTGTAAATATTATAAAAAGAAAAGGGAGATCACTGTCATGTTACAATAACTATTTTTATACCAATTAAAGTTTCAAAAATAGCTTTTCAGTGACACAAATTTAATTTCCGTTCAAAATTGTTGCTCTCATTTCAATAATAAAAAAAAAAAATTCATTTGCGTATAAAATTCACAATTTGTAGCAATGTATTTTTTATTGTTAAAGAACAAGAATACGTATGAAGAGCTGTTACTAAAGAACATATAAAGAAAAGTTTAAAAGCAGACGATTGATAATTTATATCGGGAACAACTATTGATATGGTTTATTTTTACACTTTTTATTAATGAAAATTTAACTGTTTAATAAATTGACCCAAAACATCCGTCAAAATCCTTCTTATACTTCATTATTTATGAACGAAATTTGAAGTTAAAACGTTTCTGACGATAAAGGAATTTTTGTATTATAATTTTCTATACAAAAATAGTTTTTCATTAAAACTATTAGCCACACTTTCATTCACTTCTATTAGACATAGAAGTGTTTTAATACTGAGCAATACCAGGCATAACAGCTAGTAAACATATAAGGAGCATTTTCCATCCTTTATTTTTTTGTAAACTATTTTCAGATTGTCTGCTGTTTTAGAATTAAGTCTTTGACTTTCTTTTCATGTGAATTGTGAGACTTTAAAGTGTAGAATCACAAAATAAATTGAAAGTTGCTCTAAATTGTTTCTGCTTAAAACCAACCAGTTAACTCTGAATTACGTTCGTATTGAGGTATAAAAAAAAGTTGTAACTTTCCGTGCCGCCTAAGCAGCCTTTTCTGTTCTTAATGTTTAGTTCCTAAGCAGCAAATTAATATTTATTTGTACATTTCTTTACATTATGTTATAAAAATATTCTACATATTTTAAAGATTTGATTGCATGTAAAAAGAACTGAATATCCACTTTAAAAAAGTTCATTTCTTCAAGGTGAGAGTTACTAGATTAAAATAAATAGGGAGAGTTAAATTCTAGCTTCAATAAATGAACTAATTCTTTTTATTTTGTTTCTGTGTCCATTGAAATAGAATGAAATAAAAACTTGCATTTTTAAGTTTTATGATATTTTAAAATTTTATATATATATATATATATATATTTAAACATGTTGAATGCAACATGAATATTAAATCGAAATTCATCTTTTCTGTTGCAGGTGTGATAGCATTGATAAAATTAGAAACAAATTAGATTATCTTCGTAGTCTTTTAAATGAACCTGTAGTTTTCAAGAACATATATCGATATGCATATGACTTTGCCAGGGTATGTATGCTGCTGTTTTGAAAATCCAACTATTTAATAGTTAATAAAATATATTTAAGAATGTGATAATGCATCAGCTTTTTTTCTGATAATAATTTGTATGTGAAAAGTTTTCATTGCTTTGAACTTCCAACTTTTTAAAATATAAATGCAAAATGAAATTGTCAGTTTTGCATTCATAATTTTCGATTAATTCATGAAATAGCAAAGTGGCAAACCAGATCATCAAAATACTTCCAGATCTTCAAATAAATAAGGTAAATGCTCCAGTAGTGGGCCACGTACCAGTAGTGGGCCACTTGAATTTTAAGTTGAAAAACAAGAAATTCCAACATTCCAATGAAATAAGAGATCTGCCTCTGGTAGGCTGAAACCCTTATCAACTAAATACCAAAGGCACAGCCTTTATTTTCTGTTCAGTTAGGAGCTAGAAAGTTTGTTGCTGAAGTTGGTCTCTGAGAGAAGCATTTTTAGCTTATTCTTAGTGATTTCCTTAAGAGGTAACTCTCCTTTCAACTATTTTTTAGCATACATTCTATTTGTTTTTAAAATGAATTGTTATTGATATTATTTGATTATATAATGAATGTATTATAAACTATCTTTAAATTAAATAATATTGATAATTTATGGATAGTGAGGGGTGACCCACTTTTGGATCAATGTTTTACTAAATGCTCCAGTAGTGGGCCTAGCGAGGCCAGTACTGGAGCACATGCTTTCTCTCAAATAGACTGTTTTGTGATGTTTAAATAAGAAGGTTATATCTTGTAAAGTCTTTTTATTTAATTAGATGTGCTTTATTTTTATCAGAATGGGCCAAATGGCCCACTTCTGATACACTAATAGCCCACTACTGGTACACTAATGGAACGTTCTGACCAATTACTTAAATAATAAATATTTTATAGTACTGTTGAGGAAAAGACTGATATTCAAGAATTAGTTGGGCTCTGTAATGAGGCAGACAATAATAACTATTGCATTGCTGGACCATCGAAAAATATTCCATCACCATTTAAAAGGGCTCTTTTCTGGCTGCAGAAGGAAGATGATAAAAGAAAAAAAAGATTTATTCAAGATAAAATATCAAGATTTAATATCCATAATGCCCCAAACAGAACTTAAAATGAATGATCGATAATTAACATATACCTTTAATATTGGCTGTTAGAGAAAAAATGTAAATCTCATGTGACTAGAATCTATAAATAAACGATTTCACCTATATCAAGCCATTTTTATAGTTTATAATATTAATATATTATTATTATTACTAAATATAATCATTTTATTCTTTTTTCTTTGGCACAATTCACAAATCTGGGTGGCCCACTTTTGGTATGCCCACTACTGGTACATCAAAAGTTTGCTATGCCCACTTCTGGTGCATAGGAGTGATCTAAGTTTTTAATTTTTTAAAAATTATATTACAATTATTTTGATATTTCAGGTGATTATTATTTTAGATAAAAGTTTGAACAACCATAAAAAAATACAGATTAGCGAAACTTCTTAAAAGTTTAGATGATAATTGAGGAAATACCCTTAAGTGGCCCACTACTGGAGCATTTACCTGTAATACAAAATTTTATTTAATTATTGGAGGAATGATTCATAGGAGTAATTATTTAATGTATGATTATTTAAAACTTAATTTTTATATGAAAATGTTAATTATATTTATATAGTTTCATTTCAATGAACTAATGAGCATTTTTTTAATGTTTTATATTAGTACTAATTTATGATATTTAATAGAATTGTCCAAAATTAATTTCTTTTAAACAATATTCTGATACCATCACCTTTTTTGTCAATATCTTAACAAATGCTGTATGGTGACATTAACATATTTGCTGCCACTATTCACACCTGAGATTCAAACCATCTATCTAATTAGATGGCCCCTTCTCTGCCATCTCTTAACTACAGTAGAGAAAGGGTAATCTAATTAAATAATAGGTTCTGGACATGCCAGCAGCAGTGTGTTAAACTTCTTTTGCTTGCCTGCCTTCCTGTCTTTGGTAATACATGCTTGTGTTTCTACACTAGTTTTGTTTTTCTTCATGCTTTTGTATGTACTTGAAACTCTTGAAATGTGTATCGATATAAATTGTATAATATTTAAAAAAATTATAAACAAAACAACCACCATTAAATGTTTTGTATTTAACTAGTGTTGAACATGTTATTCTTTCCGTTCCTTACTGTACTTGCTGTAATAATCAGAGTAACAATTTTTTTATAAAAAATTATCTTAACCAAATGCTTTATAAGCAAAATTTTTTTGTACATATGACACTGTTAGTAGATGCAGTAAAATACTTAAAAGTCTTGGAAATTGGGCCAATTTTACTTATAATTCAACTAATTTTAATGTTTTGTATTCTTCAGTAGAGATAAAAGATAAAAAATTATTCAAATGAATCTCAAAAATTGAGATTGATTTGATTAAGGATGATTCATTGACACGATCTACTTAATCTTTAATAATTTCATGTATCTAAGGCTTGTAATAGAATAATGAAGTGATGGAAAGAATATAGAATCAATTTAATCCTCTAAGTGGAAAAATCAGCCTTCTCCGTTTTTCATGTTCAGTTCAAAAGCAAATAATTTTTATTTGTATATTTTTTGAAAACTCCATGATAATATAATCCTTAGAATCAAAGTTTTGATTACATATCAAAAAGTACAATTTATCTATTTTAAAATATCATTGCTAAGAGCTTTAAAATTATTCAGTCAAAATAATTAGCCACTAAGCTTTAAGGTCAAAAATTAGAATTTCAAGAGACCTTACTTCACCATATATTTCATATACAAATCTGCATTTTTCATATTTTTTTCATGCTTCATATTTCTCCTAATTTTCTTTGTTTTATTATCTCATGGTGTTCCTTTTAAAGGACTTTATGTGTGCTTCTGCATTTATGTTTTTTTCTCTTGTTTTTGTATATTTTTCCTATAATACCAAAATTTAGAATGTAGATGAAAATAGAAAGTGATTGAAGCCCCATTTGAAGAAGCAAATGTTGTAGTTTTCTTATTTAGCTCTGGCAACTTTAGGACATCAACTAATTGAAAAATAAAAATAGCTTGGCAGTTTTTAATTTTAGGTTATATGGAATTGCATATTGTAGAGGTTTACTGCAGTGGAAAGGAAAAAGTTCAATATCTATGTAAAGATTATTTCTATGGACAGTTTCATTTCTTGCAGGATAAAGACCAACGGAGTATGGACATTGATACTGCCAAGGCCATGTTGCAGCTTCTTCTTGGAAGGTTGTGGTCTATGTACAGCTTGTTTCACCAGTTCCTAGAGGTGATGATTTGTCTACTGTTTTGTTTATTTCTTGCTTCCTTGGACCTTCTCTCATATGTATGTTTCTTTTTTTCCCGTCCTTTTAGCAATCGAAGTATAAAGTTATCAACAAAGATCAGTGGTGTAATGTGTTAGAATTCAGTCGAACCATCAAATCAGATCTTTCCAATTATGATGAAGACGGAGCTTGTAAGTTTTTATTTACTTTTATTTCTAATATGCTGGGTGACTAAAAAAAAAAAAATGTATACTCATTTTGAATAGATGTTACATAATTGATCAATAACATGTAACAAAGTTTCATAGCCAAATTAATTTATACAAATGTAGAATTTTGCCATTTATCAGAAGTTCTCAAATTGTTGAGCATTATTGTGCAGGTGTGGTTGATAATACTGGTTGATGAAATTACAAATACAGTAGAACCCCGGTGATCTGAAATTCCGGATAATCCCAACATCTCTTTTTAATGTTCTGAAAAATGAAGGGAAAATATCAATTACGACTCAGAAACGAAGCTAATGTTTATTCCTAACTTAAAAGAAGTATTCGAATTGGCATTTAAGAATGAATACAGCACCTTAATGAGTAGAAATAAACTCTTTTATCTTCTTTTTTACCCTCAACTTGTTTGGCACTGTACCGTGCGAATTGCTGCATACTGTTTTCATATGCTTTCACAGAGCACCCAGAGTCAATACTCTACTTCATTTGGTATACAAAGAGTATTTCATCAAATTCCCCCGGGGTTCTACTGCAGTACCAAGAGTGTCAGTTGGTATTTGAGTACATTATCTTTTTATGAAGGCCCTTGGTGGTTTTAGCTGGTCTTGAGCTATAAACATAACATTTCATGTATTCCCACAAAAAGATAAATGCTATCTCTTCGTTATAAGTATCTTTTCATCAGAATTCTTTCATGATAGTAAATGGAAGTACTATAACATGTTCCTGTTATGGGTTCAGGTAAATACCATCAGGCATGGTATTCTCAAAGAAAGGTCAAATTAATCTACATGTTTCAATATGTAGCAGTATGTTTAATAGAGAATATGTTGAAAACTGACCTACTCTATTAACATCTACCTCAAATTTTGTGTCCCTTTCAAATGAGAATAATCGATTGTTGAGCAGCTGTAATTTCACTAATTGAATCTTTATTTATGGAATATAAATTTAATATAAAAAATTTTAATTGTAAAAATGAAAAATTATTAATTAGAATTCTGAAACTTCTGATGGTGACAAGATTCCTACATTTGTAATTTTCAGTTATATTTATAATAAACAGTAGTCACTTTAAAATTATTTTCATTCTCCAATATGGATTAATAAATGTTTCTCTTGACATTTTGACTGTAAAATTCTTTTGGCATAAAACCACTTACTATCAATGATACTATATATCATGTTTGTAGTATTTAGTGATGTTTCAATAAAAATTTTGAAAGTCCTCATCTTTTGAAGAAATTGTGTAGATTATAGACAATATTTTAGCAGTATGTTTAATAGAGAATTAATTAGGGCAAGGGAAAGAGAATTTTTTAAAAAAGCAACTTAACAAACATTTCCACTGTTTAATGGAGAATTTAAAACTTAAGATCAATTTCTTTTTATATTTAAAATTTAGGAAATTTTTCTAAATTAGTTTCAAAGCTTGAAATGGTTTAAGAAATGTTATAGGAACAATTTTCTTGAACCTCGCTTGACACACTGTATATGTCTGTAGATTTTGAAGAATATGCTTATACTGGAAAATCACCTGTCATACCATGACGGGTGCAAATTGCCTCTTCATTCGAGAGATTTCCCGTCAAATTTGACGTGTTTAAATACTTATATATATGTGAGAGAAATGTTTAATATTGAAAATAAATAAAATAATCAGGTGTATCGTGGCTTCCAAACTATATCATTTGCATCATATACCACCGACGTGATTTACTACTTTCTATTAAAAAACGGAAATTAATTTGAAATATATGATTAATATAATTTAAAATTTCTCGGGAACTATTGATCATAGCGAGATAAATTTTATATCAATTGATAGCAAATTTTATTTCGTTATTAAATTTGAACTTAGAATGACAATTTTTTAAATTTAAAACTACTGAAATTTAGGTGCTCTAACAATGAAATAATGCTGTTTAACATCTCGCAGTGCTATGACCCTGATTTTATTGTTGGTGATGTCAGAGTGTTACCGGATCAGCGAGAGACAGATCTGGGCTATTTATTATATTGGTAATTTTAATATCTGAATAAACATAAATATTTTTTTACTTGATGCTACTACTACTTTCTTCTTTTCCTTTAGGGCCAGTTCTGCTAGACGAGTTTGTGGAGTGGCTAAAGACTAAACAGAACTATCCCAACTGCAAATCCAGCAGTCAGTAGTGCTAGGTGCCAAAAGGAAGCCGGGCACGGTGACGCAAATCGAGGAGGGGGCCAAAACCAATCCTATAGGCAAAACTCCAATTATCTATCTACATGTGATACACTCTCTGTCATTCTTCCTTTCTGTGCCTCCCGATGTGCATTGCCAAAATTCGACTCAGGAAACGAGAAAGCTTCAGACATTTTATTTCACTTTTTTTCCTTTTAATTAAAAGTTGTAGGTGGATTGGAATAGTTGTGATGTTTGTTTTTGTGACTTTTTTTTGTTGCATCCACAATTTGCAGCTTGTTATACTCCAATATTATTCTGATTTTGAAGTATACCTTCATCCTCTGTTAATTGTACATATTTTGAACTGCGACATTCATCATTCTAAATTTTTTATAGGAAAAATTTAGTCACTTATCTTGCTTCTGTGCATATTTATGGATTATAGATTACATGAACTTTATTATTGTTCACTAATTAATTTTGTTGTTCTTTAACCAAGATGCAGTGTTACATATAAAACTGTGCAAAATACTAAATTATTTTTAACTATATCAGATCAGCTCCATTTTATTTTTTAAGCATCATTGGTTTATTTTAAACTCTTATTCATAATCATTTAGATCTGTAGTGTATTGAATTATTTGTAGAAAGCATATATACTTCTAGCAATTTAAGCACCAATTTTTCAATGTGTCGTAACTTCACAGAAATGAGCCTTAATCCTTTGCCTGTAGATGTTTTCATTTTCTTTACTTTTCCATCAGAGGGAATATATATGTAGTAAAACTAACACATTAGCCTTACTTATGATGTATTCCTAACAATGTAGTTAAATACATTTTATTCTTTGATATTGTAGGACAATATAAAAACAAATTTAAATGGGGGAAAAAAATCATTATGCATTATTACTTTTTCCAACTAGATTTGTTAAAGACAAAAGTTTATGAAATATTTTGAGATCTGCAGGTAAAGTTTTTATGCAAATCTGTGATTGCGAGATTCATCAAGTTCCATATAGTTAATTTCTTTCACTAGCATTCTGTCACTGTACAAAATCTTGAAAATTATGTAAAATTTTAATTTTTCAAATAATTTTTAATCATGTACATTTTATGAATGGTTTTGTTCCCATGTATTTCGAGCAGCCTTCTCGTTTTTCATGGCTAATGAAAGTCTTTGTTGCTTGGAGTTGAGCCAATGACATCCAACCCCCTCAGCAGATGGAGTGAATGAAGTTCAGTGTGCCTCATTTGTGTGTATATATTAAAAGTTTTCTCAACAACGCAGTACAATAAATAATATCGGCTGTTTCAGTCTTTTGGTGTCTCCTCTTTGTACATGAGAGAACTATTATTCTTATTTTAGTCATTTATATACTATTCAGAAGATTTGACATATTATTTTATGTGAATGAATATATTCAGGTAATTAAATATAATCAAAACTTGCATTTTGAAGCAAATTTTACAACTCAAAGTCAAGTAATAATGTTGCTTCATTCTAAGTAAATTAACCCTCTAAATGGAATATTGAATATTATGACCACTGAGGTTCACATTTACATTAACAGAGGATGTGTGTCTGCATCATCAAGTGGCTTCCAACCAGATCGTCTGTCGGGTCAGACTCGAATTGTGTTCTAAATTATCCCATGCAGTTGCTTCCCTTTCCAATGAAAGTAAATCATGATTTTTTCAGAATAGAAGTCATTATGATGGTTATCCCATGTAACCAAGTAGAGGAGTAAGGACGTACTTTCAGATATAACCTTGTTATAGTGATCACAAGTGAGCTGTAAAATAACTTTAATACACACATAATATTGTTAGAATAAAAATTACTCAATTGAAAAATTGATGAATACCTCCCTCACTAAACTATAATTATTTTGTTAAATTGATATTTCTGAATTTGTGATTAATCATAGTTTCCTATTGCTCCTATTGTTTGGTATATTTAAAGCCACTTAAAAAACAGCTACTTTATTTTTAAAAACATATTTATTAAGTTGAACAGAAAAGTGTTTCCAGTTTTGTTAGATATCAATTTTTAAAATGATCAGCCTCTGACAAATTTTAATATAACTATAAAATTTTTTAACATAATATTTTATACAGAATCTTTACATGGTTCTATTCAATGTCCATTTTGGACATGAGGCATAAAGGATGTTAACCTTGAAGTGGGCATGTCCCCTATACCAACATGAAAGGTTTCGTATATTTCCTAGATACTCGATTGTAAAACATTATTTTAAGAGTAATTATTAAAAGTAGGTTGTAATTGGGTAAGGGTTAATAACTAAAATTATTGTAAACAATTTTTATTTAAAAAGGATTGGAAATAATGTACATATAAAATACAAAAACCATAGAAAATGACTAAAGAATTAGCTGAATGATGTGCAAATAAAATAAATGAAATTGCCAATATTTCCACGAAATATTTATATTTGTAATATTGAACTGTAAAGGCAATATGAAAGTAAAAAAACAATTGAAATTTAGATATAAAAAGCAAGAAGTCAGTTTCATATTCATTTCATTGGTCATGTGTGTATCTGAAATACAAATAGTGGCTTCGCAGAATTCTATTAATGCCTCGAATTCTAAATGATTATTAACAGTTCTTCAAAAGGAGCTGGAAGAATATCCAGTCATGCTTTTGTAGCACCCTCTGGTAAAAAGATAACAAAATTCTTTATTGTAATCTGTCACACATGTGTACCTGCTGGAAGGTTAATTTTTTATATCCTTTATTATAAAGCATAATATATAGATGGCAAAATATAATTCCAGATTTCAATGTACTGTTCTACTATCATCAAATGCCTCTAAATTTTTTCAGGGGAGGAGGATTAGATTACATTTCATCAAGGGCTACATTTGCTAATGATTGGTTTATAATTTTTAACATTTTCTCTGAAACTGTTAGGTACAACTGTTCAAATAAACAGGATTTCACTCTCCCCATTAAATGAACCTTTCTCCACTCACATAGGTGATCGTATTACTTGCTCCCTTGTACTATTTGATGGGTAGCTTGATCATAAATGAGGGAAAAAAAAAGAACATCTTCCAATTAATTTGAAAAAAAAGGGAAAAAGCCATCCCATTTGTTTGTCAAAATCTATTACAAAAGGTTTGTGAGTTTTCCTCTAGTCCATAATCGAAAGGTTTAGGGAGCAATAAGGTTGAAGTATGGATCTATAGATTTAGGTTTCCTATACTTAGCAAAGTAATTCACCTATTTCTTTAATGCTTTCAGTTACTGACATAAAATCCATTTCCATCAAGTTTAAATTACATATTTTAGCCTGACATACTTTGATAAAAACAATTTACCAGCAAAATACTATAAAACTATTGGTTGAGTACCTGGTGGTAAGATTTAATCTTGGATTAGCATCAAAATTACTTATTGAATTTGCATCAGAAGCATAAAATTTTGACCTTTTTAGTTCGAATAAATAATTCAGAAAATCAACAATTTTCATGATGGTACCTATTGCAAATGATATATCTAAGATAAGATTTGTTGTACCCTTATGAGTGGTACAGTGGTATATATATATATTTTACAACTTATGGGCTTTGACATATAAGTAAGTTGTGAAGATTTTGCCCCTCATTTCATTAATCTGCAGTTGTTTCTCTACTAAAATCCTTTTATGAAGAAGTTTTGGATTTCAGTTAGTTGGTAATGCAAAGGGTTGAAAAGAAGCAAAGTGCTAAAAACTTTATAATAATTCATTTTTAATATGGATGTAATGAATATTCGGCAACTATTCGGTATAAGGCCCTTTTGCCAAATATTTGGTTGGCCGAATACTAAGCAGATATTTGGCCAAATATATTCAGAATAATTTTTTAAAATGTGCCTTCAAATGCACATTTAACAAAGAATTTTGCATAATTACATTTCAGTTGCACAGTGAATAGGTATATTTAATAAAGTTGCATATAATTTATCATAGCAAAAACTGAAATTATGATGCAAGAACAATAATTTTTCGAGAGGAAGTGTGTTCCGTTTGGTTTCGTACACATATAATACCAAATAGGTATGTAACAAATACTCAGTATTGGACCTATTCTGCCCTTCCCTGAATATTCGATCTGGCCGAATGCTACACAGATAATGGTTGGAATGAATTCAAGAAAAAATGATTTAAATATATTTAATAAAGAATATTGCAGAATTACATTCTGGTACATTTATTATTAAAAAAAATTATGCAATTTTAAGTTGAATAGTACAAAAGGTGTATTTAATGATGCTGCATATCATTTATAGAAGTCTGTTCAGTAAGGTTTCTTGTATATTACCAGCTTCAGAAAATAAACAGCCACTATATAATGCTTGCAGATGCTGAAAGATATTTTCTTGCCAAATTTGTGAAACTTGAAAATTTTTCTGCATTTTTTTCCCACCAATTAAGTGGACACTCCATCCTATCTATTAGAAGTTATTTATCAAAATATTAATTTACTTCTAGTAATTTTAATTTATCCATTTAAATTTCTTTTGTGTTTGTCATTGTCATGCAAACAATGACTTATTTCTTTGAAGCAATCCCAAAATGAAGAGGGTTTCTCATTTCTTATTATTGGAATTAATGTATTTAAAATATTACAAATATACATACAAGCATTAACATTTTTTAAAAAAATATACAACTAATAAATTAATTTTAATTTTTTTTAAATTTTAAAAGTAATTTACAATATATTCAGCCAAATCACTATTTGTTACATCCCTACTTTTTAATACCATTTCATTCATTAATTTAAATAAAGGTAAAAAAAAAGTTTACTTTTGGATACATCTTTGTTGATTTAAGAAAGGTTTTTGTTAGATTTTCCAGTGCAGATTTAAAGCACATTTAGCAGTTTAAAAGATTTTATGCCATCTTTTACTTACTACAAGAGTTCCTATGAAAACTGCAAAAATGCGCAGCTCCACCAACACTATTTCAAGCAATATCAAAAATGGAAAGAAAAGTGGTTTGAAATATACAGTAAATTCTTGATTATCCGGCATTTAAGTATCCCGAAAGCTCAACTAACGGGAAAAATTGGAAAATAAGTTTTTCTAAAAATTTTACATCCGCATGCCAAAATTTAGCTCATGCTCGCCCATGCCATTCCATTCACGCAGACAATTTATTTCTGGAATGCAACATCCGCTCCGCACGGGGCGTAGGAGGGAAAGAAAAAAAAAGTAGTACACAGTACTCTGACGTACACAGACTTGTTTTCTGGAGGGGAGGTTCAAAAGCAAAAGTGAAAACCAAAAAAATAATAAAAGGTACTCGCCTTTTGCCGAAAAACGAGACTGAAATCGACACCCCCCCCCAAAAGGTAAAGGGACAGAATCGGTAAAAAAAAAAGCCCATAGGGGTTACTCCAGATTGTTAAGTCTCTTTTTTTCCCCTTTATTTATTTACTCTCCAAATACTGGCAGATGTTGATTCTGATTACGTAATATCATGTGCGGGAGAATTGCGCAATAACCCTTGCGATTTTTTAAAAGATAATTAGTTTCGATATTCAATCTGGGATCTGTTTATAATCACTTAAAAAAGTTTTATTATGCTCGCTGAGTAGAATAGTTTTCAGTTTCGTCGGCTATGCTTATATTTTTACAATCTATATATTTACGGTAAACATTCGGCTACAGATTATACTTTTTTTTTTATCATCAATGTTAAATTAAAATCTTCATAATATGTTTTGTAAATACAATGTCATGTAAGATACAGAAGTATTCTTAAAAATTATATTTAATGCGCATTTCAAAATGACCAAATAATTTGTTTTTGCTGAAAAAAAAAGGCTACTCCCCCCATTTTTCCTGTCACACTCAACTATCCGGAAATCAGTGTTTCCCAAGCATGCCAGTTAGTTACAATTTTACTGTAGATGAAAATCTTTCTTGGGAGTCCTGTCAATGCTATGACAAGTTATAAAATGGGAATATTTAATAAGCTTATTGGTTGGTTTGCTTAGTACTTAAGGCTAACAGAAATAAATAATGTGGAAGGATAATGTTAATGAATCTGTTTAATTCAACATTAAAACTTACTTGTTATATTTCCAGCTTTTATTTTTTTAAAAAATGGCATTTCATTCAGATACTACCATTTCTGCACGATTTTAAAGCTACCAAAAGAAAATGAACCAGATCTTACAATTTTAATTATGATTTATTGGATTATAAAAATATACATAAACAACATGTATGATGAATGAATAAGAAGTGATAGATGAGAAAATACATGTCTTTTTCAGTATGATTCACATGTAGATAACGTCACTTGCAAAATTTATCAGATTTCATTTTGGCTCTCCTAAATAAAAACATAAGAACAACAAATGTCAGCTTAATAAAATGTTATAATTCTTATAATATACTAGTATTTGCGAATTAATTTTAGTGCTAATGATTTAGAAAATTCTTGCGCAAAATATTTATAAGATTAATTTATTATTGCTTGCTATACTTGATGCATATTTATGTCCTAGGCTAATTGGAAAAATCCTATTGATTGCAGACACTGTTGCGATTTTGAAATTCAGCAAGCTAATAATAAAATCATCTAGCACTTTTTAATTTGCCCAATATCTTCAGACCTAATGTAATGACCCTCTAAACTTTCAAACTAATTGGAAAATATGCAACCGTTTGCTTTTAGTCTGAATTCATCCAAGCTTATTGCAATAAAAATTTTGTCCTCATGCTCTCATATTAACAAGCTTGCCAAACATTTTTCAGTCTTTACCTTAGTGAGTTTTTGAATTAATTTTAAGGTAAGAAAATGCTAATTTAATTAGTGGGAGTGTCCTTGTCTCGACGTTCTCTTACATTACATTACATTTTGTGTTTAACTTCATTGTATAATGATGAGAATCAAGCATGCATACTGCATTTTTCACCAACAGGACCCAGAATTTAATAGAGATCTACAATTTATTGCAATAATCCTACCGGATTTCATTTATCTTTATAGTGTTTTGGAGTTAATTTGTTCACAGACACACAGCCAACATATTGATGAATTTAGTTCAAAATTGGTCACAAATCTACAATATCGGTATAAAGATTGTATTACAAAATTCATCCATCAAACTTGCTGTGTTTTCGAGTTATTACATTCACATATGCACTTGTAGTTGGACAAACTCCCCGATGATGGATTTTGTTGGTATAAAGACCACATATTTAATTCCGTCCATATCTCTTATGTTTTTGAGTTATTGTGTTCACAGACAGGCATAATTCTAAAAATGCCCGCGAGGAGTAAAACATGGACATTCATCCAAAACTCAAGGCCAAAGTTTTTGATGATTACAATACTTTATCTCTTTATACTTCAAACATGAGAAAGTAAAAAATGTACAACAATAATAATCTTTGTTTATTATCTATGTTAGAATTATCCAGAATTTGCAGGTACACTCATGTGGTTTGGTTTGGCTATGTTCCAAAGGGATTCTGGCAGCTTATGCGATCAATTTCCCTTCATCGGTCTACAAGTCAGCATACACAAAGGATGCTTTTTGATTCTATAGTGATTTAATATCAAATAGGAGTTATACCAGAATTAATTTATTTTCCTAGATCTTTCAGCATTTTTATTTTTTTCCCTCTGAGTTTTGGGAAACAATAATTTTTCTAAGTTATGGGATCTTCAAAGTATCCAACAGACTGGTAAACAGTATGAATAGGGAAGATTTTACTAGAAGGAAACAGAAAAGTATTTTTAAAGTTTCTTACTAATTGTTTTTGATTTCAGTGTTGGTAAACAAAACATAATTCATTGAAATTGTTATGAAATTACTTGCATTCGTAATTTTTTTACTTTTACGAACTTAATTTTTGAATTATCGTTTGAATATAAGACAAAGTGTTAATTTTGCATTATTTTTACTTGGACAAAACAAAACTAATTGTTAAAAGTAAAGTTATTTACAAAACGAAAGATAGTGTCAATTGATTAATGAGTTCTTTTTTTTCATGCTATTAATTTAGAATACTTTCGTTTTTGTTAAAAGGTTTATTTCTGCATTTTTTTTATTTCATATTTTTGTAATGCATTTTTTTCTGTTACTGGATTTCGCATTATTTTCACTCGGATAAAATGAAAGTTATTGTTAAAAGTAAAGTTATTTCATGCTTTCTTTTATTTCTTAAGCGCTCTGCCAATGTGCATGAGATTTTCTACTACAATTTTAGTTAGTAAATCTCTGACAATTGGATCCGAGATATTGTTGGTGGGTTAAAAATCCATCTTAGACAGGCACAAATCTTCTAGTTTAACAATAGTTTCTTAATTATGTGGAAAATAATTGTATTATTATCACTATTATTACATAAGCAAATTGTTAAAATGGAAATATTACAAAAATGATGCAAAATAAAACTAACTTCTGAACTCTGAATCTAATTCTTAGAGTTGTCAATAATCTGTAATTAATTTCCATTTATTTCCTCATGGTGAACTTCTATGACACTTTTAGTGAACATAGCTGATTTGCCTTATGTATATATTGTTCGGCTGAATAAATCTTTCATTCTGGACATTTACATTTTCAAATTAGCCTAAAGATGTATGAACTGACCAGAATAAATCTAAAAAATTAAACTGATTAAAAAGTGCTAGATAATTTCCCAATCAGACTGGCTCTGCAACAAACCACATTTTTCAATAAGCCTATTTTTTTTATACAATGAAATATTAAATGAGAAAAACTTACCTGTCTAGCAATGCTTCATGAAGTTTTCCTTCAACTTTAGCCTTTTTGACTACTGATCTGTCTTCTGCATTGACCCTTAATTTTCTATCTTGGAAACTTTGAAATTTTTTCCTGCATTTATAGAAAATATAAAATGATAAATATCAAAAATCAGTACATTGAAACAAGAATTGGTATTGAAAGAATAAATCAATGGGCACTTACACATAATTGATCTCACAGGATTTCAATGATCCTTTCTCTTCCTCAGGAATGTCATCTTTGTTATCTTTTTCTTTTGGGGCATTGCTTCTAATCTAATAGGGAAAAAAGGTTGATTCAATTACTTTATAAATTATTGTGCTTTATACCTTCTTGTATACAAAGAGAAAATATTGTGATAGTAAAAAAATTCAGCATTGAGATTTGGATCCATCTCCACTGTTTTGACCTCCAGGAAAATTGTTCTTCAAAAAGAAAAATAGTTAGGAATCATGACCTTAATCGTCCTGGTCCAACTTTTCGAAACCACATCTATAATGATTTGATTCTCACGGCTTTAAATTAGTAAGTATTGCCAGTATCTAATACTTTAAGACTTAATTATGCAAATTAACTTCCGAAATCATTGGCCTGAGGTGGTTTTAAAACCTACTGAAGAAATCAAATTTTTAGTACACATAATAAGTATCATGTTATCCACACAAGTTTTGCAAATACAAGTATGTATATAATAATTCAGCTCATAAATGTGTGATCAATCGTAAAAGGTTTCACTTTGTAACTTTTCTTCTTCTCTGTATGCAAATGTGCGTATCCCATATCAGCTCCAAAAAGTCACATGATCGGTGTGAGGGATAATATTACATAATGAGCATGAACTCAACAAAATCAATAGCGAAGTGGAAAGCTGACCAAATGAAGAACGAATCACTTGCTTACTTTAAACTTGCATCTTTTACAAGCCAGAAATACTGAAGGGAGCAGTGATTCAATACAAGACCTGTTCTACTGGATTTCTTTCACACAATCACCTTACTGACCATTCACACAATAAGGAGGAGGAGTTGAAATCTGCAGGGCTGACCGGGATATAGAAAAATATATTTTTCTTATTTTCAAAAGTATTTTATTTTTATCCATGACAAATGGGGCCTGGCATGAAACGAACTGTATTTTTATATTTACAAAACAGAGATTCTCATTATATTAATGAAAATTACAGATGGTGGTTAGAAGCCTGTTGTTTTTTTGAACAATATTTGACATGACCGGGTAACCAGAGAAATACCTCTTTCGCTATTAAGTCACCACAGTCACAATTTGTAAGGGGGCCCTGAATGTGAGTGTGCAGGGCCTGTATGCCACTACTTTGCTCTGGGGCCCTAGGAGGGGGCATCTATAAGGACAAAGAAAAAGGAATCGTGCTTTATCTGAAAGTGTTCATGAAAAGAAAATACAACACGCAACTAGAGTATGTGTGAGAAAATAAATTGTCTACTGAAGCACTGTTTCATTGAATAAGATCATTAAAGCTTGTCTATTTTCTTTGACCTCACTCTTGAGTCATGCCCTTGTTAGATGGATTTGAGATTCTCTCTTGTCCTTTATTAGGTAACATGTTTGTAAGGCCAATTCTTTTTCCCAGACGTGAAGAGAATCATATAATAAGAACAATTTTCTGCACTATTTATAATATATATTTTAAATATTAATATTGAATATTTATCTTTGATTTAAAACATAGAAAAAAGAGATATGAGCCTTACACAAGTTTGATAGAAAAGGACCTTATTTGTTTATATTTTGAAAATAATATTAAGAAATATTTGTTTTTCATTTCAAATCATTCTAATTTGTACAGAATAAATAAATAGATAAAACAAATTAGCAAGTTTTAGATTGCCATGGTTCAATATAATTTTTGATTATATTTTTTCAAACTTGCTTACCATAATGCTATATTCACCTGATTTGTTAAAAAAACATTTTCATAAAAACAAACAAGTGAAGACCATAAAAAGACCGAATTTAAATGTGTTTCTGTAAACCATCTAATAACCAACATCAAAACAACAGCAGAAACCTTGAAGATTTACTGATCATTTTCATTCAAAGAGTTTTGATAATACTTCATTTGTAAAGAAAGGAATCACTTTGAGATGTAATTTTACCTCTTTAGAAACATTCTTATTCATAACTACAAAATATATAAAACTGATACCTTTAGTATTTCACTTTCTCCTGCCTTTTTGGTGGTAGCAATTACATCTGAAGTGCTATCATCTATTGATATGAAGCAGTTCATAGCAGATAAGATAGCAATTTTACCCTAAAAAAAATTAAAAAATTAACCATATAGTTTACATATTTATCAATCCAAGAAAAACTGGGATATAGTTTTTCTGAAATGCATTTTCAGTTTGTACAATGAATGAATACTGATTCAATAGTCTGGCAATTTAAGACACAACAAAGCATCAACATGGTGATGAAGATTATGGATTCATATCTTTAATTAAAAATAAACATTTTAAACTGAATAATATATGAAGGTTCACTACCCTTATACTTAATGAAAAATTTACCACTAGTGTTAAAAAGAAAAGTGCATACGATCTACTGAATAACTAAAATAGACAGTCTAATGATGTACAAGAACTTACATCTTCAAAAACTGGTTCCCACTGTTCCATTGATCCAATGGCATCTGATCTCCCATAGAGGCGACCATCCATTCCAACGCGAAGATACTTATTATAACCAGACTTGAGGGCAATCTTTGTGTCAGAAATGGGGATAGCTGTCAGGATTTCTTCAGGATCTGGACCACTGCCTGCAGAGAAATGGTATTTTACATATAACATAGTTTGAAAACTTGATCAGTTATTTTCCACTTTTTAATCCAGAATGACTCATTATTAGTCAATCTCCTATCATTGTCCCTCACAGGAATTGCTAATATGAATGAAAATTTACTATGAGGGTTGATCAATAAGTATTGAGGACAGGTGTCCTACTCTCAATGTATAAAGGGTAACCATGCTCGGCAGATATTGACCTTGAACTCTCTCAGGCATGTACTGAAAGTAACAAAGTCCAACCCACCACTTCTGTAGAGTAAAGCTTTGAAAAATGTGTGTGTTGTGCTCTGGTCACATATTTTTTTATGACGAAGAAAGTTGAGCACAGAATCCATATGAAATCTTGCCAATACCTGTGCTGAGACTCAAGTAAAGTTGAAGAAAGTTTATGGGGAAGATTCTATGAGTTGTACAAGAGTTTATGAGTTCAAACATTTCCAAAATGGCCATGGAAATGTAGAAAAGTATAACTTCCAAAACATTGACAAAAGTGAAAACATCCAAACGCATGCATTCAGCTGTGTTCGAAAGTCATTGCATCACTAATCTTGAGTTATCTCAAGAGTGCAGTATTATAGAGCTATAGTTCAGTTCAGTCCATTCTGACTGAAAATTTGGGTATGAGGTGTGTGTTTGCCAAGTTTGTGCCAAAACTATTCACTGCAGACCAAAAAAGACCAGTTGAAAATGATAGTAACAGGGGATGAATCATAGGTTTATGGCTATGATTTAAGGAGATTGAACATTCGAAGAGATTGAGTGTCGTCTTCAACCCAACTTTGTCTGCAATAATAAATGTGATGACAGCACAGTACATACATTTTTTAAAGTTCAACTGTACAGAAGTGGTGGAAACCACAACCTTGCAACTTCTGACACATGTGTTGGAGGGTTCAAGGTCAATATCTGCCAAGTGTGTGTTTTAGGTTAGGGTATTAAAAATGAACCTGAGAAAGTTATGTTACTAATGACCATTACAGCAATTTTCCTCTTTTATTTGTAAAAAAGAAAATGAATTTATGTTAAAGGAATAAAAAAATGTTTAATTATTGCACCAACAGACAAGTTTTGCAACACTTACAGAAATTTACACCTAAAACTTTTCTATCCTAGAGAAATATATTCAAAGATGATTTAAGATATACTGGTGAAGTGGTTTCTTGTAGCTTTCTGCATACTGTTAACTTCAGTTGTCACTGACTTAATTATCCTCCCTCTTTCTGGTGATGATCTCTTTAATCCAATATTATTTGCAGTTGCTTCAATAATCCATTTAAAAATCTTTTAACATCATTACAGGAACTGAAATACTTCTGGAGTGTTTTATTCAATAAATTTGTATTAAAATCTGACAGTATTTTAATTGCATTAAATGTTAACCAATGAAAATTAGTAACAGTACCTTCTGGATGGGGACCTCCCAGTACAAACTGGCCATTGTCCAAAGCTTTCACATAGCAGTGAGGTTGGAATTCAAGTGCAATGGGCCCCGTAATTTCTTTGAAAATGGTAACATTCCACCAATTACCTGGAAGATAACAGTTTACAATCAAGAATGACTAATAACTTAAAAACTCTTTGATATATTGTTGAAGGTATTAATAACTGATGAATAATTAATAACCAATTAATCATACAGATTCTCTTCCTTCAAGTGATATGCATGCCATCTTTAAGAAGAAGATGCACAAAATATGCATATATATGCCATCTCTAAGAAGAAGATGCACAAAGTATGCATATATATGCCATCTCTAAGAAGAAGATGCATTTACACAAAGAGTCAAATTTGTGGCTTGTGGGCTGCATGCAGCCCACAACAAACATCTTTGTGACCCAGCAAACATAACAGCATGTAAAAAGATTTTAATAAAAATTTCATAGCTTAATTTTTTAAATTCCAAATTATACATAATTATTAATAACTTGAAAACTGGGATATGAAATTAGTTCCGTGTTTGAAAGTACTTATTGGTCAAGTATTCATTTTCACTTCATGAAAGGAAATAAATTTCCTCTCCAATCCAGAATTAATGACATTCATCTTAGATCAATTTTGAAAGTAATCACTGCAAGCAAGATATTCCTGGAAGTATGAAAAATCAAAGCAGAAAAGAGGTGCCAGGAAGAAAACAATTGCCCTTGTTCTTTATTATACTGTGTTTTTGAAATAAACCTAGGTTTCTATAAAAATTCAGTTTTTTTCTTTTTTGCAGCCCATATAAACCATACCACACCAGCCATATTGGCCTGTGACAGCATTGGAAATTGACACCCTTGCTACAAATAAGTTTTTTAAAACTTGTTCATATATTACTGATAAAAGCTCAAAATCTATCTTGAATATCATGAGAAGCAACTAGAAAGCTCAACAAATTTTTAAGAAATTAATTATGCAATTGTAAGAAAAGAACATTTTAATAATCCTCTAAGCATACAATTATTTTGATCTAATAGCTTTAAGGTCTAAAAATTTAGCTTTTAAAGTGAATAAACAGAACTTTTTTAAGTTTAATCAAATCTCTGAAATCTTGAGAATGTTTTATCCTTGGAATTTTCAGAAAATATGCATGCAAATTTGAATGGCCTGCTTTTGAAGTAAACATTAAAAACAGAAAAAAATTGGCTCAGTGGCTTAAAAATGAAATGCAGATGAGATGACTAGGGATGATCGTGATCACATTTCAAAACTCCTAAACACAAATGTGGTGTAAAAATTTGACATAATTTCAAACAATTCAGAGTACATGTTATACACAAATATTTTCAAGCATTTCACTACGAAAATATAAAAACATAATTTTTAAAAATTAATTTATGCTTCACAGCATCATTTCCCAAAGTTTCTTACCTTCTATGGTTCCTCGCATTTTTTTAAAATTAAATAACTGCCAAGTTTAGCTTTGTGTTTCTGGAGAAAGAGTTAAATTTCTGGAAATTGTTTCATCTAATATTTTTCTTTGTTAAGAATTGAAAGTTTAGCATGAACAGCAAGACAGTTTGATTAGGCAATAGTTTGCTGCACAGTGATTAACGGGTACTGGAGATGGAGAATGGCTAGCAAAATGAGAATACTTTATGGGATGCAAAGAAATTTAGTAATTTGTCAAACTATTCTATAAATAATCCCTAAAATTTTTATTGACGAGCTTTGAGGTAGATTTTCAGGCCTAAAAATTTAACATGCAATTTTATTTAAAGAGAATGAATTCAAAGCCAGCACAGCATCTATGTGGTGAGGATTTAATGATATTCTACATTCAGTCCTAATAATCTACATTAGATGTAATACATCACATTTCTACTACATTCTGATATTCTAAACTACATCCTAATATAAATAACATCTCTTCTAAAATGGCATCTGAAAAGATAATGACTCCACACTTCCTAAATCTGGAAATTCAGCATTTTTTAAAAAAAGGAATTCTAGTTATATCCAGAATACAATTACATGATACATCAAAATCTGAGAATTAATTTTATACAGAATCTGGGTAAGAAGTTAAAGTAATCATTTAAAAAATTGGAATATATCATTACAGTAAATTCTCGATTATCCGGCATTCAAGTATCCGGAAAGCTCAACTAACCGGAAAAATTAGAAAATGAGTTTTTCTCAACATTTTAGATCCACACGCCAAAATTTAGCACACCCTCCCGAACACTCCATTCACACGTACAAATTATTTCTGAAATGCAACATCTGCTCCGTACGCAGGGGAGTAGAAGGAAAAAAAGCAATATACAGCACTGTGACATACACAGACTTGTTTTATGGGAGGGGGGAGTGTTCAAGAGCAAAAGTGAGAACCAAAAAAAATAAAAGGTCCTCACCTTTCACCGAAAAATGAGACCTGAAAACGAAATCGAGAACCCCCCAAAAAAGTTAAAGGGACAGAATCGGTTAAAAAAACCCCCGCTTCATGGGAGGGGTTATTCTAGATTGGTAAGTCTCTTTCTTTTCCTTTACTCTCTGAATACTGGCTGATTCTGATTACGTAATACGTGCGGGAGAATTGGAGGTGCAATAACCCCATTGGTGCGATTTTTTAAAAGATAATTAGTTTTGATATTCAATCTGGGATTTTTTATAATCACTTAGAAATGTTTTATTATGCTTGCTGAGTAGAATATTTTTCAGTTTCGTCGGCTATTTAAATATGTTTATATTTTTACAATTTATATATTTACGGTAAAAATTCGACTACAGATCATACTTTTTTAAATCATCTATGCTAAACTAAAATCTGCATAATATATTTTGTAAATGCAATGTTATGGAAGATACAGAAGTATTCTTAAAAATTATATTTAATGCACATTTCAAAATGACAAAAGGAAATTATTTGGCCGAAAAAAATCTATATATATATATATATAAAAAAAGCCCCTCCCCTATTTTTCCCATCACATTCAACTATCCGGACTTTTCAGGTATCCAAAAATCGGCGTTTCCCAAGCATGCTGGTTAGTTAAGCTTTTACTGTACCATGTTTTGTAGCATCATCATCTACTTGTTCCAACTCCTCTTCATGCTTTCTCTTCTTTTCATGATGCTTGCTCTTGTTCTTGCTGGTGGGAAAAAATCCAATGAATAAAATACAAAAATACATAGTTATGTCAAATATTTTTTTTCAATATAAAATTAACTGAGACAAGGGGGAAAATTAAAGCACTCTTCAATGCATTATTTAACTGGAAATCTACTAAATCTTTCTTTTTAATGCTACATTCAAATTTTTTTATAGTTAACAATGTCCAAAGAATCCCTGTCTAGCCACAAGAACACAGCATTGGTAGATGAAACAATAGTTATTTGAATTATAAAGAAATAAGAGTTAATTGTCTATTTCCAATATTCTAGAAGTGTAGAAATAAATTATACATCACCCAGAATAAATATTGTGACTGAACTTTTCATATGAAAATACAAATTCTAAAAAGAATAAAATAAAGAGTTTCCTATTTTTATTGCTATGCACACGCTGGAATATGGTGATAATACCCAAGTTTTTTTTCAATAATCTGTCCAAAAATAATCGTCGAAATCTGAAACGAGGCAATTATTTCCATATGCATCAAATCCAATTAATTATTCTAGACTCTCCAAAATACATGTTATAGAGAATATATATAGTGTTAAATACTAAAAACAATAAGAATTTAGCAGGAAATGAATATAAAAGACTAAGGTTAAAGAATAAATAAACCTTTAACTTGGCATTTGCATTCTTTCTACAGATTCTTATTGTATAGAAGACAGAAGAGAGAGGTGCAGATATTATTGTTTGGAAGGAGAATTCCTCCCTATAAGGACCTTAAGTATCAAGATACTATCTGGGATCACTTTTTTCTTGGCCTTTTGGCACTAGGATACCTTCAAAATCAGTGGACCCTTGTCACACATGGGTACGGCAATGAAATCTGAGGCAAACCAACAGAAACCAAGACAAATTTTTTTGTGGAAAAAATTGATGAAAACCAAGGTATTACTGTATTTGAAATAATTAAGGGTACTTTCTTATTATAGAGGCTCCTGAGTTAAGTTGGTGAACTTCAGATTATGCCAAGCAGATTGCAGCTATGATGACATTTTGATGAGATTTAGCGAATATTTGGTGGGAATGTATATGATGCTATGATAAGGAAGTACCTAATTAAGTTTTGGCGATGAAAACAGGCAAAATTCTGTTAGCAGGTCCTAACCATTGCCAATCTTAACTCTTTGAGAATGATTATCAGACAGGAGTGCCAGCTGTTTTGCTGCATTGCATGTGTGACAGTCCACAAAGGGTTTAATGTTGGAACTATTCCATTGATGAGTCATCACTCAGATTAAGCATGTTAGGTCTTATGTCCCAAGAGGTGACCCAGGCAACTGTCCATAGTGCTGAAGTGGGAATGTGAAGAAAAAGTTTTAATAGACTTGAGAAATAAAGTCATATATTTTTAAAATTTGCTGACATTATTATTTTAGTTTCAATAAGACCACAATATAATATTAAATGTAGCTAAAGTTTAAAAATTCTCACCATAATATTATTTTGTCATATTTGCAGGTAAAACATGCCTATTTCTAAATAAAAGTTTGTATGACATTTAGAATACAGATATTATAGAATTTAAAAATAACTTTGGTTAGGAGGGTCATACTTTTGTCTTGCGTAATTGATAAAATTGCTTCGGACTGCTTCTGTACGTCCTATTAATGGAATAGTCATTAAAAACAAGGACATGCCAGGAAAATTTTACAGCAAAGAGTTTAAATTCCTTTTTCTTGCCAACAATACATTTTATAATCCTTTTTAAGAAGAAATTAAATAGGTAGAACAAATGATAAATTAAAATTTAATTTACAGTACTTGCAGACAGAAAAAGATGGATATAATACAGATCTATCAGAAACTTGAAAACGTCACAAACAGATGAAAACATAATGTTCTAATTATTAAATAATCAAGTTAAAACCAAAAAGATAATATTAAAGTCTCTTATCATACACATCAACAATTTCTTAATGAAGTACAAGAAGAAAAAAAAATTATATAAATAACTATTTACTGGAATGGATGATAATAAATAGCAAACTGTAAGAAAACATGAATCTATACTTATAAAAGGCAATGTTTGTGTGTGTGTGCGTGCAATGTCCAGACGAATCTATCGCACTTACACCCTTGAAATTTGGCACACAGGTAGTGTTAATGGCGACTCAATGCACCTCGAAACCAGAATTTTAAAATTTACTCTAGAAAATTTTTTATTTAATGTTTTGGGTCATTTTTGGCATGTTTACGGTCATAGTATCTTTCCTAATGATGGTTGAAAACCAATCCATGCACCTTCGATTAGAATGAAAAATTTTCGTTCTAATGAAGTTTGTTTTGAACGTCTAACGTAATTTACTGAATTTTGAGAAATTTTTAAAAAATAGTCAGTTTTGGCATCTAAATTTTATTTTGTTTTCAAATTTGTTGCATCTAATGTTCTAATAACACTATTATTTTCAATTTTTTTCAGCTTATAACTGCAATGGTTCTGTCGGACTTAAAACAAGAATGGTTAAAATATCTTTTCCTGTTTTTTGAAAAATAAATTTTTCCCTGGTCAGTTGAAAGATATTTTTCCTCTAACGAGTTTCCTCGCATGGCACTTCTTCGGAAAGTTACTGGAAATTTTGATTGGCTGACGGTGCAGAGAGCAGGATATGTCATGACCTTCAACTGAATGAATTACTTCGATTATTATTTTCAGATTCGATTTTATATTTTGCTTGCTGTATAATAATCATTTTCGTGTTCCAATTTTGTAATATTGTTTTGGAATAATGTACTCTGTACTGTAGTGCGAAAAAAATAAGCAGGAAAATCAAAATAATGTGTATCTTTTGTTTTCAAAACTTTTTCATGTCATTGTGGGTGTGCCCCCCCCCCCCCATTTTGATGAAGTCCGAATTCCACGGGCAACGCCGTGCGCTCGGCAGTGTCTTAACGTGTTTAAGTCTTGCATATTTTACTTGCAGTACAATAATCAATTTCGCGTTGCAATTTTTTAATATTGTTTCAGATTAACGTACTCTGCATTGTTTTTCTACAGTTGAAATGTCATTATTGCGAAGAAAATTAAGCAGGAAAATCAATAATGTGTATCTTTTGTTTCGTTTCATTTTGTTGAATTCCTGATTCCACGGGCAATGCCGTGTGCATACTGCTAGTATTAAATATATGTATTAATCAGGAATATCAATGAGGGAATAGAAATGTCCAAAATATTTTCTGTTTTCTAATTAAATATTTTAAGCGTGGAAACCAATCTAAAATTTTGCGGTATTATGATTTTATAATAATTCTGGTAACATTAATTTCTTCCCCAGTTTTTTAAATAATTTAGATTTTTTGTCAATTATTACTTTAAAGTATGAATTCCATTCATTATCTTAATAACTTAGCTTACAAAAGGAATTTTTTCCAGTTGTTTGGAATATTCTTGAAATATAGGGTAGATGCTCCACTTTCGGCCTCTGCACCAGTTTTGGCCACAATTCATCTATTTGTCCAGAAATTAGCCTCTGATTTGATATTAACCAATAAGATGCATTCCTACACCTTAAACAAACTCTTCTTTAGTATCTACAATTTAATTAGTTCATTTTTACTTTCTCGTATACGAATTATACAAAGAGAAAGTATTGCAATCGTCAAAAAATTCGAACTTGAGATTTTGACGAATCTCCACGTTTTAGACCTCCCCGAGTCCGAAAAACACAATTTTGGAATTATGTCCGTGTGTCTGTGAACACGATAACTCGAAAACTATTAGAGATACAGGGATGAAATTTGGTATGTGATCTTTGCACATAATTTGTAGGTTTCTATAAAATTTTGGAGAATATCTGTCTATGGGAAGTCTGTTTATCTGTCTGTCCGTGGTCATGTGAACACTATAACTCAAAAACTTGATTAGGTATATAGATAAAATTTGGTACACAGTTTTATCATCATGAATGTAGGTCCGTATAAAATTTTGGGAAAAATCCATCATATGGTTGACTGTTGGTCTGTATAATCACATACTTGTTAAGCATTCATTTCAAAAAACTTATCTCCATGCACATGCGTTCTGGTAGGAATCTCTTGTACCAAGCGGGCGGATTACATCACTTTGTCCTTGAGACAGAGTTTGTGAAGATATGTTTTATCTCCTGTTTTGTTTTCGCTATCTTGTATTAGCGGAGCTTGCAGGAGTGCGATGGAAAATAAATATTGCTAAGTTTTAATACATAGGCATCTCTTTTAATATGATTCTTCACCTAAATATTTTACAATCACTATAATCTGCAATGAAAAACCTTCCGATATTCGTTGCATTCTGGATTACAATAGGTTCGATTTTTTTTATCCACACAAGGGGAGGGGAAATGACAAATTTTTGAGCAATATACGAGAAAGTTTAGGGGAGGCCACTCCCACTGGTTCCATAGCACATTACTTGTAAGAAAATTAAATGCATGTACATGTAGCATGTACTCATAAGTTAGGTTTTTGTTAAGGAGCAAGGCTTTGCAATCTTTCATTGTTAGATTCTCAGAAATATCTGTTTATCCTAAACTTAATTATTTTAGAGTTTATGAGGAAAGCTTTCTTTCTAATCTAATTTTACATCTAAATTAATTATTTATAACATTTAACGGATGATGGCCAAAACTGGTACTCTAAATTTACCATATGTTCCACTTTTGGCCACATGATTCATTATTATGTTTGTAGTCATAAAATAATTTTAAGAATATCAGGATAAAATAAAAGCAACCAATTCAGTTTTGTTTAGAAATTACGTGACAATAATTCCAATTTAAAAATAAGAAGATAGGAGATATTTCCATCAAAAAGAGATTTTGCTGCTCTCCAATTAAAGCTTGAAAGGCAATTAAGGACAATAAAAATGGAAATTCTGCATTAAAAATTGGTAAAGTTTATGGAATGCCTCATTTCATCTTGTGTCCCAAGATTACAAGGGGCATCATTTTCCGGGTATGGTGGTTCTCGTGCAGTATTAGGAATTCAGATAAAAAATCAGTTGGAAGAATAGATTTTGGGAATTACAAGAACAGGATTTCCAATTGCCAAAGACAAACTTCTTGATCTATTGAAAAGATTGTCCAGGCTAGTAAAATAGAAAGCCAGTTTTAAAGTGGAAGGCCAGGCAGAAAGTGGTATAATTCTTTTATGAAATGGAATCCTAGAATCAAATGTAAGGCAGACAATTGAATAAAGCACATTCAAATATTATGGAGGACAAAAGCAGAAATTTGGTTTAAGGAAGTCGAAGAGTTCCTAAGTGAAGAAATAATTGTTTTAGATAATCCCAAACAGGTGTACCTATAATAAACTGATGAAACTTCATTTTTGTATTTCATAAAGTATATGCATATAAATTCACACTGTCGCTTAAAAAAATAAATAAGAAAACCAATTTTTTAAGTAAGTATACTTTACAGCATGTATATTACCAACCGAATTAAATGTTTGTTTTCTGTATTCCTGTTTCTTTAATTCAAATTTGCAGCTAAAATCAAGTTATGTATATTTTATTTTAAAGTTTTACAAATTCAACAAAAAAAAGGGCTTATAAAATAGGAAAATAATGTAATAAAATACATACTGCATAAAAATGCTTTATTTTTGCTTAATATTCATTAAAATACCTGTTATATGGTATGATATTAATGTAGCCAAAACTGGTGCTTAGAAGTGGCCAAAACTGGTACAAACTGGGATAAACTATTTAAAATTTCATAACTCAAAATATAAATTTTTCTAGAGTAAGATTTTATAAGTAACAGAAAGGCAATAAAATTTACACAAGAATAGTGTAAGTATGACTGAAAAAGCTTTAGCCAGTCATCCGCTGTGAAAATTCCAATTCAAATTTTCTCTTAATGTGGCCGAAACTAGAGCATCTACCCTATCTATGCATGATTATGCTTTATCTGTTTAAATATATTTTCAGAGTTTATCAATCATATGGTAAAAAACTTCCGACACAAAAGAATAAGTTTTTTTTATTTCACAAATAAGTAATGAACAATTACCTTTTTTTCGCATTTTTCAGTCTCAGTTTACCTCCTTTAACATTTGAATATTCACTCATTTTGACTCCACTAGAATTTGTTTTTATTTACTTCAGACAACGTTCAATCGGATTGCCACTCACGAATTATAACTAACAATAATTGGCCATTTCCAATATTAAATACAATAATTAAATAAAAAATCAGTATAAAACGTGTTTGGAAATTTTAATTTTTTTCAGTTCTTTTTAAAACAAAGGTACTTATTCACTTTTTTCTTTTACTGTATCGCTTTAGATATTTTTCACGTCGGCTGCTGTAGTTAGTAAGTAAGTATTAGACTTAAAGAATCTGGCAACAACGGTTTCTGACCCGCGTCTGTGGTGGGAATCCAACAATTTTTTTTTTTATTTACATTTAAAACTGGTCATTTTTATATCATTGTTATATTTTCTCATCATTCATTAGTGCTTTTTCTACTATTATTATCAGTTGGTGCAACCATATTATTCTTCAAAAGTATTATAGTAAGTGAAATTTTTCAATTCGTTGATACATACATTCAGTTCAGTACAAAAATAAATAATGTAAATTGCAGTTACATGGTCGATGATTGCGAAAAAAGAAATTATTATTATTGATTCTATAACCAATATGTTAGTTTCGTTTAGGTAACAACTGTTAGGAAAACTTATATTTTTAAAAATATGATTTGAGGATTATTTAAATATTCATCTGCATTATTTGTGTTTTTTATTATGCACTGTACTGTTAAAATTCGTTATTTCTTGACGTCTTGAGTACCATAAACCAAACAGTTCGAAGTAGTTTATCAGCATAGCGACATTTAATTTACTAATTTTTATGGAATTTTCTGTTGAGAATCTTTTTCGCATCAAACCATCAATTGCCTTAGAATAGAATGTTAATTTTTTTTCCTTTATACTAAATTATGCATTGTAACTTTTTTGTTAAATTTTTAATGCCAAATTTTTATTTGTTGATATTTTAACGAAATATTTGTTATAAATATAATTGGGTATTGAATTTTATATTTCTATATTTCATTTTTATTGCATGCATATTTTCGTACGTTGTATCCGGTTTTCCAATGTAATTAAATCATATGTTCGTGTCAAATTGAAATGTTAGTTTTGAAAATTGAACTTATGTACATGAATTTAAAAAATAAGGAAAATCATTGTATTTAGTGTCATAAATTTTATATGAAACGTTATAATTAAAAGGGAATTGTTATTTCATCATTAATTATGAATAAATTTATCATATTTATTGATTGGGCCACGATATTGACTGTCCATACGTTACTGGAAATATTAATTTAATTAATAGTATAAATTTAAAGCTGCATGCTTATTTGATCCCTTTAATTAGCAAATGTTAGTATGTTTTTATTCATTTTCTTCAAATGACAGTGTGATATTGCCAATCACAAGTGAACTTATTCAAAATGAATTCAATTCAGAAATTCAAATTCAATTCAGAAATTAATTGCACTATTAAAAATACCTTTTAACTTTTATTAAACCAACCTTTTTACATGCTGCATTGAATACATTTTCTGCATTTTAAACTTATTAAATGAACAGCATTTATTGTATTAAATCCATTCATATTTTAGCCTGTGTGCTAAGATAAGATAATCCCATTTACAATTAATGGCTGGATTGCAAATCCTAGAAAGTACTCTTAACCCTCTAATACCCAAATTAATTTTAAGGATAGATTTCAGTAAGTTTCTATTGGATTATGTTTAAAACACCAGTATTAAGTTAACTGTGAAGTAAAATTAAATTTGGAGAAAATTTTTTTTATTGGGGGGAGGGGAAGGCCTTTTAAATTTTTTTTTGAAAAAATATTTAAAAAGTCAGTAGAAAATCATTTAAGAAACTTTTTTTCACATAAATATTTTTAAAATATAGTGAAATATCAAAAATTAAAAATCACTTTCTAGTTTCTTGCATTACCTCAAAAATAAATCAAAGGAAAAATGAAAAAAAAAATTAAAATGATGATACTTTGACTTTAAAATCTGGCTAATTGTTGGTATACTTCTGTTGAAAATTGTTTCAGAATTTGGAAAAAGAAACAATAGAATGCATTCAGTTTAGCCACAGAAGTGAAATGTAACAGTCCTCTAAATAGGACATTGAACTATCTTAACAGTTTAAGATATGTTTATTTTCCTTTATGGAAAAAAAAGTTGTATCTGTTTGAATAACTTAATTGATATTGAGAGCAGTAAAGGGAACATTTAAATAATGTATTGGTAAAACTGTAGTCTACTATTCGGTCTTGTTTTCTGCCATTTTTTCTTGGCACAACTCTGAGTGGCTTCACCAGATTTTGTTTTGGGTGCGCTGCAGTCTTTTTATTGGTCTCATGTGCTTGCGATGTCTGCAGCATCTCAAAAGGGAAAGATTGTGCACACGATGCCTGCAGCATCTAAAGTGGGTACTGGGCAAATTTTTTAAACTTAAAAACATCATCGGCTCTGCTTTCAGCAAAGCAGGAAACTAGTAGTTTCGCTTATTCATTGAATGTTAGGAATTTACGTTTTTTAAAATTCCAAAATGAGTTCTCACTTCAAAACTTTCCTTCTCAAAAAGTCAACAGGAGCGAAGATTGTGAAGCTATGTATATCAAATGGAAAACTTGATAAAAATTGCAAGAAACAAACGGAAACAGGTTCCTTCCTCAAAACATCAACTCGAGAGAGTCCATTAGTCTAGAAAAATCTGTTGGAAATGATCATAATTTTCAAAATTCAAAGCAAATTCCACCAATAAAATCGAAGAAAACAGAGGAGACCAATTAAAACAAGACATAAGAAACGGCAGTGCAAAAGAGACCATTAAAAAGATCGCTGCACACCCAAAACAAATCAGCGTCACAGTCGAGGAGTGCATCTCTTGGCGATTAACAGTTAGCAAAACGGTGGCAGGAAGCAAAACTACACCATATACAGTTTAACCAATGTTTTTTAAGCCAGAATTGTTTCCTTCTGGTTATATTTAAGAGAAATGATGAGGGGGAGAAAAAAAAAAAAAACGGGGAAGGCAAGAAAAATAGAGTTCACCATGCATAGTGTTACTGTCCTTATTTTCCCTCGTTTGTAATAAATTTACCCATCATACATGAGGTGACTTAATGGACAATGTAATAAAATGATCAGCCAAGTGATTACTGGAGAGTCATATTAAATGTGGGAGTGAAATGCTTATTGGTACTTTAGTTGTACTAGTCTGGAAGTAAAAATATTCTACTGTTACAATATCTGTAGCCTATAAGGAAAAAAGTAAATTCCTCTTGTTTGGTTGCTGTTGATTTCGGATGAGTGTATTTTTTTAAAATTAAGGTTTATATTTCAAGTATTCTGCTAAAATTTTAATACATTGAGGTTAGTTTATATTTGACTAAGTATGGAACCTATCCTTAGATCAGAAAGAAGACAACAAATTTCAAGTTTTATGTATGTTTTTTAAACATTTTTCAAATATTTTTTAAAAAGCTGAACAAATTTTTATTCTGAAGTATATATATTTTTGTTACTTGCTTTTGTGTAATGTCTTAAAATTCTAATTTGATTTATATAGTTTCATAGATTATGAATGTTTCGGACGTGGCACATTTCCATGTATTTCAGCTTTTTCGGCATCAGATTTTATTATTTTTGATTTTCTTTTATTTAATAATTCTATAATATTTTTATATCTCGAGCATTTTTTGTATAAATATATTTATTTTATTGTTTAATTATTCATACTTATTTGACTTCTTAGTATTTTTATGCTTCACACGATTCATTATTTATGAAGTTCAGCTTTTGTTGTTCCAAGCCTGCGTCATGTCTGATTAGTCTTAGATATTTTATTTCTTACTTTTTCATTAGCTGGACAGCAGCTGTCATGGAATATACATCCTTTAAGCTAGCCAAAGAAAACTCAAGTTCACCAAGTATGGCAGCCTTATAATGTGAAATGTTTTTTTCCCCCCTCTGCTGTTAAGGCAGATAATATTGCTGTGTTTGGCTGCCATCAAGCTAAAGAAAAAGTACTGATATTTCATGCTGTTTAATATACTACTCTTTATGCAGAATGGATTTAAGATAATTTTCATCTATTAAATAGGTATCATTCCACAGATAATGAAATTTGGTGAATTCTAATAAGGAAGCATGCCGAAACGTAAAAAGATTTCTATCGCTTCTGAGGAGAGCAGCAAAGATGGGAGTGAAAGTTCTAAGAGGAGGAAAAGTGAACTTGATCCAGTAAGCAGAATCGAATTACATTCACTTAATTAATTCTTTTTTTGTTTATTTACTACTTTAAATGCTTGTAGTGCAGTTGAAGTAAATGTTTTTGCAATGCCTTATCATATTTAGTTTTTTAAAAATAAAAAGTGATAAATCTTGTGGTAATAATGTATACTGTGCATATTGGATTAACACTCTAAAGAAGTCGGCAGTTTCATTTTGGAATTCACACACTCATTTAATTTCACACGCTCTTTCATTTGAACATTCTTGATATTTTATCAAGATATATTCATTATATTAAAAATGTAATGGGCATTTTATTTACATACATTTCTGTTTTCTGGTCTCAAGAGTGATCGTTTGTAATATTTTTATATCATTTTTGTTGTTTCATTATGATTAGATCACACTTGTTTTGGCTGATGAGTTAGAAAGTTGTAATTTTTGCTTTTGTTAAAAATTATTTTAGCAAACTTATTATTGTTGTTTTTCACTAGTTTTGTAATGCTATTCTGGTATTTTTTTTAGGTCGAAATCTGTCATGAGCTTTATGAAACAATTAGAAACCACCGGACAGAAGATGGTCGGCTTTTATGTGAATCTTTTATCAGGGCTCCCAATCGAAGGTATTTTGTTATCTTTTTAATCCCTTAATGGTTTTGCCTGAGCTTTACTTGTGCTTCAAATTATATCCTTTTTAAACTTATAAGCTGAAATTGTCATTCATAGACGTTATAATTCAATACAAAAATGACCTTTTACCCATTAACACAATTTTCTGAACATTTTTCTTGCCATGTCCCATCTAAGATTTTCTAAAATTCTTATGCCCCCTGTGTAACATGTACACAATTTTTAATATGCAAATATTGAATTGTTCACTGAAGAAACTTAAATTATATGTTTTAGAATGAAATCATTAGGAAATTGTTGAGAAACACAATAAGTAAATTTCAAAACATATAATAGAGAACTGAAATTCAAGTACAAAATAATTTTAATCAAAGATTTTTCTATATTTTAATTATTAGTAATTATTTATTATTTAAATTTAGTAAGATCCTTGTGCCAGATGCTTGCTGCGAAGAGATTTTAGCTTCAGTCTCTAGTCTCTCCGTAGTGTTATATCCCGTTGATTTCTTTTTTTCAGTTTTCGAATTGTCCCCCTGTTGGAAACATTGCATTAACATCTCAAGTGTTTTATGGACATGCAGTTGAATCTATATGACACTGTATCCCCGAAACGGGGGTCATCTAATTAGATAGTTCAAAAAGCTACTGTTAAGGGGTTAAATATTGTTGTTTACTATATCTATTAAAATTGAAACTTTTAACCATTATATTACGTCTGTACAGTTAAATTGAAGACAAAATGCGTTCCTTTTTATAATCAGGGATGAGATTCTTCCGCTTTTTTGTTATTTTGAAGAAATTCCGCTTTTTTCTCTCAAAATTCCGTTTTGTAACCGCAAAAATTTGTTTTTTCTTCCGAAAATTCCGCTTTCACACAATGAAAAGAAACCTTCCTATCTTTCGTTTTTGAAAGAAAATTCTGATAAATTTATGCTCGAACGTGCGGCTTAACTCCACCGGCTAGGAAACTAGCCGATTCATCTTTTACTGACGAATCAACATTATATCGGCAAGCTCTACAAGGATGAACATTCCAACATTTAGTGCCATTGAAAGTATTAAATACCACCTTTTTGCAGAAAACAAAACCTCTGTGGCATATTTTTAAAAAAAAAAAAAAAAAAATGCATGAACATGTTGAAAAAAAAATTAGTTGAAACTTAAGGTCATCTTGTAGGGTGTACCAAGATGAAGAAATAAAAAAAATGGAACAAATAAATAAACTACATAGAAAAAGAAACTCCTGTCAAAAGAGGCAGCTAAAAAGCTGTGTGCAAATGCAACAAAAAAGCAGAGAATAAGACAAATAAAAAAATAAAACATGATTTACCTAGGCATTCTAGAGATAGTGTAGTCCCGGCAACTATGCCAGTAATTAAACGGAGAGATACTAATGAAGACTGTGCAAAAACTTTAACCCCTACTGAAAATAAACTTGCAGACGATGCAAACACATCCTTTATTGACGAAAAATCTGTCAAAGATAGGAGGCCTCCAAAACAAGGGGTGAAGCGTGTTAATGGAGATCTGTTACCAACAAAAGCCACACAATTAAAAAAACGGAAGAAAACCACTTCTTTAACAATTAGGAAATGTTTCAAATAGCAATAATGCTAAATGAATCTGTCATTGTAACTGTACAATATCTCAACCCCTCTTGCTTTATAAGGTGCAAAATCATTGCGCTGTTACTTTTGCAAAAATTTATAAAAATAAAAGTAATAAAACAGAAATCAGTATATGATACATTATTATAATTTATAAAGAGCTAATACACTTTACACAATTGCATGAAGCAAAAGAAATTATCTGACCTTATTTATATTTTTTGAGCTAACTTTTATCAAAAGGCTATTAAATATAATTCTTCTCAGACTTCTGTTGGGTGTATGTTGAATCGCAGTGATGTACAGGTGGTAAATGTTTTAATGTCTAATTTTGTATTTTCTGATGCACCTGATGATGTGTTAAACTTGTTTGTTAACTTTTAATGTGAATGATTTAATAATAATTTAATATTCTTTTTCTTATTTATACATACTGAATTATAAATAATTAAGTTATTAATTATTATAGTGTAATATTTTCATCATATTGCGTGTTCTGATGTTTTACTTCTTAAAACATCTTTCGCGTATAAATTATCTTTCAAATATTTTGCTCGCATACGATTTCAGTCTTTTTGCTTTTTTGACAATCTCATCCCTGTATAATGGATTTTTATGTTTTTAATTCTCATTACTGGAACAGTAGTTTTTTTACTTTAAAATTTATTAGATTTCAGTATTCTGTTATTTGATATAAAAATATCAATTTTGTTGACATTTATAAAATTTGATGTAAATAAACATAAATTTATAACCACTGATTCAACTGTGTTGTTTACTTTATTGTCACTAAAATAAAATGTGTAGTAGGTGTTTTTTCAAATTTAATTTTTATGATTAATTTTTGATATTGAGATTTTATTTTTCTCTCTAGGAGTTTAGCAGATTATTATGATGTAATAGCAACACCTATTGACCTATTGAAGATTCAGCAAAAGTTAAAAACAGAAGAATATATAGATGTTAATCAGTTTGCATCAGATATTGAATTAATGGTTAACAATGCAAAAAGCTATTAT
Organism: Araneus ventricosus; assembly: GCA_013235015.1. Taxonomy (NCBI): domain Eukaryota; kingdom Metazoa; phylum Arthropoda; class Arachnida; order Araneae; family Araneidae; genus Araneus; species Araneus ventricosus. The sequence goes on along the minus strand of BGPR01001793.1, from coordinate 24,240 downwards.
AAGGTTTGTATTTGATAGTTTAATTCATACTGTACACATTTACATTAAAGTAAACTAGAATTAGATTTTCATTTCAGATCATTTTAAATGTTTAATTGCTTATTAAAACCTTAGTGCCAGTTTGGTTTTTAATATGTGATTTGTTTTTGTCAGTTTGGTTCTTAATTAATTTCTTTTCCAAATATTTTATATTTTTGTTTAAAAAATTGCATTCCAACAAATATGTTATGGAGTCGGGTCAAACCAGTTGAAAATTTAGTGATTGTGTTGTGTGTTTTGGATTCTGTCATGAAATTTGACTATTGAAATACTCCAGAGATGTAGTAAAACATTTTTATTTGAATAAAATTTATACAGTTAAGTTTTAGCTTGCATCAAAAACTTATAATATTTCATTTTGTAATTTTTTTTGAAATCGAGTATTTGTATAGTTTTAATTTTTAAAACATACCCATTTTTATTTTAGTATATTTTGCTGTTAGGAAGAATTACTTGCAAACTGAAGCATGTTTGATTTAAATCATTTCGGTTAAATTGAAAATATATTGGGTTTAGATGTATTTGGATTATTTATTTGAAAATAATTTCAGCATTATATTATCCATTATTGCCTATTAAGCAATTAAGAAATAACCATTTTCCCCTTAGTATTCTAACTGTGCAAATCCATAAAATTGCCATCGTGAGCATTTGTTTGGCAAAAAATATTTTATACAAATGTTTAGCACTTGACTGTTTTGTAATATCTGGGTTGAGATGGTGTGTTTAACTTTTTCCACTCACAATCTCAAAAATATTTTGTGACCTCATCAGTGATTTTCTTTTGCAGCCTGAAGTATACATAAATGTAGCAAAACAAAACTGAATTATGAATTGATGGCACATAAAAAAAATATAGTTAAATTTGTTTATAATATTTAAATAAAATGGTTGAAATTATTATGGCATTCTGGATGAATTTATATTTTCGAATATTGGAGATTCTCACTTGTGGCACTTGCTACCAGTATGTTCTTAACTCCAATATTCATGTATCTGACTCTACTTGGATTTGGAACCCATAACTTAAGAAGCCCTTGTGTAGAATTCAGTTGGCATATCGAAATTAAAACTTATACAGAATTTCAAATGAAAAGTCTAATTGAAGTGCATTAGAATAAACATGCAGGTGAATATTCATGTCCTATCAAAGGTCTTAAAATTACTAGTTATAAAGTAGAACTATTTTAAATCAAAGTAATTTTGCACTTTAAGGATGTGAATTGGGAGAAGATTTTTGTTTGCAAAAATTAAATGGTCTTATCCCTGATGAATTTATAGGGCCTTATTTTGTAGATAGTATGTTGAAAGCTTTCCAAATAAGATTTTCATTTTATTATTATTTATTTTCTTCTTTCTTCTTATTCTTTTTGCTGCTTGGTGTTTTGGGGCATTTTTACTAATGTGCCTGATATTAAATATTGATTGAAAATATTCCTTTTTAAGATAAAACTGTTTAGATGGACACTTCTTCCTTGTTTGACATATAATTATATTTATGAATTACTATATTAAATGTTATGTGTTATTAAACTGCTTCTCTTCCAAAATTTTAGATTAAAAAAAATCCTTCAAAATCTAAATTTCTGAAATTCATTAAAATTGAATATTTTGTTTAATATAATATTAATTTATTGTTATTTAAATTAATAGACTTTTTTTGTTTTAAATACTCATAGAAAATGATTTAGTTTACCTGTTATTCTTTACAGAAAAGTTCTCAAGAGTACAGGGATGCTTGTGATCTGTGGGATATATTTGTTGATGCCAAGACTGATTTCTTAAACATTGAAATAAAAAAAGAAGAGGACAAGTCAAGTGAAATTGATGATGTAAGTTTGAAAGGTGCCATTTTCATTAACTAAGTTCTGAAGAATTTTATTCATTAAATTTTATTTATTTTTGTTATAAAATGGATGCTTTAGAGTTTGATATTTAAGCTTTTCATCTTTCTTATTTTTATCTATCCTTCCGACTCTTAATATGTAGATATTAATTTAGTGTTGAAACTGTAAATTTATAATTCTGACATTTTTTTTCTCATTATATTGTTCAAAATACCGTAATGCCCCAAAGTTATGCAATAGGTGGGACTGATGAAAAGCGTATGATTTGGGGTCTAATTTTGCATATAAATACATACTAATTTTAATAAATTGGAGACATGGGCATGAAAAACTGCTGTTTAGAAGGAAGGTATGTAATAAAGAATACAGTTCTCTAACATATTGATACAAAATAGAACATTTTAAAATTAAAAGTGTTACAAAAAGCAGGATTATTTTAGTGTCAAGGACTTCATAAATATTTGCCAAATATTCATTACATCCCTATTTGTATCATATTCTAAAATGAGGAATATTTGAAGTGGGAGGGAAAAATCTGGAACTGCGTAACTTTGAGTTTGCACAAGTCGAGTATTACTGTATTCAGTTCTAGTGAATTTTTTGTTAATGCATATAACACAATTACATGTTTTTTTTCCCTTTTTGTTTATTCCTAAAATCTGAAAGCATACTTTCAATTATTCATCTTTTGTATACCAAAATTTCTGAAATCCCATATTTTTTTAAAAACTTGATTTATACAATTGTAGAATGAGATTTTTTCCCCCACAGTTAATGCACTTCTACAGATCTTTCAACTTGATTCTCTGCAACTTGTCATAGTTTTCATTTTACTGTTATGTTATTTATTGTGACAAACTTTATCATAATTTGTAAGTTTAACTGATGCAGGATGTTCTACAAGGTTTAAAATGGTTTTCCTTTTATCTAGGACCGAGGTAGCGAGTGCAGTGAGGACGAAAGTGTCTATGAAGAACTCTTCACAACTGTCATGACAGCAGCAGATATGGAAGGACGAGCACTCAGTTCCATGTTTCAGTTGTTGCCTTCCAGGACGGTAAAATCTCCTTAACATACTTTAAAATAGCATCATTCTTTGTTATTTTAATTTTTTTGAGTACCAGTATATGCCTTTCTCTAATTACTTTTTTATTTTTCATGTGATTAGATTATTTTTTTAAAGAAAAAAATTTGCTTCATATCAATTTTAAGAAGCTTCATAAATGTAAAGTGTGTTTTTGTATGTACAAAGAGGTTCAAATATGACTGAGAGTGATTAAGAAACAGAATTGCTGAATGCTTACTTGCACATGTCAGACAGGTAGCACTCTTTGAAGCATTTACACCACTCAAACACAAGGGTCCATTAGAGGCACCCTTCTCCCTACTGTTGTTGGTGTCTATGGTGAATTTCAGAAGATGTGACCGAGTTCATCACTAAGAGTTATTTCTATGTTCCACAGTACCTTTTGTTCGCTCATCACTCTAGCAACTTCCACACGGCACTGAGCAGGAGAGAGGGCAGTGGTTACGACTTCACTCTCTCAAGGTCACACAGCTGCTGTGTAGTTTGTGCATATGTTACTGGCACTGTATGAAACACTGGCATTCTATAGAATACCTAGGCATATTTTTTTTTTTTTTTTGCAAAGTATGAAATGTTAGAATTATTTGAATATGCTATGTATTTTCTCTAGGCATTGTGTGTAATACCTAAGCATTCTATAGAATGACAAATGCTATTTAGGCAAAGTATGAAAAAGGTCATGATAACAGGGATGCCACTTTTCCGCCGAACGGCGGATTTCCGCTTTTTTTGTTTTTTTTTATAAATCCGCGATTTCCGCGGAAATCGCGATTTGAAAAATTCCGCTTTTTTTAAAAAAAATCAATCCTCGATTTTCGCGGATATTTCTTCTTTCTTTTTCTTCAATCTTTGTGGGTGATACTGCAAAGCAACTTATAAAGTTGGCTCCGAAATCTCAATTGATTGTGATAAAAAATTTTAAGATATGTGTCTTTAAGGCATACATTGGGTGTGCTAAGTGGCTTGTGGAAAAAATGCCTTTTGCCAACCCTTTTTTAAAGGCAGTATCTTCACTGGATCCATGCAATAGAAAGACTTCTGTTGCATTAGAATTGATGAAAGAACTGCCACTCTATGCTTCAAATGTTGTGCAAGATTCAGAAAAAGAAGCATATGATTTGGAAATACATAATTTTCAAAATGATCATTTTAGTGATATTGTAGAAGAATCTGTTGATTTATGGTGGAGAATACCTCAAAATATCCTCTACTTTCAAGGATGGCATTTGCTTTGCTAACCTGCTTCCATGAACCTAAAGTGGAAAGTAGCTTTAGCATAATGAATAATGTGATTACACCTGGAAACAATAGATTAAATGTTTCAACATTTAATGCTATGCAGTGTATAAAGTATGAGCTGCGCTCACAAAAAAAAAAAAAAAAAAAAAAAAAAAATCGGCAGTTTGTATGTTTTCCAAACATGACTTTCTCAAAGAAAAAGTTGATCCGAAACTGGTGAGAAATGTCAGAAATTCACGGAATGTTTACTTTGTTAAACTTAAACAAAATAAATCATTAAGAGAAGAGAGAATAAAAGAATTAAATGCCGGTAAAGAAAAAGCTCTGACAAAAAAAAGCTGCAAAAAAGATGTCTGCAGATGTAGCTAAAAGGCAAAGGATAAATCATAAGAAAAAACTAACACATTTTAAAGAGACTGCATGAACCAAATTTTAATGGTGGCGAAAATGTAAACGAATCCAATAGAAGAGAAGTTGAGGATAAAAGTAAAAGTGAAGCTGTCAAAAACTTTCATTCTGAACTTAATTCTAAAAGAAATGTTAAAATTAAAAAAATAATATCCTAACTATTGAAGAGATGTTTCTGCGTGAAAAAAATAAAAAATGAAAATGTTTTATTTTTATAGAATTTCTGCATTTGAGTGTAAAAATACAGCATTGTAATAAAATTAATAATATTGTTAGTATTTTTCAAAATTTTTAATTTGTGTGAAGAATGCAGTAATTTAACTTTTTAGTAACTTAAACATTTTAAATTCTGTCCTAGTGTTGGACATTTTTAATTGTAAAAATATATGATTTGGATTGAATTTCTGTTTCTAATATTCATGCACAGCTTTATTGGGTAAAAATATTAATTAAAAATCAAATTTAAATTATATATATATTTGTATGTTGTATATGTGAGTAAGCCTCATTTTTATGCAGTCGGCTTATTTTTTAAAAAGCTTTTAATTTTATAACATTGATTTTAATTATAACCAAATTTTCATTTTATTATATATTATATTAATTCATGAAATTCATGCATAAATGTTATGAAAAATGGAAATTTTACTTCACAAATTCTTATACTTGCGTGCGATTCCCACACTTTAACTTTTTTAAATTCACGCACAATTTCCTCATTTTTGCTTTTTTTAATTCGCGCGTGATTTCCTCTTTTTTTCTTTTTTGTGAGTGGCATCCCTGTGATAAGGCTTTTATTTAAAAGACTTGCATTCTAAAGAAATACAAATGTTATTTAGAAAAAATAAAATGTGGCATTAAGAAACTTTTATTCAAAATACGTAAAGGAAGATGAAAGCTATACAGAACAAAAATTATGCTTTTCCTATTAAAGAAACAAAATAAAATATGAGTCTGTTTATTGCATTAAGTAAAATAATTTTATTTTGAATGGCACTTAATTTTATTTCTTATAAATTGAATTGATAATGTATTTCTTACTTAGCCAGTTTGTGTTTCAAACTTAGCCCAAAAATACCGAGGCATTTTATAAAATGCTGGCATTGTACTGTAGTCCTGTAGCATTGTACTAATCAGTCCTGGTCATACTTGTACCACCTTGTATAATATGTTTCATGAATGTGAAACATAACCTGTGTTCTTTAAATTGTGTCTCTTTCTCCCATCAGCTGTATCCTGAATACTATAAAGTAATTCACGATCCCATTGATTTGAAAATGATTGCTCAGAGGATCCAAAACAATGATTACAGAACCCTGGGAGAAATGGAAAAAGACCTGCTCCAAATGATTAAGAATGCTAAAATATTTAATGAACCTGGCTCACAAATATATAAGGTAAGATTTTGATACGTGAATAATTTTGATTATACCTTATGCATTGCTGATCAAGTATATCAAGGTTATGCAGTTCATATTTAATTTTAATACTTTCGCAGACCTCTAACTAACTTTGGTGTCATGTCTTTTTGTTCATAAGCTTGTTTAAAGCGAGTTACTGTTATGTTCTCTATCAAAAATGTTTTTGTGTAAAATAATATGCTGGATAAAAATCAGAAAATAATGTAAATTTGAAAGAAAACAGGGTTCCTGCAGTCTTTGAAAACTCCTTGAATTTTCTTTGCCTTACTCGGGACCCTGGAAAAGTACTTGATTTTCTGTTTTTTCTGTTGGGCCCTGGAAAAGTCCTTGAAAAATCAGCAAATTGATCATCCTGTATTTTTTGGGACAGAAGAGAAGACCAGTTTGTTGCAAGGTTTTCCTGTGAGAATTCCACCATCAAAAAAAGAGTGTTTGTATGGGAATGCTGTCAATCATCAATCTTTTCCCACTTTGTATATTCAAAGGCAGCTTAATTTGACAATGCAGTAAAAGTTACTGAGAGTATTTCTCTGTCGAGTAAAACAGTCCTGCAATTGAGTCGTTCAGAAGTCAATGTGGATAAGTCCAGAATAAAAAATTGAGAAGATTCGTGTTTTTTAATACAATAATTTTTAAATTTTTTGGTTTATTAATTTGATTAGTGAAAGTATATGAAGTCTTCTAATGTAACAACGAATGAATCTTTTAGTAACCGAAAATAATATTATTAATTCCGTCAAAATTTACAAAAACCAGAAGACATCAAATTGGATTTATCCGCTTTGGCTTCTGAGCGACTCAATTATCTTTATGTATTTTGAAAGTAACTGATATATTTGAACATTTTTTTTTTTTTTAAATACCAATAATTGATTTTCTCTGCTATGAATTAAATCTGTTTTCAAAATGTAGGTTATTTAATTTCATTGAGCCAGAAAAGTTATGTGAGCACAATAACTCGAAAACTGAAATAGTTAAATGGATAAAATTTGGTAGATAATTTTATGATTAGAATTGTAGATCCATATCAGATTTTTTATTTCCAAAATGATATTGAAAATGATTGATTTAATTTAAATTTGTCATTTGAATCCATATTTTATTACATTATTTGGTTGTTACATTTTATTACATTATTGTTTGATTGCATTTCATAGGCATTACGTTTAATATTCTGATGTGTTAAAATAAATATTATTTTAGTTCATGTGAATTGAAATTGAGGTTTTCACACTTTAAAATTTTATATGCAGCTTTAGTCTTTTTTCTGATTGTTAAATATTTATAGGATGCTGCAACACTGAGAAAAATAATTCTTATTAAGAAAGCAGAAATCGATCAGAGGAAAGCATATCCTGCAAAATCTAGTGAACGGATAAGGTAAATTTTTATAATCTTTTGAAGTTTTTAAAAATACATTTGGACATTAGTTTGTATAATAATGCAGGTTTTATTCTTCCTTCTTTGAACAATTATTTTGATGTAACTAGTTTCAGCTTGAGGAAATTACCTTTTATGCTGGTTAAGCTATATATATTTAGGGTTTTGAATACATGTAATCTGAAAGATATTTTACTTGAAGGATTTTGAAAGTCAGAAATATTCAGAAGAGCTGCTTGGAGGGTTAAATAATCCTTGATAATTAATTTACTGTAACTTTTTGCCTATAAACCATTGCTTTCAAAATTGTCTCACTTTTTAAAGACAAGTTTTATTGACTTTCATTTAAATTCATTGTTTTAAGTTTCTTCTTTAAAGTATCATTTTTTTCAATGTAACTACAAGAAAACTTTTTCTATGTTTTTAATGATTATTGAATTTATTCTTGTTATATTTCACAATTCAGAATGATGTAAAAAAAATACTTTAAATTGATATCCCCCATTACTGACTACAAAGCCAGTGAATCAGTCGGCTATCAGCTTAAATGAGGCACCACACTCAAAGGATCCTTCCTGCCCCCACCATCTTTAGGACTGAATACATCTTATTAATTGGATCAACAACTTTTATGTTGCTTATCATCTATTTACATAAAACGCTAAGGTACGTGGCACAGAAAAGAGGTTAATTTCTCTTTGCCTTTGGTTTGTTTACGGAACAAAACTGGTATCCTTCGCCATGATAGGCATAACTTCATAGTCATAGACTGTTACTATATTTGTTCTGGTGTAAAATAACTTTTTCTCAGAAAAGTGAGTTTAAAATGAATAATTCATAATATTTCTTGCAATATAATGAAGCTTTGGATGAGATTATTCAAAACAGATAAGTTTGAAATGAAGCAGATGGGCTTAGGCAAATAAGAGAACATTTAGATCAACGTCAAAAAATAGTTTAAAGTCAGTGAAGATAAAATCGTGTCATTTCACAAATTGAGGTGAACATCATGGAGCTTTGGCTACAGGCAGTGGCGAACCCGGGCTGCAGCCCCCCAGATCTAGATCAGAATTCTTTATTTTATTTAAAATCACTATGGTTGTTTTTCTCTTATTCTTCCTTTAAAAAAAGTGACAACATTTCTTCCTGGCTTTTGACAGGCTCAAAAATTTTCCCACTTTTGTTGTCTCATATTTGTAGCGTTGACACAGTTAAAAACATGTTTTTGCTAGTTATTTCATTGTGTTTTTTATTAAATTATCGAAAGTATTCTAGCATTCTTTGTGAGTCTTATTGTCAGGTGAGTAAAGTGTTTTGGTTTACGTAAGCCACGAGGTTTGACATTCGTCACGGCGATACAAAATTTTTATGACCTCATCCCTTTCCCCCCAGATGCAAGTCCTGGATTCGCCACTGGCTACAGGAAAATCATGGTACATGTATAACTGAGCACAGATGCTCTACATGGGATCAGCTAGTATGTAATACATGACTTGTGTCATCTTGTACTTTACCTGAAAGATTATTTGTTACATACTGTAAAGTCAAAAATGTTTTGTCTTATTGATGGACGCATGATAATTTCATTATATAGGCTTTCCATTTTTTTTTATGTGTTTGTATGTGTATTTCTCATAAATCTTCAAGACAGACAGATTGAAAATTATTTTGTTTTTAGGAACAAGCGACTTGCGGGTGGCCAGAAATGGTCGTCCATCATAGCGGCTTTGAAGTACGATGCAGCCCCTAAGGTAGACCTGACTTCAGAGGCTGCGTCCCCGGCATCAGTTTTAGAGATAGCTGAGGAAAGTGTGGATGCGGCAGAAGACGAGTCGGATCCCGAAGATGCACACAACAACCCTCAGTGGATGTTGTACGAGACAGTGAAGAATTACATAAACACCCAGGGATACCAGCTGTCTGAACCCTTCTGGACCTTACCTTCAAGGAGGTAAGAGTGATTGAAAGAAATCTCCTGTAAATTAAATGCATCAAGAAAAGACAACAAAAAGTAAAATAAAAAAACGGGGCACAATTAAAAACTGAAGGAGGACAATGCATCCAGAGCATTCAAAATGCTGCTGCAACCAAAATACAAAAGTAAACAAAAATTTTTTTTAAGAACAAGAAACATAAAGTAACCCTTAAGTTTATTTTTAAATAAAGAAGTAAAAATAATTTTGCCTTGCAGACTTTCTTCAAGGGTCACCTGCAGGCAGAGATTCAAATACAGGGCTATTTTTCTGTGAGCAGTTGACTTTCGTCCAAAAGAAAGATTGACCTCTTTAACCCAAAATATCCCAAGAGAATTGAAAGAGAAAAGGAAGGAATACCTACAAATAAAACTCTTGAAATTGCAAAAACAATAACACCAAACAAAAAATTTTTTGTTTCAGAAAAAAGATGTCAATGCTAAAAAAAACAAAACATTAGCCATCAGGCATTTAACAGAGTGTATCTTCTGGGTGCCTAAGTCTGGAAAATCATAAAATTTCATGCCATGATTTTTGGACAAGATAACTACAATAAGAATTGGAATTCGTAAAAACATCTATAACAGAGATAGGAACTGAAATTCATAAAGAAGTAATAAATTGGTATGGTTGGGTGAGGGTATATGTGATTTTTTTTTTAATTTTTAATGTTTGTCTTATTTCTTATGCATTGTTGGGGCTCCACAATTACAAACACAATATAATTATATCTAACCAAAATATTTTTTAAAACAATACTTTCACAAGATGTTATTATAGACCTTTAATAATTGCCTCTGTCACTGTTGACAAAATCTTGCACGTTTCATTACCCAGTGCCACCTCATCCTACAATTATGGATTTTTAATGTCACCCTTACCCAATTTTTTCTTTTTCCAAACTTGGGAAATCTAAACTATTTATATTCTTCTAACTATTAAGGTCAAATTTTTTGACAATTACAATATTTTCTCTCAATATATTTCTTATATAAGGAAGTCTAAAGTTTTTTTTATCTTTCTGAAACTCCTCATTTGTAAATCTTGAATATTCATAATCATATTGTAAATGGGTTAATGTATGTGGATTGGTATTACAGTAGAGTCTCCCTACAACGAAGTCTCTCTACAACAAATTTCTCCCTATAACGAAATTTTTAATCGGAATGTTAAATAACATTCAAAATATTCTCCATATAACGAAGTGGTTGTCTCCCTATTATGAATTTTTTTCGATTTTTGTCATTTTTGAAGAAAGTTGATAGTTTCTGTGCAACCAATTTGTTCACACATTCCTGTTTCTGGAACCACTCACCCGTGAAAATTTTTCTGAAAATTTAACATCACAAAATGCAAAGCAAGGTAAAATAACAGAATTTTTCCAAGTAAAATAAACATAAGTACATACTAGTACATATTATTCTCTAAATTGGTGAATTATCTTAACTTCTGAGCATTTTATTTATACAATAAAAATTAATATAATTTTAACAAATTTATAATATATATTACTTCATTTTTAATTGAAAATCATAATTAAATACATTTGAACTTATCGTACCTATTGAAAAGTTTGGAACATTTACTTAAATAACTGCAAAAATCTCTTAATCTCCGTATAACGAAATTTTCTCTATAACGAATTTTTCAATTGGAACCAAGCGATTTCGTTATAGGGAGACTTCACTGTACTTAAATATATTTTTACTTTAAAGAATAGCAAATTAGGAACATTTGGAAGTGTGTGTGTTGTACTGAGAGCTTGTAGAAGTTTTGTTGAATTGGAAAATTTATAGCCTGATATCAGGCATTTAGGAACAATTCATTCTTTTTTCCAATTCTTAATTTAAAAATTTTAATCTCTTAATGACATTTTAATTAATTTAAAATTTTAGCAGTTGCAAAATTAGTCCAAAATAACTGAAATAATTTAATCACAAAAATTTTTAAGAGGTCATGGAGATTTTTCTACTTTAAATTGATCTGACATCTTGTATTATTACTTTTTAAATAAAACATGCTTATTAAAAGCCGGCAAAATTCAATATTTGGAAGACTGTTACTAAGCAGTATTTTGCATCAACTGGACATGATGTACAAATATGGCTGCTGCTTTTTATTGTAATTCCTATGAAATATACAAATGATGGATTCATTAAAATATTTGATTTCTCTAACATGTAACTTAACCATTTGAGTTGAATTAACATAGTGACATTAATTACAGATTTTCAAAGACTGCAACCATCTTTGCAGTATAATTTTATTTTTTTAGCTGAAAAAAAATGTATATATGACATAATGATAATATCTTCTGAAAATCTTTTTTTTTTTGTGCCATCAAATGTATAAAATGTATTTATTCTTGTCTATATTTTGAAGAAATTGTACTGAAAATAAAAATAAAATATTTTAATATATATTTTCTTAACAAATCATTTATTTAATTTAAAAATCTTGGTTTTTTTTTATTTTATATGTAAAATTATATGAAAGTTTTTTAATGCTTTTGTTATTTACACAAACTTTCCTGGTTTTGAATTTAATGTTATTTATGTTTGCTTTATTTTTTTAATTCACAGATCTTATCCAGACTACTATAAAGAAATTAAGCAACCAATGTCATTATTTAAAATTAGAACTAGAATAAAAGTAAGTATTTTACTTTAAAGCTATAATTTGAAATCAGGCATTTTGTTGAATGAAGTATTTATCATATTGTTCAAATCAATTAATTTAACTTTTCAGTGTTGGGCTGTTTTTAGTTAGGTATATAACAAATATTCGGTATTTGGCTCATTTGACCCCGAATATTCGACAGGCCGAATACTAAACAGATATTCGGCCAAATAAATTCAGGGTGGTAATTTTTTAAAAATGTGCTTTTAAATGTATTTATTTAAGAATATTGCAGAATTATGTTTCGGTACATTTATTAAAAAAATCTCCTAACATTCACCCAATTTTAAGTTGCGTGTGTATTAAGTTGTACATGTGTGTAATTAATAATGTTGCATATTTATAATTGTGAAACCTGAAACTATGTTGCAAAAACATTAATTGTTCAGCAAATTAATAGTAGCAATTTCGGTCCGAAATTTATCTAGGGATGTGACAAATCAATTCACCCAAATTTCAAGCTGAATACCAAATTTTTAAAATCACTTCACTTTTGATTGTAAATTACATATTTTTCAAATTTTAAATGAAAAAATTTAAGATTAAATATAATTGAGTTTTTATTATTTGTATATTTAAAAAAATGTTCATATCTTTATCAGGGTTGCGGCGATTTAAATCAGTTGATTAAAATCACTGATTTAAATCGTGATTTAAATCAACTGATTTTTTTAAAAAAAATCACTGATTTAAATCACTTTATTTTAAATATCAAGTTAATTTGCTTTAATGAAATAAAATTGTTCATGTATCTTTAAATAGTGATTTTAAAATATTTTTAAATGTATATTTAAAGAAAGAATATATAAATCATAAAAAAATATTCATTGAATTGATGTAACTAGAGTACTTTCCATATTTTTATTTTTGAGAACACAAGCAAATAAGATTTTAAATAAAACTCTAATGAGCAACACAATAAAATGCAAAGTATGAAATGCTCCTTTTTTATAAAATAAATATTGTGAAATTATCATGTTCACAAAGAAAGAACATAGTAAAATGCATTGAGTTTCATTTTAATATTGGAGAAAACTAAATAGTGCTGGGGAAAACAAAGTTTTTATATTCCGATAATGTTCAAATGCAAGATAATTAAGTAATATATACAAATGTTCCAAAAGAAATACAACCATCTACATAGCACTAAACTATTATCTATAATTATAAAAGGCAATGTTTGTGCGCGCGATGTCCAGATAAATCTATCACATTTATAGTCATCGAATTTGGCACACAGCTGATGGTGATTCAATGCACCTCGAAGCCTTAAAAATTTATACTAGAAAAATTTTTAATTAATGTTTTGTGTTGTTTGGGGCGATTTTTTTTTCTCTAATTTCTCAATAGCATGTTTTTGGATAATTGTACGGAAAAAAAAATAGATACACCATCGGAAAGGGGAAACGATTTCTGTTCTAATGAAGTTTGTTTCTTACGTCTAACGTAATTTACTGAATTTTGAGAAATTTTAAAAAAATAGTCACTTTTATACTTCTTTTTCTATTTGGATTTCTTAAAATTCTTGCTTAAATAAATAATAAACTTTATCTATTATAAATAACAAGTACATAGAATGGTTGATGTGCAAATTATATGTGAAAAACACATTTTTGAGTCCAGGTTAGAAAATGTTACTTCATAAAATTTCAGTGACTTGTCACCTAGTTTCTGGTTTCTTTAATTTTTTATGCTTAGTAAGAAGTAGTCTATTCTCAAGGTCAAGGTGAAATAAACCCTAATCCAAATAATTGAAAGGGGAGAGGAGAAGAGTATGCTATTTAGTTGTTGCAAGATTGCAACATTCCTAAGACATCCTTAGTCTTTTGTCCAATAAAGGGCAGAGAAGGATAATTCTTATTTTTGAAAAAGGGGGAACAGGATTTTCAGTCCTTTGGTGCAATTCATGTAAAAGAGAGCCTGCTTCTCACTTGTGCAAAATTTGTTTGACCAGAAGAGCTATATCTAAAAATTTTATATATTCTAACACAGAATAATATATCTATAGTCAAGAAATGTACTTTTTATTATATTTTTCCTTAATAAAATTATCTTATATTTCAAATAATAGAAATTATATTTAGAGAACTTATATTTCAAAAGTATATTCTTTATATTTAGTTCACAAATATTTTTGTAAATAGTTGTTACATGTTTGAAACAATTTTTTAAAAATTTGTTTTTAAAAAAAGAAAGTAGAGCTTAATGGTATGTTGTTATATATATACAATTTTATGACTGTAGGCCTCGTTGTCTAATATACAAATGTTAAATATATATATATAGTTTTAAAAAAATCATTAAAATAAAAAAAAATCTTGATTTAAATAAAAAAAATCCGATTTAAATCAAATAAATCGATTTTTTTGAAAAAAAAAAAAATCAACAACCCTGATCTTTATGTATATTTGTAATACTTTAAATACCTTAATTCCAATAATAAGAAATAAGAAACTCCCTTCACACATTTTGAGGTTATCATTGCAGAACATGACAATGACAAATAAAGAAGAAAATTGACTGGATAAATTAAAATTACTAGAAGTAAACTATTATTTTGATAAGGACTTCTGATAGGTAAGATGGAGTTCCCACTTAATTGATGGAAAAAAATTTGAAAAAATTTCAAAAGTTCGCAAATTTAGCAAGAAAGTATCTTTCAGCACCTGTAAGTATTATATAGTGACCATTTATTTTCTGAAGCTGGTAATAAATATGAAACTATATGGAACAGACTTCTATAAACAATATGCAACATTATTAAATACACTTGCGTACTATGCATTTTAAAATTGGATAAATGTTAGTTTTTTTTATAATAAATGTACAAGAATGTAATTCTGCAATATTCTTTATGAAATATACTTAAAACATTTAAAAAACATTTTATTCTGCTGAATATGTGTGTAGCATTCGGCCAGACAGAATATTCGGGAAAAGGGCGAATAGACCTCATACTTAATATTTGCTACATCCCTAGTTGATATTATTCATGTATGAAACCAAATCAAACAAACCTGCTCCTGAAAATGCTGAAGAATTATTGTTCTTGCATAATAATTTCTGGCTTTGCAATGATAAATTATATGTAACTTTGATGAATACACCTATGCAACTAAAAAATTGGGTAATTGTTAGGATATTTTTTGATAAAAAATGTAATGAAATGTAATTCTACAATATTCTTTGCTAAATGTGTATTTGAAAGCACATTTAAAAAAAATTATTATTCTGAATAGATTTGGTCAAATATCTGTTTACCATTTGGCAAAAGGGGCCGAATAGTTGCAGAATATTCATTACGTCCCTAAATTTGACTGAATATTCAGTATTTGGCTGAATCATTATTTGTTACATCCCTATTTTTAACTGCTATATGCATTATTTGCTAATAGGTCGACATATTTTTGTGACAAAGCAAATTAGCATTTGTATGCAAGGCTATAATATTATGATATGATTTAAATTAAATTTGTTGCACTAAATAACTTTTTTATGATAACATAGCTTGCAAAATTATATGAAATTTACTAAATTCTTGTTTAAAAGGTAATGCAAAATGTATTTTAAATTCATTTAATGTTATATCCTTTCCTATGATGTTGCATATATCCCCTGTAATGTAGCTCAGATCTAATTTTCTTCTTTCCAGACTGGTTGTTATGATGGTCTAGTTGATGTGGTAGATGATATGAACCTGATGTTTGAAAATGCCAAAAAGTACAACCGTCCAGACTCAAAATTATTTAAAGTAAGTTATCATAGTTTTCATATTATCCATTAATCTGTAGGAAGTGTTTTTATGATGCACTATTTTTTGTATGGAAATAAAAATTGCAGTGTCTATCGTTTTACAAAAATCTAATTTAAGTTACCAAATAATTATTTATTTATATGCATTAATGTGCTTTATTTTGAAACAAACTACTGTATCACTAATTAAGTTTTACCCTCATCTGTTTTTATTTTTCTATTTCTGTTTTTAAATAGTCTTGTTAAAAAAAATCCCTTCTAAAAGAAAACATTTGTTTCGCTTTAATTTATATAATAGATTTCATTAGTTGGAAGGCAAGAAGTCAGTGTTTTCCTTTTTAACTGAAAATGTAAATATTTTTGTGTATAACGTAGAAGTCATGCTGGTCGGTTGATTTTGTTATATACTTAAAGCAATCAAGTCCCATGGCAGATATAACTAACTGCACATTAGGGTGGATTGAAAATTCAAAGTGTGGATAGAATGATCGGCGTAGGGTGCAAAAGTTGTCTTTTAAGTGTACTAGCATACGTGCAAAATTTTCTAAACTTTGTTTAATTTTTTACCAGTGCCCTAAGACACTTAAATATTTGCAAAAAAAAAAAAAGATTTTTATGCAATTTTAAATTAAAAATAAAAAAATGCATTAAAGAAAGAATTTTGCAGGGAAAAACGTATAGGAGAGAATGAAAAATTATTTATTTTTAGTATTAAATGAATAAAATTATTTTTGTTTATATAATATTAATAGCTGTTATTCCCGGCGTTGCTCGGGATTAAAATACTTTCATGTCTAATACTTTTGATGTAAAAATTACTTTTGTATAGAAAATTATAATACCCCAAATTCTTTTATCGTCTGAAACAATTTTTAATGAAAATGAGAATATCAATTGAACCAGACAATTTTTAAAAACCGCCAGTAGCTAATTTTCTCCATAAGTTATTAATATTTGTTGCATAGGTACTTAGAATTTTGTTTATAAATCTTGCTGTTTAAGAAAGATTTTAATGGATGTTTTGGGGCAAATAATTAGACAGTCAATTTTTTTTTTAGAAAAAGCGTTAAAATAAATATGAATAAAAAATAGTAAAATTAGTTTTCACCAGAATTCTACTACTGTGGTCTAGTAACAGTTCTTCTTATATATTCTTGTTCTTCACCAATAAAAAAAAGTTACAAATTATGAATTTTATACACAATTTTTGAAAATTAAAATGAGGGCAATGAATTGAATGGAAATGAAACTTTTGTCATGAAAATATAATTTTTTAACTTGTAATATGGTGTAAAAATAGTTCTTGTGAGATAATACATATTTTCAAAAAATATCACAGAAAATGCCAAAATATTGCTTAATTTCCAATTAACTGAAAACTTAATTAGCTTTGGGGCTTGTAATTGTTGGCAGTGATCTTTCTCTCTTCTTATATAAAATAGCTGATATACCCGGCGTTGTTCAGGATTTTTTTTAAACCAGGATTACTTTTGTATAAAATATTAAAATACACAAAATCCTATTTTCGTGTGAAATATTTTTAAATTAAATTGAGAACATCAATTGAAGCAAACGATTTTTAAAAAACACCGAAAGCTAATTCTCTACGTAATATTTGCTATATAAGTACTTCAAATTTTTTTTCACAAATACTGAAGTATAAGAAAGGTTTTAATGAACTTTTTTGGGCGAATAATTCCTTTTTGATTAATAAAGAACATGAAAATAAACCAAATCGAAAGTTGTTCCTGGTATAAGTTGTGAATTATTTGCTTTTAAACTTTTCTTTTAGTGTTTCCCAGAATTTTTAAAATCTTTTTTGGCAACAGGTCTTCGTATGTGCATTTTTGCTCGCCAACACTAAAAAAAATAATGCCGCAAATTATGTATAAAATTAATTTTGAAAAATTTATTAAAATGATAGAAAAAAATTGCACGGAAATAAAATTAGTATCACTGAAAAGCTAATTAAAAAAAAATATGGTGTAAAGTTAGTTTTTGTTAGATAACATTTTCGAAAGATATCACGAAACTCCAAAATCTTTTTAACATTTTAATTAATTTTGGACAATGACCTTTATCATGTTTTGAAGACCTCATGTGCGTATATTCTTCTAGATTGGACAAAAGCTGTTGATTTGAATTAAGGAACACACATAGAGACAAACACTCTGCATAAAAATATGTACAATAAACATTCAAAACAAAAATTCCTCCCAACTGCAGATATTAACTCTCTGAATCTGGCTAGAGTGAGAATTCCATTGCCTCAAAACCTGGAGTGAATTTTTGCTCACAAAAACAGAATGGAATCATCATGTTCTTTACAGAAATTCCAGGAGGTCGACATCTATAATTGCCCGATCAATTGTCAATAAAGAAAGGAACTACATTTTTCCTAAAAAAATTCACCTAGGCTACCGAAACCGCCTGAGTCCGGCTTCTGTCGAATGGGTGGGTTAAGGCTACAACGACTTACATTAATAATGCTTGCCTGTAAACAAATTTATTTCATCTGCTTACAAGATGTTTACTATCTTTGCCTTTGTTGGAATTTGAGCGATTGACTTAAGTTTTCTTTTAAGCATCATTAAAACACAACTCTGAATCTTGTAATACTCCAAATTATATTTTTTCAATTAAAATATTACTTATTTATTATTTCGTAGAAAACACAGGCAAAGATGACAGGCAATATTAACTGCAGCAATTTTTAAATCTATTCAAATAAGGTTTAGAATTCTTTTAGAACCAATGAAAGCATTGCCAAACGATATTTGATAAAAATAAACAGAAACATCAGAAAATAATGGTAAAGTAATTACAACGTTTCCTAGCAATGGAGTATCATTAAATTTGCATTATTTCAAAATTGTCTGCATGTAATTAACAATTATTAAACTTTAAACAATTAATACAACTTGTAGGAAAAGTGTCACAGATATAAAATTGGTATCATTAAAAAGGTAAAATTTTGAACTTTGTGATGGTATAAAAATAAATTTTTGGGGATAATTTGCTCTAAATTTGCAGCAGAAAAACGGTTTGGGTTAATTTCTAATTAACTGACTGTTTAATTGACTTTTGTGCTTTGAAAATTTTACAGGTCTCTTCCCCTTGTCTTAATTAATAAGTGTGCAATATTTGGTTGAAATCGGTGCAGTGGTTTAGGAGGAGATGTGGAACATACATACATACATACACCACAGTGACTTTAATTTATATTAAGGGAAAAAAATGCATCGCTATGGGGGAAACTTTGGCAAAAGCGTTCTTTTATTCCTTGTTGTTTGAATAAGTCAAAATCGTAAAAATGTCAATTTTTAACTATTTTTGGGGCACTTGGGCCACCAGAAGATGTGAATGAATTTGAATAATAATAATAAAAAAATGTTTACTAATATGCCCAAAACAAAACTTTCTAATAGCGCTAAAGGGAATTTTGAAAATATTTTTTTATAAATTTCCAAAAAATGTCATTTTTAACTGTTTTTGGGGCACTGGATGTTATGAGTGGATTTCAATAAAAAAAATTATGTAAACTATTATACGTAAGACACAACTTTCCCACCCCACACCAAAAGTAATTCCCCCCCCCCCCAAAAAAAAATCCTATACTTATTGATCCACCCTACTACTGCACATACCATCTAACATCCAATTTCACTTTGATTTATGTTGCATGTGACTTGTCATTTTTCCTACAGCAAGATGTGCAATGAATTTCAAAATTAAATTAATGCAACATAACTGTCATGTAAACATGAATTGACTTCATTGAGAGATGCGTTGGATAAACTAAAAGAGATTTTATTTACTACTTTTTATTTAGCTGCCTGCAGTTAGCATGACAATTATTTAAAAAAATAAATAGAAGCTGGAAACTCGTTTTAATTTATTGACATAGCAAGATTCTTCTAGATTTTCGTATTTTCATATTTAATTACACAAAGTTATTTTTCAGTTTCTTATAATTTTTATAAAGCTAAATTTTATATTAATACCTATCTATTCTTAACTCTTCTGTCCTTTTTGAAATGCTGTAATCAATAATAGCTGAAGTAGAAAGCTAGAAGCCACTGCTTCATCATAGAATGATGTAATATGTGTTTCTACTTTGTTGAGTACTATAGAAAGAGTTTCATGTTATTAAACAACTTTAATTTTAAATATCGAGTTTTATGACACAGAATACAAATAACTGATTTTAAATTAAGTTATTTTCAGATATACCAATCACTTTTAAAAAAAAATAAAATCATAATTTTGCTTATTTAATTGGGCATAATGTAATGTTGAGTAACTTTTAAAATGTTCGTGGACAGTAAACATTTCCATGAGCTGCAAAAATAGACAGGTAATATATTTTTACATTGAATTGAATGGGGATGGCTTTCATGCCATTTTCCATTGCAATAAAAATGAATGCTAGCATTTATGCTACAAACACATTAACTAAACTGCCAACATGAATTGTCATGGAGTTTGTTTTCTTTGTTGTTGTGTGCGAAGAGGGGGAGGGTCATGCCTTGTCCTGTTTCAAACTTTATATAACATTTTAGCATTATATTTTGGTACAACAGTGCTTTAAGCTTCCAGCGGGCGCACCTGCGCAAATTTTACAATAAACAGGATTTTTCGTACCCTGTTCTAACATTCGGCGTCGAAACTGTCTGAATTTTATTGCTATTCCTTCATGCGACGCCTCTCTTCAGGATTAAATGGGTTTATCTGAGCTTCAAGGTGATTTCATACTGTTTTAGGCTTCTGTCGTAAAATTTATACCTCTCGTCCGCTCTTGTAATTGATAATTTTTTTTCACGTCTTAACATTTCAGTTTGATAATTATATATCCAGAGCTCATAACGGCGATTTAATATTCCATTTTACATTGTCAAAAATATATAATAAGCCTGCTAATAATCCACCAAGCCGAAGAATTTTCTTGAAAAACTTAGTCTTCAGTCTTATGAAAAACACCTCACTACTTGAACCTAAAAAATCTGATCATCGCCATATGACATTACCATGTCTTTAAATCTAAATTATTCATCACAACCTGAAAAAGCAAGTGAATAGCAACCAGCATTGAGAAAAAAAAAAAGCTTGTGGTTTTTGTTTGAAAGAAATAAAACTACCACTAAAATCCATGAAATGCAGTAGGTGCAATATTGTAGTATAGTTGTAAGCATTATACTCTCTAGCTAAAGTTCAATGTTTTGAATGCAAGGACAATGATTAGAATTTAAGAAGAAAGTTTTGTTGTACAATCTTAGTTTGTATTATAATATTTTTTATTATATGCTTAATAACTTTTTTCTATAAAATAATATTATTAAACCTCATTACTTTCTCTGATTTCAGTATAATTTTAGATTTTGCAAATAATGTTCAAATTAATTTTCACTCTTTATTAAAAGATTTTCTTTTCTGATGTGTCTCTTATTACTATTATGAAATAACTTACAACTGCCCTAGTAAAAATGAAGAAAATTATTGTGTTGTAAAAAGTACAACACGCGCCTGCTCGTGTAAAACATTTTAGCGTGCCCGCTGGAAGGTTAACTATTGAGTGTAATGTTGTGGGGGAAAAAATGAAAAAAACTGTGAAGGTGATTACTATTTTTATGTTTACAGGATGCTGTAAAACTGCAGAAGATAATGCAAGCCAAAGCTAGGGAGCTGATTAACCAACATATGAAGGTGAGCTAAAAAATCAAAGTTTTTTCATTGTAATATGTTTCAGAACAAAACTGATAATTTTCTGAATAAAACTTAAATTTCTCCTTTATTGATGTTGTGGTGATACACAAGATGAGTTTCCATTTCCCTTTTATTATTCCCAGTGCACAATCTAAGATTTATTTCCTTGTTTCAATTGAATAATTGATTTCACAAACTACATGAATCAAAAATATCAAAATGTTGGGATTTTTTAACACTGCTGGGAGCCTCATTTAACACAAAAACTAATTTTTTAAATTGATTATTATTATTTTGCCTGGTAGATTTTATATACCGTATATTTCCATGTGTATGCCGAAAATTTTTGGAACTTTTTCCGAAGCTAAACTATGGGGGTCAGCTTATATACGGATCAGCTAATCTAGCAAAAAAGTAAATGTTTTTCCATTGACTGAGGCAAGTTTTTCCTCTGTAGCAAGAAACATAAGTGTAATTTCGTCATGTTCGCTAATTCAAGAAGTTTTTCCTCCTCTTTCGAACTTGTTTTTCATTTCCACTGACTTGCCGCTCAGCCATACTGTTGTCGGAATTTTTGACAAACACGATCACCTTCAGTTTAAAATTTGCTATACAAAGTGCGACATTTGGGATCATGCTATACTACTCCATTTGGGGCGCATCGTACCAAAACCCTTCGTCAATGGCAAAATGTTTAGATTTTCAACCAATCCGATATTCATTCGGCATGCTAAGCTATAAAACTTAAATGTGATTGTGTGTAAAGGGGAGCAACCATCTCTCACAAAAGCAAAAACTGCAAAATGGGGAAGGGAGAAGGTTGGTGGGAGTCATTCAAGGGAAATCAGGGCAGGGGAACCCGTTTTGAAATCCGTTTGCGCCTGCTGCTTGGCAACATTTTTGCCCTCATGGTGAAATGTTTGAAAATTATAGGATTTATTTATTTTTTTTTCCATTTTAGGTTATATACGGGTTTTGAATTTTTGGTAAATTTTTGAATAAAACACATACTCACCTTTTACATGGATCGGCTTATATTCAGATGTATACAGTATTTATTATGTTACTTTACTATTGTCATTTCTTCACTGATTATGTAAATACTCCTGTATAGTGTGAAAATAGCATAAATGCAATTGGGGATCACAAGCGATTTCTGCAATCAACGATTCAATTTTTTGGGGGGTATTTTTAATTTGTTTTATTCCCATTTTCTTTGTAAATTGTTTTTTAATGCTTGCATTCTAAAGATTCTTTAGTTTTTTAAAAATTAAAACTACTACTGTTGGATTTTTGTTATCCTTTTTAATTTACACTTGAAGTTAGCATCTTATTGCTTAGTGTCAGTTTTTACTGTTATTTGGGAGGAAAAAAACTCCTTTGAAATACTTCAAGCAATCTATAGTTAAATGGTTCTATATTTTTTTATAGTTATCTTTTTCCTGCATCACAATGTTCTCTTCAAACTACCATTGTTTTATTAAAAAAATTATGTGTTGAAAATACATTTTTAATAATTTTTTGTGGCATTGCAATTGAAAACTTGAAACTACGGGTGAAAATAGCTCTTCATTTTTGAAAATCTCTTTACAGCAATACTTCTTACACTTTTTTCACTTCCAGTCTCATTTCCTTTAAGAAAAATTTGACATGACCCCAAATTTCAAAAATAAAGAAAGAAATGAAGTGTGAATTCATGCCAGCTATAAGAAAATTCAATTAAAAATAATTGTTTAGCCAGTTTTAGTGAAACCTTTTTAGCCAATATGGTTTTCTTAAACATTTTTTTTTTTTTTAAAGTTAAGGGACCTGAAGCAAGAAGGCCTTGTGATAGTTTTCGCAATTGTCGGATTTTTTTCTCAGCTACCGCTTTTGGGGTCGATGCCCACAGCTTAGGAAACTGTTTTAGAATCATCATTTTAAAAGTGGAATTAAAAATTCGAGAAATTATTTGAAAACTGGTATTATTTGTCATCAATAAAAACCACCTTTTGTAATTGTGATTATTGATGAAAATTATTGCACATAGCGATTTGGTTATCAGGGTTCCCACGTTTCTTGAAGACTCCTTGAATTTTATTTGCCTTACTCCGAGCCCTGGAAAAGTACTTGATTTCTCATTGGGTCCTTGAAATATAAGCAAAATGTCCATCCAATATTTTTTGTGACAGAAGAGAAAACCACTTTGTGACTTGGTTTTGTTTTGAGAATTCCACCACCAGAAAAACGGTATTTGTATGGGAATGTTGTCAGTCATCAATATTTTCTCTCTTTGCTTAATTTGACAATACAGTAAAAGTTACAGAGGGTATTTCTCCATCAAGTTAAATAGTCCTGCACTTATCCTAATGTATTTTGAAAGTTACTGATATATTTGAACATAATTTTGTTTTAAATATACCAATAACAAAACTTATATGCAATCCAATCTGTTTTCAAAATATATGTTATTTAATTTCATAGTGCCAGAGAAGTCTGTGTTCATGCGAACACAATAACTCAAAAACTTAAATAGCTAGATGGATAAAATTTGGTACACAGTTTTATCATTAGAATTGTACATCTGTATCAAATTTTTTCTAATTCAGAGTAAAATGGAAATGATTAATTTTATTTAAATTTATTTTATGCTCTAAAATAATATTTAGGATCTTTGAATTTTCTTAAAAGGGTCTTGAAAAGTCATTAGATCTTTTCCTCAATAAGGTGCT